>CADEBD010000322.1:0-600000 GCA_902825455.1 Arctia plantaginis | reverse complement strand
AATACTAAAAATATCGAAACTGTGCGAGTGTGCACCACAGATCCAGTCACCTTTAGTGAATCCTAGAACAGGTCGTTACTAAACAAGCCAGTAGCTTTACCCAGGCTATAACTTCTCAAAAAAACTCTAATATCTTTTTTTCTTATGTGTGTGGCAACCCCCTCGGACAATCACCCTACCGAGGTTTCCTTTAGTCGATGTGTGATTTTATTTACAAGGGATACCATAGGGATATAAGAAACAGGGACGAATTTATCAAAACATCTTCATTTATTCTTACGGGCCTGTTGGTCTAGTGGTTAGTGACCCTGACTGCTAAGCCGGAGATCGTGGGTTCGATTCCCACCCAGGACAAATATTGTGTGATGAGTACGATCATTTGTTCTGTGTCTGGGTGTTATTTATCTCTAATATGTATGTATTTAAAAATATATAAGTATGTTTATCAGCAGTCTGGTTACCATAGTACAGGCTCTATTTGTTTTTTTTTTTTTTGTTTCGTGCCGAAATCCCCTCGTATACCACCTGTCGGTGGCATGTCGGACTCGAACCGACTAAAACCGCACGCCATCTCGGGTACTAATAGCCGGGGAACCAGGTATACCCTAGAAAGGAAGTCCCACCATAGTACAGGCTCTGCCTAGTTTGGGATCAGACTGCCGTGTGTGAGATGTGTGAAGTTATTATTATTATTATTAACGAATAATGCAATTAATAGGTCTTATATACCTTTGTAGTGAGTAAAGTTTCAAACAGATTGCAATGGATACGTGGAACTTGCTTGCTTACGTGGAACGTAACCGAATCGTCGGCAATCAAATACATATAGTTATGTATTAAGTAAAAAGAGATCAAATTGAAAGTTTAGGTGATTTTTTTTATGGTATAAGGGGCCAAATTTAAAAGGGGCCACCAGATTGTAAGCAACTACCACCGCCCATGGACACCTGTAACTCAAAAGTCACAAGTGCGTTGCTGTCCTTGGGGTCCATCCCGCTCGAGTCAGCGGGAGGGGGGATTTGGGCTCCGCTTTTTATTTTTTCCGGGGATTATATTTCTATCGTCACGTGTTAAGCATACATAAATAAAAATTAAAGATATCGATGGCGTAGTGGTTTAAGCAATCGCCACGCCGTTTCCTACTATGCCGAGTGTTGTGGGTTCGAACCCCACATTCGACGACACTTTGTGTGATTCACATATTGTTGTTCTGAGTCTGGGTGTTCATTGTGTCCGTTTCATGTTTGTTTGTAAAGTCCTTCGCGACATAGGATATATTCCTAATGCGGGAGTTGCTCTATAAAAATAAAAAATAATAATGTACAGAGTAAATTACCAACTCATCACAGCATCACTTAAAAACTCATCTCCTGGATAAATATCAACAAAAAAATTAGGTCACAGTTTTTATATTAAACTTGACCCGCAAGATGGCGCTCAAATTATAGCCACTAAGCTTTATCGGAATAATAAATCTGTACTTAATATAAATTTGTATCGATCTTGTTCACTCCGGACTTTGTTTTAAGAGATCAGAGGCTGAGAGGATTTCGTAAAAGCCATTGTCACAGGAATTGTTGGGAGATAGAAAGGTGTTATGAAATTTTAGAAGCGTTATTTGACCCAGTTGACATGTCCTATGTCCCCTAGATAGGGTCGAGGACGTTCACAGTAAACGATTAAGGAGCGGTATTTGGAGACGACAAAGATTTCATGGATTGAAAAAAGACTACGATTTAAAAACAGAACAAAGTTTTTGGAATTTTATTTCATTGTAAAACGCTTTTTTTGTATAAGGAACCATTTCTATGGTTTTACCTACGGTATTTCGGGGTTGCGATGACCCACTAGTTTAGATCTTGAAGGGCCTCCAAATATTAATAACGCTGACATACGTTTTTACTCTTAGAGAATTAGAATATCACTACAAAAATCTATTAGCCGGCATTTTTCTATGCGTATTCCTCTAACACCAAAATAGATTTTAGTCAATATTAAACATCACACAGTTCATGGGAGTCACGGTTATATATTTTATTAGTTTCGAGCTGTAAGGTTTTATATTCACATAAAACCTGACAGCTAAACTTAAAACCTATATATTGAACTACCATAAATCACATAAAAGAACCATACCTGTGTAATATGTCCCCCGATAAACATAATTTTGTCACACAACCTTGGCCAATGTCACGGAGTAAGACTATCTCAGCCACTTTGTCTATATTTTTATATTTTTAAAACCTTCTCGGGACAGGCACAGGGTTGCGCACCCTTAGATTTATATAACTGACACAAATATGACTAGTAATAGCACCTTTACGGCACTGGTTATGTAAGTTAGAAAAAAAATGGTTTATGTTCAACTTAAATAAATGGCTAAATAAAACTCGAAAAAATATCGTAAATGACTCGCAAATCGATCAAAATCTTTGCATCGCGGTACTTTCTGGGTGGTTTAAACAGAAATAGCCAAAACCTAACCAAAGTCAAAAGTAATAGTGTACTAGTTGGCTCGCTGAAATTCGGTGACCTTTTTCTACATTTAGTGTTCAAATAGAATTTAAAGTAGTCATGACTAAAACAGCTAGAACCATTGTAATTTTAAGTTATCTTTGTTTTTGGTTGTGATTATATTCAATCTATACTCTTTACAAATAAATAAAATTAAATTGTCAAAATCGAACTGTTTGTAATGTTAAAATAATAGGTTTTTTTATGCTCGCGCGGTTATTTGCACGATACCTATGCCTAAAAACCAGTTTAAATATTTTTTGTCAGTCTCTGTTTATTTCGGGTAATGTTCAAAACGGCTGGACCGATTTTGATAATATTTTACTACCTAGTAGCTATCTATATAAGGAGTAATTTTTGCTCTTAAAAACTCTATTAAAGTTTTGCCCGGTCCTGGAATCGAACTCGAGGTCTCATGGGCTGCAGTACCTTACTACACCACTCCGCGGATAGCAGCTAGTTCAGAATATTAACGTTTTGTCTTGTCGCCTTTTTTTTTTTTTTTTTTTTTTTTTTTTACCACATTCACACAACGCCATCTAGTCCCAAACTAAGCAGAGCTTGTACTATGGGTACTAGACAACTGATATAAATACATACATACTTTTTTTTTGTAAATACATACATATCATACATAGAAACACCCAGACCAAATCAAACATTAAATGTTCATGCACACAAATGCTTGACTTGAGCGGGAATCGAACCAGCGACCTTTAGAGTAGCAGTCCGTTACACAAACCACTACGCCATTCGGTCATTTTGAGAAACAGTATCACAGATGGTGTGACTAAGATAGACAAGGTAAACAACAAATTCATTAAAGGAAGCCTGAAAGTGCACCAGCAGATGAAAAATTAAGAAGCAAAAGATTATCCTCATATAGACATGTGAAGCGTAGAAATGAGCAAAATGTAGCGAAGAAAGTTTTATGTATGGAAGTTGATGGATATAAGAGTAGAGGATGAGAAAAGAATGGACTGCGTTAAAGAAGATAAAGTGAGTACGCATTGAACTGATAAGTAATAGAGGAGAATGAAAAAAAAGAAAACCACGCCGACGTGAATAAATTTGTGGTAACCGTGTGTGCGTCCTGCCCTAGGTGTTAAACCTTGCTCAATAAGAGAGTTAAATAGACTCGTTAACTCTTTCAGGTTTGGAAGTAAAGTTGTCTCTAGCTTGGTCCTAATTTCATCATCTTCAGGGTATATTTCAGTGTGTATTTCAGCTGCTTGAGAACCTTAATAGGCAATCTTTCTAGTTGGAAGTTAGTCGTGTTAATATTTAATAAATATAAATACCATTTAGAAAAGTTTTTGTTTGAATAGAATATAAGTTGGATCTCTGTTTTCTAAGACACATTCAGACACATTCGATTTTGCAATGTATTTAGAATGTTACATCCTTGTAAAATAACCATTAAAGAAAACGGGCCAATAATAAGGAAACGAGGTTGCAAAACATAATAATATAATTCATTCAAACCCAATCACACTTAATCTCTCTCTATAAAATCGTCCCTAGGTAAAGTATCGAAAGTGAAAAATGTTACATTTGAGGAGAGCGATTTAAAGTTTTTTTTTTGCATAAGTTTGTCATTAATATATGATATATCGTATATATCTTTATCATATGCAAGAGCGACTGTTGGCATCATGGCGACAACTAAGGTGGGCACTGAAAATCAGTACTGAGCTATCCACCACAGTGTAAACTGAGGGTCCACCTATTTTCCTCAGCAACATTAAAGGTTTTTTATGGTACACAGGTTGATAAGTACTAACATAGTTTTTACAAGTAATAGACGCGTGGTTGGATACGTGGCACATTGACGTGTCATGTCATTTCTGTCAGAAATGAAAGATAAGAACCTTACTTGATTTTTAGTGTATTTGTGTATGTTGTTTTATTTTTGTTTGATGTGTTTTATGAAATAAATATTATTCTATTCTATTCTAATGATTAGATCTTCATAAAAATTTGAATTCACAGTTGCGTTGGGATTACAAACTATTAAGTTGCAGCAAAAATCAATAATTATGAATAGTTTACGAGAAAATTGAGTTACGATAGTATACCAAGTAACTGAACTTGCTTTATGCATCGAAACTGGCACTTTCGATTGTTTACAGGGAACCTTAGCGGTTGCCTAGTGGTTAAGGCGTTGGTTAAGTGGTTAACGCTGGATAATCCTGGTTTAAAATACATTATTAAAACACCCACCGCGATAGTGGTAGTTCCGTCCTTGTCGCACCCTCGATGTAACGTAATCTCGCGTAAATTAACATCCGTTGTTATACACCTTTATAGACTGTTACGTTTCGATAAAATACGTTTCTAAAAAACGTGTAAACAGTGATTTTTTAAATTTTCAGACACGTTTTAGTAAAATTACCTTTATTGATAGTTCAAAACAGTGATAAAAAAATGCGATTTTGTAAATTCGATACTTTACTTAGGGACCATCGAATTCTTATCTAACCTTAATACAATATAAGAGCAATAAGTTAGTAAATGGCTTATAAAAACATATATCGATAGATAGAGTGTGGGAGCTTTTAAGAAACTCTCAAATGGAAAGTCTACGGGTATTTTATTACAAAATTGAAATAAAAGTTTTCTCAGAAAATACACGTATTTTTTAATGTTCTATATTTAGCTTACTTTAAAAAAAGCGAGCTTTACAGTAATCGCAAACAATACGTGACATCTGTCATCTCCCCTTGAATACCTTTTACCTAAAAAAGTGATATAGTTTTGAAAACAACAAGATTTTTTCAAACAAGAAGTTTTTTCACTATTTTAAATCAGAAAATTTAATTAAAATACTAATTAACTACTTCAATTGTTTTATAAATCAAATAAAAACATGACTGTCTTGGTGTTAAGTTTCAAGTAACGTTTGAATAGATCGTAATTTTGTTCCGAAAATCGTGTTCGCAAAATGCCGCTGGCCACGTTACATTACGAGTATTATGTGACGTCATAAAGGTATTGCCATTTTCATTTAGTTTTCAATTTAGTATTTAACATTTACAATATTTTTAGTATACCTAATTATAATTTGGTACCTAGTGTATTTATTTATATTTCTTTTTTTATGTTAGAGGGGGCAGACGAGCAGACGGGTCACCTGATGGAAAGTGACTATCGCCGCCCATGAACGTCTGCGACTCAGGAGTCACAAACGCGTTGCCGGCCTTTTAGGAATTAGTACGCTCTATGTATGCATTCTTTCTAACATCTGTAAATCAATACGTGAAGAAACCATTATGTCCTTTTTTTAAATAAATAAGCCACAGAGAAATATATCATATTTGGAAACTTACTAGGACTTTCTAAGGAGAGGCATATGTCCAGTAGTGGACTGTTATAGGCTGTTTTCCGTTTATTCCACACTTCAATATTGCACGAAATTTCGTATAAAAAGAGTCGTTCTTAACTTGAGTGAATATTTTATGAGGAATGAAAATAAGAATTCAATGATTCTTTTGTTGTCACCAGTCAATTCAGCCATCTAGCTAGCTTGGCATCATATCTCATTGAATCAAACAAATATAGAAACGTTCTCAAGGGAACAGTATTTTTTTCTGGATGAAAAGCACCATAAAGTCTTTTCTGTACCCTACGTTTTTGTGTTCAGACAGCGTATATAAACTACTAGCATTTGCCCGCGGCTCCTCCCGCGTGAATGTTGGTTATTGTGGTAAAAAATAACGTATGTCTTTCGTCGTGAATCAAACTATCTCCATACCAAATTTCATCTAAATCGGTTAAGCGCTTATTGATTCCCTATACAAACTTCCACCCCAATTTTCAGCCCCTTAAAGAATGGAATCACTTCTGGAATTAAAGACTACCCTATGTCCTTTCCCGGGTCACGGACGATCTCTGTACCAAATTTCATATAAATCGCTTAAGTGGTTTAAGCGTGAAGAGGTAACAGACAGACAGACACACTTTCGTATTTATACTACAAGTATGGAATAGTACCTATGGATATGATAAAGTCGTGAAAACATTACAAACATAAAATAAATAAAAATGCGTACTCCTTATTTAAAGGTTGGCAACGCGCTGGTGACTCCTGAGTTGTATCCGTTTCATGTATGTTTGTAAAGTCCCTTGCGACACAGGATATATGCCTAATGCGGGAGTTGTTTTGTTATTAAAAAAAAATAAAAAAAATACTGTGGTTGTGGGAGGCTTTATGGACTGCAGGTGCCAATGGTAGTTTCTTATTATCAGGTGATGCAACTGCTCTTTTTCCCCCTATACGGTACAATGAAAACGTGCAAACATACCATAAGAAAACAACCAAATAATAACCGACATACACGCGGGCGAGCAAAAGCTAGTAAGTGTTTAATTGTTTACAAGAAAATCCTTCTTAAATAAAGTTGAACCGACTTCAAATAATAATAACAAGGAGCACTAAAAACCTATCAGCAATCGTGGTTGATTTCGTGTAATTTTTAGTTCCGTTGTCTATCCAAGTGGGACCTTTTCAGGATAAACCCCTTTTGAACAAAAAAAATTGACGAATTGCTACCCTCCTCCTTTCTGAATTCGGTTAAAAAATGAACTAATATTAGAATTTACAACATTGCATAAAAAGATTAGGATATCAAAATAAAGATGACAGTTATACTTTCTGTAACTCGAGCTATTCAAAGAGAGGCAACTCCACTCCACAATTTATCAACATTCTCTATACGCTAACAATAATTTAATGTGCATCCATTCTATACCATTTCCATTCTATTCTATCCATACTTTGTTTGATTCTCCCAAAGCAATCTTTGTGAGTAATTCACCATTTATTGCGAGCACCAACTTAGATGACAGCATATACAAGTTAAATTGTTACATGACCGCAGAGACTTCAAGTTTGTAACTTGAATAGTTAGCTTTAAATCAATACTTAATGGTAAAGCAAATTTACATATACTTTTGGTAAATAATGTTGGTTCTTTAATGCACTAATAATGGCAGACTACAGTTCAAACGAGAATTCCTTTGAGATTTGTTACTCGGATGAGCGTTCTGTTGTCAGATTACCTTTAATTAAAAGAGTTTAATAAGGCTAAACAGTAATGCTGGTGGTCTGGTAGTTCCAGTTTTTTTTTCAACTGTGTCGCGGGGGTCTTTACAAACATACATGAAACGGACACAAAGAACACCCAGACTCAGAACAACAATTTGTGGATCACAAAAATTGTCGTCCCATGTGGGGATCGGATCCACAACACTCAG
This sequence comes from Arctia plantaginis, assembly GCA_902825455.1. Taxonomy (NCBI): domain Eukaryota; kingdom Metazoa; phylum Arthropoda; class Insecta; order Lepidoptera; family Erebidae; genus Arctia; species Arctia plantaginis. Next base: position 592,230 of record CADEBD010000322.1, on the reverse strand, counting down.
CGCATTAGTGAGCGGATTGGCGACCGCTTAAACCACTACGCCATCTGTGCAGTCAAATTGGTTGAAAGGCAAAATAATTGTAGTCATAATTGGCTGTTCTTCAAGAAAAAAGAAGTGGGCGTAAAAGACAACATTCCTGCTACTGCTACTTAAACCAACTTTTGAGATCCGCAGTATCCAAAACTCGAATACCTTGATAATTGCCTACCTATGTGACTTGAAGATACAACTTGTAATATTGACAGTATTTGTTTTGCTATGGCTTTGGCATTCGAGTTCTTAACAAGTCACGTAAGTAACATTACAAAGTAATTTATAGTGCTTCTCGCAACATCCTACGGAGTTTCTGCAGTGATTCCTAAGCCATTTAAAATTATCGATTGTCCGTGTAGTGACGGATTAAGAATACGGAATGTCACTACCCCAATTCATCCCGTGGGTGTCGTAAGAGCCGACTAAGGGTGCAAAACACCGCAGGACACCAGCACTGCAAAAAGAAGAAAACTTGACACAAACCCTATACCAACCCGTCTGTACTATATAGTAGGCCAAAACCTCCTTTGGAAGAAGAGGCCTATTAAAGGCTATTGATGATGATGATTGTTTATCGCTAAAGCTAAGTTAATGAAAAAAAAGAAAAAAAAAGTAATTTTTATGATTAGGTAATTGATTTTTAAGTGCCTTTGGAATACGGTAAAGTTTATCAGGATTAACCATATATCTGCCTTTTCCCAAGGGTCATAAAATTCATGACGACCGGATGGCGTAGTGGTTTGTGTAACGAACTGCTATTCTAAAGGTTGCGGGTTCGATTCCCACTCACGTCAAACATTTTTGTGCATGAACATTTAATATTTGATTTGGTCCAGGTGTGTCTATGTATAATATGTATGTATTTACAAAAAAAAAGTGTAAATATATATATATATATATATATATATATATATATATATTTTTATCAGTTGTCTAGTAGCCATAGAACAAGCTCTGTTTAGTTTGGGCTTTGTGTGAATGTGGTAGAATATTATTGTACACTGTTTTATTACAGAATTTATTTTCATTATGACATAATACTCGTACCTTTCTAGAATGTAGAATAATCGTAAAAGGGTAAAAAATCGCTGGATAGTACAGTGCCGATTTATATTATTAGCCAAGAGTTAATATTGTACATACAAGAGACAAAATAAGCTTGCGTTAAAAGACGTTTGTTTTAAATCAGGAACCCATTTTCTGTGATAGGAATAGAACTCATAACAATAGGATAACTCAACAAACTATATATTATTGAGATCTGCGAAGCTAAAGAAATGTTATTATGGCAGATTTTAGCATTTGTTGTAAGAGCTCTCTTACTTTATTTTATGGTTTGCTACTGAAATGTAATCGGTATTTACGTTGTACAAACACCATTTCGTGTAATTTACATAAAATTGATGTTATTGCGTAAATACAATCGTATGTACACAAAAAAAAAACGTTTAAGCCTCACGTAGTATTACTAATACATTAAACTTACTAAATAACTATACCTAAACCAGTTTCTAGGTATTTTTCATTAAAGAGTTGTAAACTGCCCGTTAACTACAGTTAGTCTAATTCTACGTATGCTCATTGTCAGCAATGGAACAAAAATAAATTTAATTTGTAAGTTCTCAATACTGCCGTCCTTTCAAAACTACCTACTAAGGATTTTTTTGGCATCGAATGCTCTTTGATTCATCTCAGCTATTTCTCCAAGGGGTTCGAACGGAACTAATATCTGTAGGCCATTGATTTATGTTCAAACTTAGATCACGATGTGACTCGGGACCCCAATCAGATAATGAAATAGGAACTAAGTTCAGTGATGTAAGACCCTCTTTATTTAACTTTTAATTTAATGAGGCCAAGAAAATACAGTATAAAGTTGATAGAAAGATAGTGAAAGATTTATGAGTTTTAGAGAGATAGAAAATAGTTGTAGGACTTGTGTGACTGTGATATGTAAGAAAATGCAATTTTGAATCCAATAATGAAGACAAGAATTTATTTTCAAGATGTCTGATTTATTTAGACGGATTAATTATCAGTGAGAAAAGGAACGAAGTGTCTTTATAGAAAAACGTATACACAATAATTATTACGGAATATTAATGGTGTGATACTCTCATAAATTTTGAATTTGGATCTAAGATTATTAACAGTCTGTCATTAATGAAGGTTAGAACTATATTTTGCTTCAGTGAACATGAGTTATTTTAGAAGCTTAAAAAAATAAATTTGGAAAAAGACCTTTAATCAAAGTTATTTTACTTATCGCCACTACGCGTTCATTGATATTTGTTTTACTAAATGATTAAAATATATTAATATATCATACAGTTATGTAATATCAAGCATTGTCATGCAACAATGCATGCATTGCCCTGTGGTGACGGATTAAGAATACAGAGTGTCATCCCCTCGGATACCACCTATCGGTGGCATGTCGGACTCGAACCGACTAAAACCGCACGCCGTCTCGGGTACTAATAGCCGGGGAACCAGGTATACCCTAGAAATTAAGTCCCTGGTGCCCCGACATACCTCGGGCCATCTACAACAACAGGTAGACGACCCCCCCCCCCCCGTGTGGGAACCCCGGCCTGCTTCTGCTAGGGTGACAGATGGCCTCACCTGTCACCCCCAGGCCTGCGCTTATGGAGGACGGAGGTCGTTCTGCGACCTCCGGCGCCTGAAGTGTCACCACCCCTAGTCATCCCGAGGGTGTCGTAAGAGGCGACTAAGGGAGCAAACTACGCAGGACAACAGCACTGCAGAGAGAAGGAAAACTTGACACAAACCCTATACCAACCCGTCTGGCCAGCATTGTATAGTAGGCCAAAACCTCTTTCTAAGGAGAGGTCTACGTCCAGCAGAGGACTACTAAAGGCTGTTGATGGGATGTGATGATGTCATGCAACATGCTCTTGGCGAGCTGTTGAGTTACTATTTTTTTTTGACAGGAATAAATGATTCTATTAAACACCGAAATAGAAAAATAAAACCTAAAATAAGACTTTCAAAAAGGATTTTAATAAAATCTAACGCAAAGAAGCGGTAAATATTTTAATCTAACCTCATAATTCCTTGGTAATATAACGTTCAAAATTATAATTAAGGTTTCTCGGCAAATAAACAAACGCTTTATTTACCTCAGACAGTTAGTGTTAAGCCAACGTTGTGGATTGGGATCGCACCCGGGGCCATCATCCCTCCTTATTACCTTATTTAAATATTGAAAGCTTACCTCCGGGTTGATCGTAGGCGGCATCACAATTTTCTTCTGCGGCGGGGATCTTAACACCACATTTTCATCTCTTATTATAATCTGCGGCTCCATTGCAAGAAGTTTCTTCTTGCATTCTTGCATTTGCAAGCACTCCTTGTCTTTTCTTGATAACACTGATTCTGAAGACGCATGCTTCGATGAACACACGGATGTATTTTTACTCGACAGTTTTAAACTGTCAACAGAAGCTGTCATTTTTGCACTTTCTTTGCCGTTTGAGGACGCCATTTTAATGTTTGAGATTTACTTCCATAAATTTGTGTGCATGAAAGTCTTGATAATTCAAATGTACAGACAAAAGATAATATTGTATTAATATCCTGTTTGATTTTTTCTATTCACTAAGTTTTTTATGTCCATCTCTTTATCACTACACTACAATTTAACGCTGTTCTGTAATTTTAATTATTTTCTTCTTAGTTAAGTGAATATTTAATAGTTAAGAAGTATTTAAACAAAAACAGACCTAACTTAATTACGAGGGGTATTTACGTACCTAAATTAAGAATTATATTTTTATTAATAAGCTTCTATATAGAAAGAACAATCAAAATTTAATTATATTGTTATAAATACTTTTGTGGATTTAGCTCGCTTAACATTTGCATGACCTTCATTCGAATATGTTTATATCGGAGATGAGTTTCGAGGTTAAATTTGACGTCTATTTTTGTATTGTCAACCAAAATAAATTGAGATAATGGAATTGCCATTACTGCATATTATTTATGTATTAAATTCATGCACATATATATTATGTCCAGAAGCGGACTTTATGCCAAGGGTACGATTATTTATGGTACACTATTTTTTGCCTGTTAGTCGATCGCTGTTTTGTGTTTATCATATTTTTTTGGATAAAACTGTCTCTATACTAAATTTAATCCAGATCACGTTATTATAGTAGTAAAAGTACATTTTGAAGACATCTTTCAACGACTTATGGAGCCTTTAGACTTTATCTTATTGCCTACACACCTATGATCTAGAATTGAACCGTGATAAATCCCAGGATATGCCATACTGAACCAGGGACTTCCTTTCTAGGGTATACCTGGTTCCCCGGCTATTAGTACCCGAGACGGCATGCGGTTTTAGTCGGTTCGAGTCCGACATGCCACCGATAGGTGGTATCCGAGGGGATTTCCGCACGGAAAAAAAAAGAAAAAGAAAGGATATGCCATACTGCGCCTTAAATTGGCTACTGGGATTGGGTACTGGAATGGCTGTTGAAAGACAGTCTTTGGAATTTGGAAATCATTATATGGTTGATATTAGTGTTCCTGACTGCTCGATTCCCACCCAGAATAAATAATTGTGTGACGAGCATGATAATTTCTTTTGTGTCTGAGTGTGATTTATCCATAATATCTTAGAAATATTTAAGTATATTAATCAGCGCCGTCTGGTTAACAAAGTACAAGTTCTGTCAAGTTAGAGATCAGACGACCGTGTGTGAGATGTCTAAGGTTATTATTATCCTACTCCCTCTCCCTACCCACATACAAATACACACATCAAAAAAGTCTAAGCAACACGCATCATTTACAGAAACTGCATGTTATTTTATATTTTTCTTTGATACTTTAAGTGTTTCTCAGTAAAGTAGATTGGTAGACATTATTTTTTTTTGTATTCGGAAACATACCTATCCTAGCTGATTTTATAAATAGAAACTTTTGATTGTGTTTGTTTTTAATTAAAATAAAAGCTAATTATAGTTGCCCGATTTAATGTGTTTTCTTTGCTTGATAAACTTGGTATTTATTTTAATTTTATCATTTGAAGATATACAGTTTTTGAAAAAAATATGTGGTGAGTCATTTTTATGACATGTAGCGATGCCATTTAACTGCTGATGAAATGAAGAGAGCTGTAGGAAAGCTACAGCTTGAAGAAATCAGTCCAAGGTATCTCGGCATTTTGGTGTCAATAGGAGCATGATTTGTCGTCTTTGGCAGTGTTTTGTCAACAGATGATCCTGCTGAGCAGCACCCAGGACGAGTAAGGAGTACAACTGCTCGACAGGACCGATACATACCACTGACTGCAAGACATCAGCCGATATTAACTACCTGAAAGCTAGATTTAAAGCTACAATTTTCAAGCAGTGTTGTTATTAGCCACCAAACCGTGAGAAATGGGCAGCACGAATAAGGCCTACAAGCACGATGCTGAATTAGTTGCCCACCTATGAACTATGGGATTTGTGCCAATCAAAACGAATGATGTAGGGAACACTGGACTTGACTTGGATCCCGGAGACATGGAATACATTTTTATTTTACGATGAGTCCCGGTTTGGATTTAGGGCTGATACGAGAAGGGTAAAAGTATATGGTCGTCCCAGGTAATGCAGAATACCTGAGATGCGTACAAGAAGTGCACCCTTACAGTGACACGACAGTGATGGTATAGGCCGGTGTTATGAAGAACAGATGAACTGAGCTCAGTTTTGTAGATGGCAATTTAAGCGCTCAAACTTACGTTTAAGATTTCCTCAGGCCTTATGTTCACCCATTTAACCAAAGTTTTGGCTCGGATTTCACGCTGATGCAAGACAATATGCCTTCACACACAGCTCGGGTATTACCATGGCCTGCGCAATCGCCAGACCTCAATCCCATCGAATACCCATAGGACATGCCTCAGAAACGAGATCTAGAGAACCTGAACGGAGAGTCGATAACCCAACTGAAACTGAAAGACTTGTTTGAAGACTTGTTAAAATTCCACTATGAGCGTTTGCCGCAGGATCAGATAAACAATCTTATAAAATCAATTAAAAGTCGTTTCCGACAAGTTTTAAACCACAGAGGCGGTGCTTTGTATTGAATTATTAAATAATTAAAGAAAAATCCATTATTTCATTTTAGTAAAACATGAAATATTTAATATGCTTTTAAGTTTATTTTATACTACGTATATTACAGTACATTTATTGTTAGTTATTGTGATTAAATGAACAATTGAATGAAGGATTTTGTTGCTTTACTCACCAATTCATCAAAGAATGCTTGGTTATTATTTATATAAGAAATATAATAGTACAATAGTAGAAATCGTTCAAAAGTTCAAAACACAAGTACATGTTGCTGAGACTTTTTCGATGTGTGTGTTTGTTGCATGACATGATTATTAGAAATATATATAAATATCTAGCCCACCGACAAATACAACAAACTGTTCGCGAGTTGTTTGCTCTGCAATTTTTCATAATCAATCGCTTTTTATTGTTTACACTACGGATAGTTGAGTGTGTTTATTTTTAATATAACATGTGTTATGTTTGGAGGATAAAATAAACCATTGTTAGGTTTTTAGAAAATTGATGGGCAATTAATAATATTTTATGTAATTAATGGGTAAAATGTGGTTCGTCGTTCATGAATCTTATTAATTTATTATGAAAACCACTGTTACACATACTGGTTAAGTAGCTGTTGGTATTGGTTTTAAATTGAGATAGTTCTTCATATCTGATATGAAGAACTATCTTTTTTGTTCAGAATAATAATATTTTGGTTTTTATCGCCGTTCTTCTATAAACAGCGAAGATAATTTATTTTTTTGTGCGCCAGCAACGTCACTGAGTCACGGAGATAGCATCTATGTGATTAATAAATATCAACTGATACGATACCTACTTAAGGTGCCATACTTAAGTTATTTTTATAAGGTAAACAAAGAAATACCCGCAAGTTTCCTATACCGCAAAAGTAGGGTTCTACGGGAAATTACGGAATACTGCAAGTACCTTCAACGTGAATGTAAGTAGCGCCAGCGTATTAAGAGTTAAGAAATAATAGCTGATCGTGGTATGGACGTGTGTTGTGAATGTATGATTTGGGAAAGACAGGAAACGGCGACTTTGTATTTATTATATTATATTAAAAAAAAAATATTTCGTAATAAAAAAGCGTGGGGTGCTAGATATAAATTGTTGTTAAAATATTTTACGTTATTTTAAAAATACCTTAAAAAGCACCCCACGCTTAATTTTTTTTAATTTTTGAACTTATAGAAAATTATTGCCTACTTTTTAGTTTGGCTAGTTACAAAAGGGTGTTTTTTTGTTTTTAAACTTTAATTTATTTTTTCTTTTTAGTCATTAATGATGATTATTTTCTTATTAAGACTAAAAAAGTAACAAGTAAGTTTAACACATATGCTTTAGCACACGCCTTAGTACGTGCCAAAAGACACTACCATATTTTTAGGTATGGACAAAGACGTTAATCCTGGTCCTGATCAGGATAATAGGACAAACTATTTAAATAATTGTATCATCATCGGTCCTTGATAAATGTGCAAAGTTTCAATTTAATTCGACGTTTTGAAGTAGGTTAAAATCACGTTTAAAGATTCCGTTACGTACACACATACATATATATAACAAGCTAATAAAAGCGTGTTAAATGAACAGTCTAATTAAAAATAATAGATTATGAAGTTACTAGCGAGAAAAGTATTGAAGATTGAATGGACAATGTTGTGCGAAAATGATCCAATCCAGGAAAGAGCCAAAACTGTAGCATTGATGCTAAACCATCGAAAATGATCTGTATTTATAACAGTTTCAGAAAACACCTCCATATTATAATCATTCGAAATCTTTTTCATTGATTTGATTTGCAATAATTGCCCCTGTCGGTCTAGCGAGCCTTAGGAAAAATATTGTGTGATTAAACGATCATAATATATTCTGTGTCTGTGTGTAATTTATCTATAAATTATTTATATTTGGGCATATAAAAGCATATTTATTAGGAATATATGTGATAAATTTACTTATAAGAAATTAAACACATACATAAATAAAAAGAAAATAAATAAATACATAAGTTCCTCCATTGAACTAATACATTATAACTCAATGTAGTTCCTCACCAAGCTACACAGCTCGTTGGCGAGATACGCTCGTTAGCTGTTTTATATCTTAACTAGCCTTTGCCCGCGACTACGCCCTAGTGTATGCCGGTTATCGTAGTAAAAGTAACCTATGTTACTCGCTGATAATGTAGCTTACCATCAGTGAAAGAATTTTTAAAATCGCTTAAGTGGTTTAGACGTGAAAGCGTAACTAACAAACAAACTCAAATTCACGTTCATAATATAGGGATGGAAGTATGGATACCTAAAACTGCATTATATATGTGTGCCCGATTAACGGGTAGTCTGCAAAACGTGCGCTTGTAAATACTGTATGCCTGTATAAAAGATGTGAGTAAATATGTTAGCCATTATGTGGCTTAAATTGGTTTTACACTTTATGTATTAGTATATATCTATGCCTTAGATGATGGAGACCATTTCAATTACAAGCCCACCTTGGTCAAACGTACAAAAGGCAATAACATTAGTAACATAAAAATACAATAACATTAATTTTTTACCCATCGAGAGCGTGGTTTTGTTTACAGCTCTATAAAGTTGCAACAATCTTTTCTTTTGTCTTTGTTCTTTGATAAAATGAAATTGAGTGATTACCAAATGTGCGCCAACCAAAGTTCAGTTCCACAGAAATTCCTCATTATAATAATTAACATAATATATTAAGACAAGTAAGGAACATTATTATCTACTCTCCACACTTTTATCTATAACATTTATGTTTTTACTTATGTATAAGTATGGTTATTAGCCATCTGGTTATTTTGTAGAGACTGTGTCTAGTTTGTTATCACACGTTCGTGTGTGTTATTATTATCTCTTATAGTTAAAGTGGCTTTCACACTTGAGAAAGAAATAAAAAACAAACTGTCATTTATTACATTACTTAGAACACGAAACTTCTGTTATACTTGAGAAGAAGAAACTTTTACAACAAGGAAAACTGTGTCATTTCAGTACTATAATCAAAGCATTGTTAGTATGAAATTGTTAGTATTTAAATAACTGGCAATTATAATAAAGGATGTGTTTTGCCATCTTAGTAGTTTTTAACTTACAAGTGTATTGAACAATGAAATCCTTACATTGGCAGTAGCAACACGGAGTCTAAACGTGCTCCGTGAACGAATCAGCTCGCATTTAGTCCCACGTAATAGAGGACTTACGTGGGATCATTAATATTAGGAGTGAAATGAGAGGGTTGTGATACTCTTCTACCTACCTATTCTGAATTTACAGGCAGGAGTTTAATAAACTAGCTTTTGGGCGCAGTTTGCCTCGTCTTAATTTAGACTTAGACATTTGAAAAAAGTTGTTGGTCAGATAAAATGTATTTTTTTGAATGCTTTAAGCTAATCTCGTAGAAGTAATTTTACATATAATAGATCAATTGATAGAGAATTGAAAACATTATTTTTAAATAATAATTTGATACATCTTATACACGGTCGTCTGATTCTAAAAATTTACGGAAGCCTGTGTGATGGTAACCAAACCAAACCAAAATACAAACATATTATGGAAAAATTACACCCAGATGCCTATGTATCTACCTACTTATGCTTATTACACAATTATTTGTGGGAATCGAGCTCACAATCTCTTGCTTAGCAGTCGCCATAAAGCTTTGAAATGTCTATCATGACGTATAGGAAATCATCGACATTGATATAATAAATTGATTAACCTGTATAATGTTTTATATATTTATTTTGGAATGCAAAAGTCTCATAATTGTATTGTAATACTGCAAATTGCTTGAATCAAAAGTGATTTCAAATCAACAACCAATCAATCACAACAACTCGATGCTTTATACCTTTCAATCTATCTACTATACAGCGACACTATTTTGTTTAAATAAAATTTGAAAGTACATTATGTTAACTTATACAATTGTTCTTTATTTCAATTGGTTTCAAATGATAATGTTGAACAAATATATTCGAGAAGTTGTTTAAATAGCGAATAGATTGCGTCTCGAGAGTAAATACGTTGCTCTTTACTTTTATGGTGACAATATCGAGAAATCTCGTTTTTTTTTATTGAATTTTATTCATTTAATTTACATAATAACATGTGATACTTGTATGTTTACGTGTATTTTAATATTATTACTCATTAGAATGAATAACAAAGATATTGTGTTTAACTTAAAATTTAACGCATTGATTATGTAGAAAAAAATACTCATGTATATGTCGTTTGATATATAATAAATAATAATTTATAAAAACGTGGTTTTCAATTAAAGAATTTTTTTTGAAATTTTATGTTATAAATGTTTTTAGGCGGTTATAATTTTTATATTGTTATTTAATGAATATTAATTAAATACATTTCTTACACAACACTAAAACGCACTATACTGAACTAAAACCCAAACATCACTAAAGTGTACTATATTTTTACGTATTTCTTTCGCGGCGATAATACACGTTCAGTTGGGCTGGCGTCTGGCGCCTGACTGCCGCCTGGGCGGGCCGCCCTTCGTAGCACTCGTAGCGATCGTAGCAAAATAAGTAAAGGTCCTTTCATCCCACGACCTTTTTGTCTTCACTGAGTTATTTTGTACCACTACATAGATCAGGATAATAGTACCGCCACGTTTGATATAAAATAACTTTATGAAACAAGCTTTACTTGGTATATTGTTTATATACCAAGTTAATTAAGGTTGAGTACATTCGATGCGGTTCTTTTCCTGACTGATTATTTTATTTACTAAATGGATATGTATATGTTTTATTATAAAAATAATGATAAAAACATTACACAACTCACAAACGCCGTCTACCATCCTATCTTAAACTAGGCAAACCCTATGCTATGGTAACCAGACTGCTGATCAACATACTTATACATTTCTTAATACAAACATACTATAAACAAATTATTCCAAGGCATCGAAAAAATTATCGAGCTCATCGCGCGATTATTTGTTCTGGGTGGGTATCGAACCAATGGACTCTCACGGTCAGGATCAGTAACAACTACACCCACAGGCCCGTCATTTTATAGATCAATTACATGGAAATATAGACCAATTAGCTTAGCAGTCTATATCACCAACCACCAGACCACTAGTGCTTTATAAAAAAGTTGCATGACACCAAACAACAGCACTTAAGTTAGAGAGCTCGAACTCTGATCTGTTCCAGGTAATGCCTTCTCTTCCTAATCTATCCTTTCTTTTCCCCTCCTTATCACTTACTTACCTTTGAATATTCTCCAAATTTACCCATGTTCTTTTTAAAAAAAAAGCCTATTGGAGGTAATAGACTTGATATCCATTACGCGAGTTGCGAGTGCAGTTTCTGGGGAGAGGTCTCAAAGGGCGGCACTTCTGGTCAGACAGAACTGTCACAACGGTAATTGACTACCACCGCTCATGGACTATGGACACTTGTCGACGTGGGTATGGACCTTGAATATATAAATGAATTACTTCTTTCTAACGAAAAATTCCGTGTGGTGACGGATTAAGAATACGGAATGTCACCACCCCTATTCATCCCGTGGGTGTCGTAAGAACCGACTAAGGGAGAAAACTAAGCAGGACAACAGCACTGCAAAAGAGAAGGAAAACTTGAAACAAACCCGATACCTACCCGTCTGGCCAGCATGGTATAGTAGGCCAAAACCTCCTTTCTAAGGAGAAGCCGATGTCCAGCAGTGGACTAGTATAGGCTGTTGATGTGTGTGATGTGAACGTAAAATTTTAAGATAAGGTTCAATACAATGCGGAAAATATTTCTGTGCCAAGACGGTTATAAATGTTGTATATTTTTACTATACAAAGTGATAAACATATATACGTACAATATTCAAGAGACTAACTATATACAATAAAAAAATGTCGCAGTATTTCGCGGAAACGACCTTCAAGCCTTCAAGAAGAGGCAAACAAGCTAATTTGCTTCATGTAGTATTTTAACATAGACAAGAATACTCTTATGGTATTCGATCCATCCCATTTTAAACAACTTTTCCAACAGTGTATGAGGGTATTATCACCCTAGTTACGAGTAAATTATCTTTAAATAGGGTTGGTTAACTGAACAGTTTGACAACGATACCGCTTTATTAGTAAAGGGTTTACTGTGATGCTGACATGTTTAAAATGTTGATACTGTACATTGATTTTATGGTAAGCCTTAAGCTTTACATCGGGCTCGAAGGACCACAATGCTAGATGCCACCGAAAATTTATTGATTCTGGTAAGATTATTTGCTGAATATATTTCAATTAATATGTTAAAAGGAGTTTTATATGAGTATAAGCAATAAAATGAAAGTAATTTGCAATGTACTGTATGAAATAGAACCTACTAATTTTGACAGAGATACCTGATACTATATTATTTGTGCTACCTTATTTTTACCAAGATCTTTGATTCTTACAAATTTATCTTCATTTGTAGTTATATCATTTACATGAGTATCACCTTAATTGCTGCTTTTAGAAAGAAATTTTGATTGATTACAATTTTGAAAGTCAAAGAGTATGAAAAAAATTCAATAGTTTTTATTATAAAACATTGTTTAAGCAGCTGTTTACCAATATGGATGTGTGTCTTCAAAACGAAAGAAAGAAAACGCCAGCATAAATGAAATGCCGTTTTAGGAACTAACACAAAACAAATTACGTTTTTTGTTCAAGACGAGTTCTCGTAAATTCTATCGACGTATCTGAGCAAAAATATTAGAGTGAGGCGTAATGTTCTTAGTAAGACTGCATAATGTTATTCTTTCATGTAACAAATTTTTATCCCACATTTGGGAAGCAGGCTTTTTTTATTTTTAGAGATCAAATACATTGAACTTTTATATAGATCGAGGTACAAAAGGGTAAAGTAAAATATAGAGTGGTAAAGTAAGTCCCGTAAAATCGTGAAGTTTTAATATTATTTTGAGGACTCGTACTTCTGAACTGCAGGCGTTTATGGTGGGTGGTAGTTGCTTTCCATCAGACCCGTCTGCTTGCTTGCCCCCTCTTCCATAAAAAAAGCTTTTGATACAGGCATTTTCTTTATAAAACTAATATTTCAAAAGAAGAAGGAGGAGTAACAATAGTGAAACTATCGATATTTAATATCTAAGAAGTAGATAGAATAAAAAAATAGGAATCGGATCGGATCGGAATCGGAATTGACAAAAGAAATCATCTCGTATTATTTCAAAATATGCCACTACACTACGAAAAAATATTCAAAACATTTTCTTTGTATTTTTCGGCTACCAACGACTATCAACCTTTTTAACACTCCGTATAGCCAATATTATAAGATAATGTAAATTCATCGAGTGTGAAAGATTGAATGCTCACGAATCGAAAACTGGTTATCGAATTGATCTAAATTCGTTATGAAGGTAAGGGACTATAATTGCGCACATTTACAGAGTGTAAGCTTCAATTTACTTCTCTTAAGATTGGTTATTTATTCATTTAAAGCTCAATCAACGAAATGGCGTGTGAATTTTTGATATTTAAGGTTTCAAAAGCAACATACGAAGGACGTTCTTGGAGGGGAAATTTCATTTTTTTTTTTGTTTTGGTATTAGGTGGCAAACAAGCAGCAGGTCACCTGATGGTAAGTAACTACCGCCGCCCATGGACACCTGCAACTCAAAGGCACAAACGCGTTGCTGTCCTTGGAGTCCCTCAAGGAAAGGCAATGAATGAATTGCTTAACAGCGGTTTTCTGTGAGGCCGTGGTATCACTCCGGTAGAGCCGGCCCATTCGCGCCTCAGCATGGCTTTTCCTTGAAGTTCGATGTGAGGTTCTAATTTTATTAATTTATTAATTTATTTATTTATAACTTTATGCACTTTTGTACATCGGCGGACTTAATGCCCAAGGCATTCTCTTCCAGTCAACCTTTAGGTAGTGTTTTTACCTTTAGGTTATACTCATTTAATAAATACCTTTCAGGTTTAAAGTATATACACAAAAGTAAAAAACATACTAACATATGGATTCTGGGAAATACAGTTGGTGCTGTAGTTTTTAAAAGAAAAAAAATCTTTAGGGTCTTTATTGCTCGCTTTACGTTACCAGCAACAAAAAGAACCGTAGAAAAATGTTCAAATACCAGCTGGCGTTTTCTTAATCTTGGTTTTAAATGTTAAACCTTACAGTAATCTTATTAGGCGGCCAAGAAGTGAAGATTTCCATGTCTTTTATCTTTGTCGCGAACATCTAACGTGAACACGTGAAGTGCATAATGCTGTGATAAATGGGCTGAATCACACTGAGACAGAAAGTCACTTTTGAAGCAATAAATCATAAATGAGTAGATTGCGATTGAATAAATTTATCCTGTGATTGATACAATTTTTCATCCGAACGTAGAAATGCAATTCAAACTCAAAATATCTTTCTTTGTTTCATAAAATTGTTTGAAATCGTCTTTATGTAGACAATAGCAACAATCACTGTTCTGTCAAATATTTAGCAAAATAAAAATAAAAAAAATATCATCCAGCCTTACATAGTCCACTGCTGGACATAGGCCTCCCCTTAGAAAGGAGGTTTTGGCCTACTATACCACGCTGGCCAGACGGGTTGGTATAGGGTTTGTTTCAAGTTTTCCTTTTCTCTGCAGTGTTTTTGTCCTGCGTAGTTTTCTCCCTTAGTCGCCTCTTACGACACCCACGGGATGAATAGGGGTGGTGACACTCTGTATTCTTAATCCGTCACCACACGGACATAAAAAATTATACCTATCGAAAATCTACTAAATGCCTGTGCCGATTTACTATCGCTTGTTTCCAAGGGGTAGAGCCTTATGAGAAGAAAGGGAAAACAAACTCATTGCCACTCTTTTTTATTAACAGATAGACATATTGGCATAATTAAATATACCACAGTATTGTTTTGACGTGGACCGGTACCGGTCCGTTATTAATTGATATCAATGTTGTAGAATAATTTGTTTAATTACGTGATAAGACATGTACCTTTATACATAGGTATAGGTAGAGACTATTAAACTTCCATTTTATATTTTGACGAGACTGGTAGTCTAGTGGTTGGTGAACCTGATTGCTTAGTCGGAGGTCGTGGGTTCGATTTCAGCGCAGGACAAATAATTGTGTGATGAGCATGATCATTTCTTTTGTGTCTGGGTGCTGTTTTTCAATAATATATTAAAAGTCTGGTTAAATTTTTTTTACGTGTGAAAACCCCCTCGGGCGGTCACCCCACCGAGGTTTTCGGCGGGGTGGTTTGTCGTAATTTTTAGTCCTACTGATACCGTTAACTGGACGCTTTGGACATTTAGGTAAGGTAAGAAGGAAAAGTAATGGGAGGAAAAAGACTTGCTTATGCAGATACATCGGGACTTATAAGCAATAATTCTGGCAGAGAAGCAAAACTTAAACAAACCCTTTTTTTTTTTTTTTTTTTTTTTTTAACGTGTGGAAATCCCCTCGGACCGTCACCCCTCCGGGGTTTGCGGCGGGGTGGTGTGTCGGACTCGGACCGACTAAAACCACACGGTGTGCCACTCTGCGCCTGTAACAGGAGGGATCCGGGAACAGCTGTTGTTAAGACATCCGGACCCCTCCTAGCGCCAGCCCGCTCCTGGTGCGGGCTCCGTCTCAATGTTTTCCTCTCTTTATAGGCGACGTCCGGCACACGCGGACGCCGCCCCCTCGCGGCTGGCCAACTAATGCGGGTGGAGGGGAAACCCACCCCGTCCACCCGCGGCCACACTCAGGGCGGCATGAGGCTGTGGTAGGCGGGCCTCCGCCGCCCGGTTCGCCGGCGGCGGATCGGGTCCGAGTGGAGGTCGTCCTCCCGGGCCCTCTCCGCCGCCTCCTTCCGCGAGATTACTACCTCGCAGAAGGTTGCGACCGCGGTAAAACAACTGTCGCTACCGGCCATGGAGCGTACTACGGCCGGTAGCGAGAGATCCACTCCGATGACTGCAGTGAGGGCCCGGCGCTGCGCCGCCCATGCGGGGCAGACCGCCAGCGTGTGCTGGGCCGAGTCCTCACTGCAATCGCAGTGGTGGCAGGCGGGACTCAGTTCCCTCCTAGCGACCGTGTGCAGGTACTTTCCAAAGCAACCGTGCCCGGAAAGCACCTGCGTCAGTCGGAAGGAAAGGGTCCCGTGCTGCCGCCCTGCCCACTCGGCGATGACCGGCTGGAGAGCCTCCACGGCGGCGAAGCCAGCGCGTGGAGTCTCCAGCCGGAACGACCAACGAGCCATCGTGGCTCGGCGAGCGGCTTCGCGCCACTCGCGCACATCCTCGGGCGGAGGGCGAAATCCGCTCTCCGCCCGGGAGTCAGCCACTCGCCGATAAACCTCGGCGAGCACTTCCGCCTCCAAATCCCACGGGGGAGTTCCGGCCAACGCGCACGCCACCTCCGTAGAAACGGTGCGGTAACCGCGTATGGCTCTGACCGCCATTACCCTCTGAGGGCGCCAGAGGCGTACCCTATTCTGGGCGGTCAGAGCCGCCGCCCACACCGGTGCACCGTACAGTGCCATTGACCGGACAACCCCCGTGTACAGCCGTCTTGTCGCGACGCTGGGTCCACCCATATTGGGCAAGAGTCGCCCTAGGGCAGACGCAGCGCCGACCAGCTTTGGAGCAAGCTGTCGGAAGTGCTCGTCGAAGAGCCACCTCCCGTCGAGGATCAGGCCCAGATATTTCATCTGGGCCCGAACCGGTACGAGGACCGAGTTGACCACGATTGAGGCGCCAGGGGGTGGACCACGACGGGGCCCATGGAATAACAGGGCCTCCGTCTTATCTAGGGCCACCCGTAAGCCCAGCGCCTCAATGCGCCCGACTACCAGGGAGACTCCCCCTGTGGCCAGGCGCGCCGCCTCTTGGAAGTTTGCCCCCCGGGCTGTCACGAGGGTATCGTCTGCGTAACAGATTACACCCAGCCCGGGGGGGAAATCGGCGCGAAGGGCCCAGTCGTACCCTATGTTCCACAAGAGGGGTCCAAGAACAGACCCCTGTGGAACACCGCACGACATGGGCCGACACCTCAGATTACCTTCTCGGTCCTCGTACACGACGGTACGCTCCTCTAAATAGTCTGCCACTAGCCGCCTCAGGTACTTTGGCACCCCATGATAGTGGAGTGCTTCCCTGATGCAGCTGAATGGCAGACTATTGAATGCGTTGGCGATGTCCAATGACACCGCCAACAGCACGCCGCCACAGCTCACGGCCTCTTCGGTCACGGCCCTCAGGCGCAACACGGCGTCGACTGTCGAACGCCCCGCCCGAAAACCAAATTGGGCGTCCGACAGATCGGGGCCCACCTCGCAGAGGTGCCGGACGATGCGGGCAGAAAGAACCCTCTCAAACAATTTGCTCGCCTCGTCCAGCAGCACGATGGGCCTATAGGCCGCGACCGAATCGGCAGGCCGTCCCGGCTTCGTCAATAGGACCAGCTTCCCGCTCTTCCAGCACTCAGGGAAGCGTCCCGACGCCAAGCTAGCGTCGAACACCTCCCCGAGGCGGTCTGCCCTGTGGTTGAGGGCCAGGGCCAGCACTCGGGCCGGTACCCCGTCTGGCCCAGGGGCGGTGTTCTTGGAACGGATCCGTAGAACAGCCGCCCCTACCTCCGATTCCCGGACGGGCGGAACATTGTCCTCCCCGTGCTCCCCGTCGTCTCCGGCCAGGGAGGCCATCGACGGGGGAGTGTGTTCCGCCCGTTGTTGGGAAAAGGCCCTCAACCACTTCTCGCAGGAAGCTGGGCTGGAGAGTCTCCGTAAGGGGGGGGCCCGACGCGCGGAGCTTTTGTCGCACCGCGCGGTAAGGGCGACCCCAGGGGTCACGATTAAGACCCTCCAGCATCTCCTGTCTTTTTTCCTCTTTGGCGCGGCTAATGGCCAGCTTCAGAGTTTTCCGCGCCCGTCGGTACTCCTCATGAAGCCGGTCCTCCTCACCGTCTCCACGGTGACGCCGCCGACTGCGCGTGTAGGACCTCCGGGCACGTGTACAGGCCGCACGGAGGTCCGCCAGCTCCTGGGACCACCAGTAGACCTCCTTCCTTGGAGGCCGACGACCTCGAACGCGGGGCATGGCCGCATCGCATACATGCGTAATCGCATCGCGAAAGCGGCCAGCCCCCACGTCGACCTCCTCGGTCGGAGCCTGAGGAGACAGCCACGAGTGAATTATGGCTGCCTCCTCTAGTAGGTCCCGGTTCAGCCTGGCAACAGCCCACCGCGGAAAGCGGGATAAACGCCGCGCCACGTGACCCCTACTGGAGTCCTGGGTCCGGGAGAGCTCAAATCGGATATACAGGTGATCCGAGAGCGTCTCAACCTCTTCCAGGACACGCCAGTTCCTTACTCGTGCGGCGAGGGCAGGGGGTAGCGAACGAGAGGTCCACTATCGACCCCCCCTGCTGTCGCACGCACGTGTTGGTGGAGCCTCTGTATTAGAAGACAGAGGCCCACCGAGGCCCGCCCACTCCTCTACGGCCTCGCCCCTGGCGTCCGTCCTGGGGGAACCCCACGCAATGGACTTTGCGTTGAAGTCCCCCAGCACAAGGACGTGCCCAGACGCTAGTCGCCGTATCGAGGTCTCCAACTGGTTAGGAAAACCTCGAAGTCGTTCAAACTCCGGTTGGGGGAGAAATAGACACCATATATGGTGATCCCCCCCCACTCGACGGCAACATATCCAGTGCCCTTGTCTCTTAGCGACAAGGGCGGGGAATGAGCCGTCGTGGAACCGACGACTGCCACGGAGCCGTCCCAGTCCACCCATCCAGTTTGGACGGGGAGGGACAGAATAGGGCTCCGCGACTACGGCAACACCTATCGACCACTGTGCCATGGTTTGCAGGAAGAGATCCTGCGCCGCGGCACAGTGGTTCAGGTTCGTCTGGACCAGGAGGTTGGAGACTTGATCCATTACTGGATCGTCTCTACAACCTCCTCCATGGGCGACGACGTCGACGCAATATTGACGTCGGGGGTAGCCTGGGTCGACTGGCTAGCCCCTGACGTCTGCCGAGAACTGCGGGGAGGCTTGCAGCCTCTCTGCCCCATCTGGTGATTGGCGGGCTTATTGCCCGCCGCACACACTGGGCAGTGAGGGGCGGCAGAGCATTCTGCCGCCTTATGCCCCGGTTGACCGCAGCGGAACACAGTCCGCCGCAGTCAAAACAACTGTCGCACTTGACGCGCGTGTGCCCCGATGCTAGGCACTTGTAACACCTCATCGGTCTCGCCGCCAGGACTGTGATCCTAGCGCTTCACGAAACCGATGAGCAGCCTGCCGACAGCTACCGGACACGCTACGGGACAGCTGACCCACACGGCGCCAAGTCCCCCTGGACCGGGGCGGATGGTGCCGACCCTGACGTTGTCCGCGCTGCACCCCGTCTTCTCCCGGATTACAGCGCGGAACATCTTCGGCCGTCACAGAGTCGTCCAGGCCCGAAATGCGCAGCTCTGCGCACTTAGTAGGCCTGGCGATCTTTACACCATACCGTGGCTGTAAAGAGTCCCCGCAGCTTCTCGGCAAATGTGTCCGCCCGCGTCTTAGCGCCTTCAGCCCCAGGGAACTCGAGAACTCGAGCTCCCGTCTGGGCGAGGCGCATCCTGACCCCCACCGTCCCAAAGTCGTTGGCGAGGCTGTCCCGGGCCTTTTTAAAACGGCCGCGTAGGACAGCCCGCCGTCAGCCGCCTCCGGGGACACGGTCACCACCACAGCCGCGGTTTTTGGGCGGCTGCAGCTTCCGCGGCCTCTTTGTGGAGGCCGTTGCCACCGGTGGCGAAGGCGTGGCTTGCGGCTGCTTTTTTGGCAGCCCTTTTGGCCCGCCTTCGGGACTTCTTGGAGCCCCTCGCCTCCTGCCAACCCTCGTTGGAGGGGGCAGGTGCGGAGGGGCCCGGCAGGGGTGTCGGAGTGGGGAGCGGAGGGAATGCCACTCCGCTCCTCGGCGCCGTTTTAGGCCCCCGTCTTGGCCGGCGCCTGGGGATGTGCCTTGGCCGGCGCCTTAGCCGGTGCCTTGGCCGGCGCCTGGGCCGGTGCCTTGGCCCCCCTCCTCGGCTTTTGTGGAGCCGATGGATTAGGGGCAGACGCCGCCGCCGCGTAAGAGACGCGGCCTCCCACAACGGGGAGCGCGGTCGGAGCGGCGGCCTTAGGCCGCTGTGCCGACGCGAGCGGGGGGCGCATAATCGGCGCAGGGGGCAGTCTCGCCTCCAGGCCAGCCAGGCGTCCGTCCAGCATATTCCCAACTGCGATGAGGATTTCTCGCAGTTGGGAGTCAAATGCCCCTGAGTTGGTGGTAGGGGCAGGCTGGGATGCGGACGGGGCTTCCCGCTCGGGGAGGTTCGCCCTGGAAGCGGGCGAACTGAGCGCTGAGCTCGTTCACCCGCCTCCGTCAGCTTCTCGTTGGCCACCTGTAGGCGCGATACGTCGCCCACTAGGCCCTCCACGACCTCCGACAAAGCGGAGGAGGAGTCCTTAAGGGCCCTCACAAACGAGCCCTTAAGGTTCACGGATTTGGTGGCCACCTTGTCGATGACGGCCACCGCCGCTTTCCGGCCCTCTCCTGCACGGACACGGGAGCCTGGGGGGCATTTCCCCCCACCGGCTCCCGAACCTTGAGCAGGAGATCCGCGATCTCCTCCTCCGCTACGGCCTCGCCGTCCACTCGTACGCTCCTGTAGGACTCCGCGTTTGAGAACGCGGAGCCTGACGGGGTCGAGACCGAGGCCGAGGCCGGTTTACGCGCCCTCCCTCGGCGGCTGCTTGCCACCTTTGGCGGCATCATTTCGCCGGACGTGTCGGTCCCCTCCTTCCCCCCGGGCGTCCCCCGGTTTTCCTGCTTTTCGCTTCGTTCCGCCCCATGGCCTCCGCGCCATCCGACGAAACGGGGGATCCGGAACCCTTAAAGATCCGATGCTCTTCGGCTCCCGTTTCCCCGAGTCAGGCTGGGAAAAACCCCTGGGGGGCCCCATCGAGATAGGGGTTCCCCCACACCATCTGCCCCTCAGTGGGCGACCCCTCCAATCCACTTTTTTCCCGCTCTTCGTTTTCCTTTTCCTTTTGGCTTGCCTTTGTCTGTTGTTTTTTTGTTTCCGGGTCGTTTTTTTTTGGGATTTTTTTGTTTTTAAAATTGCATTTAAATTGGGTCCCACAGTGGGGGGGGAACTTAAAAGGGCACCCCGGGGAGAGATCCCCATTACCCCCGGGGAACGTAAATTTTTAAAAACCCCAAACCCCGGGGTTCCCCCCCGGTCCCCGGCTTGGAGTGCGCTCGGGGGACTTTAACTTCCCATCACCCTGCATCCCCCGGCCACGCAAACCAAACAGGGATTCGGGGAATTTTTTTTGAAGAGGGTTTTCTTCCTCCCCGGTCCGGGGGTTAAAACCAAAACCCTCGTCCCCGATCAGAGCCCGAGACCTTAAACCCCAGCGCTCTTCTCGGGATTAAAGAAATTGGGCCACGGGTTACAGGGAGACTAAGTCCCCCTGCCTGCTCGGGGGTAGTGTGAGTAAAAACGCCGAGCCCGTCCTCCTTTTTTCCACCGCTATCACGGAGAAAAATTTGGGGCCCCCACAGGGCCCCCGGCCCCCCCGGTTTTTTAACCCCAGGGTTTTCCCCCCCCCAAAGCCCCCGAAGAGCGAAGAACCCGCAGGGCCCAAAGGGAGAAAAACGCCCACCCCCGCTGGACCCCGGCCCTTTCCCGAAGCCGATGAAACGGCTTTCCTCTTCTGCTAGAATATTGGCCGCTGGGGATAAACCTTTTCCTCCAGAGGGGCAGGGGGAAAAAAGTCCCTCGCCCCCGTTTTTCCAGGGGGCCCACGGGAGGTTTTTTTAGCCCACACCCCAAAATTTTAAAAAAACCCCCATACTAACCCGTCTGGCCAGTGGTACAGTAGGCCCCAAAACCTCCTTTTTTAAGGAACGCCCCTTTTCCGCAGTGCCTTTTATAGGCTGTTGATGTGATTGGATGAAATTTTGGCGGGTTATAAACACGCACCTTTGCAAAAAAACTGGCTAAAAAAAAACTCCCCGCCTCTAAACCCGCGTATTCCCAAAGATTAAAAATTTTTAAAATTTTTTAAAATTAGCCATACACTGAACCTGTGAACAGCGTATATACGGGCTTCCCTAAAAGTTTTTAACTTCTGCTGAATATTTTTTTTTAATTTTAAAAGCTTTTTTAGGAAGATATTTCAAGCGTTATAACCAGTTTAAAAATTAACTACATTAAAATTCAAAGGAAAATTTAAATCAAATCTTCGGGATATACATACATAAACCCAAAAACTTCTTTGGGCCCTGTTCACCCCAGCCAGTGTACATAAATTTTTTCTAAATTATTTAAAGGTATATAAAGAAGGTATTTGGATGCGAGAAGCCGAAAAAATCGATCGAATGGCGGGCCCTTGGAAGAGCCCTATGTCCACCTTTGGGCTGCGTAGGCTGTGAAAGATGGAAAACTTAAACTATTTCTTTTTTGTATTTTAAAAAAAAACGTTTAACAAAAGCATCCCCATACCACCCCCTTGGCAACTTGGGTTTTGTAGGCCAAAATCTTTTTTTTCTAGGGAGAGGGTTTTTAGGGCCCCGCGATGGGAAATATTAAAGGGTGTTGATGTGTGGGGTGTGATGTAAAAGAAATTTTTTCGCATCGTTTTGGTTATTGTCGGTTCATTTTGACAAACCCCTTTCCCCCTCCCCAAAACCCCCTTTTTGGGGGGACTACCCGGGGCTTCAGGGGGAAAAAAGTATATATATAATATATATATATATATAAAATAAAATAAAATTTTTTTTCTAAAAAACTTTTATACAAATATCCCCTTCCCTTTGCGGCACCGTGGGGACCCAACGTGTTTTTTAAAAATTTGTATTTTTTTCTTTTTTTAACCCCCAATTTTAATATTTTTGTTTTTTGTTTTTTTTCCTTTTGGGGGACCCCCCCCCTCCCCCCCTGTTCGGCACGAACCAAAGGGTTGGTTGGTTTTGGAAGCCTTCCTGTCCCTGGAGAACAGGGGCCACATCAGGGAGGCCGGGCGGCCACACCTCCTCTACGGCCTCGCCCCTGGCGTCCGTCCTGGGGGAACCCCACGCAATGGACTTTGCGTTGAAGTCCCCCAGCACAAGGACGTGCCCAGACGCTAGTCGCCGTATCGAGGTCTCCAAACTGGTTAGGAAAACCTCGAAGTCGTTCAAACTCCGGTTGGGGGAGAAATAGACACCATATATGGTGATCCCCCCCCACTCGACGGCAACATATCCAGTGCCCTTGTCTCTTAGCGACAAGGGCGGGGAATGAGCCGTCGTGGAACCGACGACTGCCACGGAGCCGTCCCAGTCACCCATCCAGTTTGGACGGGGAGGGACAGAATAGGGCTCCGCGACTACGGCAACACCTATCGACCACTGTGCCATGGTTTGCAGGAAGAGATCCTGCGCCGCGGCACAGTGGTTCAGGTTCGTCTGGACCAGGAGGTTGGAGACTTGATCCATTACTGGATCGTCTCTACAACCTCCTCCATGGGCGACGACGTCGACGCAATATTGACGTCGGGGGTAGCCTGGGTCGACTGGCTAGCCCCTGACGTCTGCCGAGAACTGCGGGGAGGCTTGCAGCCTCTCTGCCCCATCTGGTGATTGGCGGGCTTATTGCCCGCCGCACACACTGGGCAGTGAGGGGCGGCAGAGCATTCTGCCGCCTTATGCCCCGGTTGACCGCAGCGGAAACACAGTCCGCCGCAGTCAAAACAGCTGTCGCACTTGACGCGCGTGTGCCCCGATGCTAGGCACTTGTAACACCTCATCGGTCTCGCCGCCAGGACTGTGATCCTAGCGCTCACGAAACCGATGAGCAGCCTGCCGACAGCTACCGGACACGCTACGGGACAGCTGACCCACACGGCGCCAAGTCCCCCTGGACCGGGGCGGATGGTGCCGACCCTGACGTTGTCCGCGCTGCACCCCGTCTTCTCCCGGATTACAGCGCGGACATCTTCGGCCGTCACAGAGTCGTCCAGGCCCGAAATGCGCAGCTCTGCGCACTTAGTAGGCCTGGCGATCTTTACACCATCCGTGGCTGTAAAGAGTCCCCGCAGCTTCTCGGCAAATGTGTCCGCCCGCGTCTTAGCGCCTTCAGCCCCAGGGAACTCGAGAACTCGAGCTCCCGTCTGGGCGAGGCGCATCCTGACCCCCACCGTCCCAAAGTCGTTGGCGAGGCTGTCCCGGGCCTTTTTAAAAACGGCCGCGTAGGACAGCCCGCCGTCAGCCGCCTCCGGGGACACGGTCACCACCACAGCCGCGGTTTTGGGCGGCTGCAGCTTCCGCGGCCTCTTTGTGGAGGCCGTTGCCACCGGTGGCGAAGGCGTGGCTTGGGCTGCTTTTTTGGCAGCCCTTTTGGCCCGCCTTCGGGACTTCTTGGAGCCCCTCGCCTCCTGCCAACCCTCGTTGGAGGGGGCAGGTGCGGAGGGGCCCGGCAGGGGTGTCGGAGTGGGGAGCGGAGGGAATGCCACTCCGCTCCTCGGCGCCGTTTTAGGCCCCGTCTTGGCCGGCGCCTGGGGATGTGCCTTGGCCGGCGCCTTAGCCGGTGCCTTGGCCGGCGCCTGGGCCGGTGCCTTGGCCCCCCTCCTCGGCTTTTGTGGAGCCGATGGATTAGGGGCAGACGCCGCCGCCGCGTAAGAGACGCGGCCTCCCACAACGGGGAGCGCGGTCGGAGCGGCGGCCTTAGGCCGCTGTGCCGACGCGAGCGGGGGGCGCATAATCGGCGCAGGGGGCAGTCTCGCCTCCAGGCCAGCCAGGCGTCCGTCCAGCATATTCCCAACTGCGATGAGGATTTCTCGCAGTTGGGAGTCAAATGCCCCTGAGTTGGTGGTAGGGGCAGGCTGGGATGCGGACGGGGCTTCCCGCTCGGGGAGGTTCGCCTGGAAGCGGGCGAACTGAGCGCTGAGCTCGTTCACCCGCTCCGTCAGCTTCTCGTTGGCCACCTGTAGGCGCGATACGTCGCCCACTAGGCCCTCCACGACCTCCGACAAAGCGGAGGAGGAGTCCTTAAGGGCCCTCACAAACGAGCCCTTAAGGTTCACGGATTTGGTGGCCACCTTGTCGATGACGGCCACCGCCGCTTTCGCCCTCTCCTGCACGGACACGGGAGCCTGGGGGGCATTTCCCCCCACCGGCTCCCGAACCTTGAGCAGGAGATCCGCGATCTCCTCCTCCGCTACGGCCTCGCCGTCCACTCGTACGCTCCTGTAGGACTCCGCGTTTGAGAACGCGGAGCCTGACGGGGTCGAGACCGAGGCCGAGGCCGGTTTACGCGCCCTCCCTCGGCGGCTGCTTGCCACCTTTGGCGGCATCATTTCGCCGGACGTGTCGGTCCCCTCCTCCCTGGAGCGTCCGCGTTTCCTGCTGTCGCTTCGTTCCGCCTCCATGGCCTCCGCGCCATCCGACGAAACGGCGGATCCGGAACGTATACGATCCGATGCTCTTCGGCTCCCAGTGACCAGAGTCAGACTGACCTCTGGGAGCCCCATCGAGATAGGCGTTCCCGACACCATCTCGCCCTCAGTGGACGACCCATCCACTCCACTGTTCCTGCTCTTCGTCTCCTTGTCCGTTAGGCTTGCCTTTGTCTGTTGTTTGTTTGTTTCCGATCGTTTCTTGGTATTTTTAGTTAAAGATTGCATAATTGATCCCACGAGTGGGGGAGAACTAAAGGTCCACCCGGGCAGAGATCCCCCATTACCCGGGCAAGCGTAAGTTTTTAACCCAACCGAGGGGTCCGCAGGTACCTCGGCTTGGAGTGCGCTCGCGACTGAACTTCCCATCAGCCATGCATCCCCTGGCCACGCACCAGAACACGGGATTCGGGGAATTTTTTAGAGAGGTTATCTTCCTCGCGGTCCGGGCGGTTAAGCCAAGACCCTCGTCCCCGATCAGAGCCGCGAGACTTAACCACAGCGCTCTTCTCGGGATTACGATATGCCGACGGTTGACAGGGAGACTACGTCCCCCTGCCTGCTCGGTGGTAGTGTGAGTACACGCCGAGCCCGTCCTCCTTTCTCCACCGCTATCAGCGGAGAAAACTGTGGCCCCTACAGGGCCCCGCCATCAGGTTTTTTACCGAGGTTTCCTCCTCCATGCTCCGAAGAGCGAAGAGCCAGCAGGGCAACCGGCAGACACGCCCACCCTGCTGGACCAGGCCTTGCCCGAGAGCCGATGAACGGCTGCCTCTTCTGCTAGAATATTGGCCGCTGGCGATAATCCTCTCCTCCAAGAGGACAAGGAGGAAACAGTACCATCGCCAGCGTTTCCAGGGTGCACCACGAGGAGGTTTTCTAGCCCAGCACCCCAAACTTAAACAAACCCTATACTAACCCGTCTGGCCAGTGGTACAGTAGGCCAAAACCTCCTTTCTAAGGAGACGCCTATGTCCAGCAGTGCACTTTTATAGGCTGTTGATGATGATTGATGAATTCTGGCGGGTTATGATCACGCACCTGTGACATAAACTGGCTAAAAAGAAAACTCCCAGCCTCTAACCTGCGTATCAAATGATAATAATTTGAAATTTAATAAAATTAGCACATAACACATGAGACTGTGAACAGCGTATATACGGGCTTGCAGTAAAAGTTTAACTTCTGCTGAATATATGTTTTAATTAAGAAGCTTTCAGGAAGATATTTCAAGCGTTATAACCAGTTTAAAAGTTAACTACTATTATATTCAAGGAAATTAACTCAACTCTTCGGGTATATACATACATACCAAGAACTTCTTGAGTTACCCTGTTCACACAGCCAGTGTGACATAATTTAAACTAGAATTAATTTAAAGGTATATAAAGAAGGTATATTGGATGCGAGAAGCCGAAAATCGATCGAAGTGGCGTGCATTGGAAGAGCCCTATGTCCAGCAGTGGACTGCGATAGGCTGATGATGATGGAATACTTAAACTATTTCTTTTATGTATTTAAATAAAAACAGTTTAACAAAAGCATCCCTATACCAACCCGTGTGGCAACTTGGTATAGTAGGCCAAAATCTTTTTTCTAGGGAGAGGCTTATATGCCCAGCAGTGGACTATTAAAGGCTGTTGATGTGTGATGTGATGTGACGATGTTTGGCGCATCGTGTGGTTATTGTCGGTTCGATTTTGACACAACTCCCCTCCCCAAACCCCGTTGGGGCGACTACCCGGAGCTTCAGGGAGAAACAGTATATATATATATATATATATATATATATATATATATATTATATCTATAAACGTATATACAATATCCCCTTCCCTTCGCGGCACCGTGCGACTAACGTGTGACTTCGTATGCTAACAATTTTAATATTGTTTTCTGTGCTTTTATGTGACTAGTTTCCGGTTTGCGGGCGGCTAAAGGTTGTGTATAGTGTTTCTAAAGAATTTCAGTAAGTTTTATTGTTTTCTAAACATAAATATAGTGCCGAATTCTTTTATTACGACAATTGGTGAGTAAATTTATTATCTTACTAAAAGTGGGTAGGCGGTATCCTTTGTTTAAATTGATTTTTCTCTGCGTATTGTTTATTTTTGAGCTTGTTTTTTTTTTTTCTTTTTTAAATTGTTGATTGGTGTGTCTTTGTTTGGCTATGTCGGTCGTTAGCGAGTTGCCGGATCCCGGCGGTACAAGTGAATTTCTAACACCAACCGGGAAAAGGACATTTGGCCAAGTGTCACCTGCGGATTTCACGCCGAAAGACGGAAGCCGTAGACGCATTATTAATTCGGACTTAAGTGGAAATGTTTCGTCTCCTACCGGTCGTGATAACTGTGGGGAGTACAATTACTGTGACTTAGTGTCACAGGCCACCGATTACTTATCAAAAATTAATGAATTAGTTAATGATCAGGGATCTAGGATGAATGTAGGGAATAAAACGGCGATTATGGATAATACTCAACGAATTACCGGTATCGTATCAATGTTAGCAATAAAATCCTTTAGCAACGAAGCGAAGTTAGCGAATTTTGAGCGACAAATGGAGGGTATCGCAACTCAACAAACGAGTTTAACGTACGCGGACAAACTTAAGCTTCGCTTACCACCTAAATCTGCCCCGTGCCCGGTACCTACTGAAGCGCGCGTTCCTAGGCCTTGTGTTATTGCCTATCCCACTACGGAACGCTTAGCGGACTATGCGACCTCGTCAGCAACGAAACAAGCTCTTATGAAGGCTATTAAACCGAGCGATGAGGGTTTCCAAATTGTAGGCGTTAAAAAAACCTCTAAGGCAGGCGTCGTGTTACGTGTAGCTAACGAACGGCAGCTTAAGAAACTGGAATCTGTAGACGCCATTAAATCAGCAGGTTTACGATTAGAAAAACCGAAAGGCCGAAAGCCCCGTATAATTGTAAAAGACGTACCCGGTTCTATGGAAGATCGTGCCTTCCTAACAGCTTTATACCGTCAGAATATCAAGGACGAATTAAAATTAAGTGAGAACGATTTTATTAAGTCAACCAAAATTGTTAGGCATCGTAATCTAGAAAATGGGCGTCAATGGATAGGCTTAGAATTGGAGGCAGCAGTTCGGAAACATCTAGCCAACACAAAAGATAAACTTTATATAGACTGGGCCACTTGTCGATTCATAGACGATATAGAAGTAGTTCGTTGCTTAAATTGTCAGCAATTCGGTCATGTACAAAAGTTTTGCACCATTAAAACCCCTACTTGTGCTAATTGCGCCGCCGCACACGAAACGCGAGCTTGTCCAGATAAAGACACACCAAATTTTAAGCCCACGTGTGCACAGTGCAAGCGGTTCAAAAAACCATCTGACCATCGATGCGGCTCACACGACTGTGCCACATACAAATTAAAACTGGAGCAGCTAATATTAAATACCAATTACTGAATAGTTCAGCTTAAAAAAAAAAAAAAAAAAAAAAAAAAAGTTTATAGAGTAACTTACTAAGTAATGGATAATATTTCGATAGGCCAGTTAAATCTTCATAACGATAAAATAGCTACATCAGAATTAGACCGTTTAATTTTAGAACAAAAGTTAGACATTGTCCTTATACAAGAACAATATCAGAGCGCTCGCTTGCGTCGTAATGTAGTACAGCTTGACTGCCGTTCGCAGGCTGGGATATATGTTGCAAGTTCTAATTTTACGGTAACATCTTTGCGTAATCTTATGACGTCACACTGCGCCGTTGCTGAGATCTCATCCTCTACCTGTAAGGTTTACGTAGTGAGCTGCTATTTTCAATATTCACATCCTATTGATCCTCACTTACATCACTTACGTTACGTCTTGCAGTACCTCGTGGGACATAAAATTATCATTGGCGCTGATGTCAATGCGTCATCTTCATTATGGTATGGCAAGTTGCGTTCAACCGACACGGTTCGACGTTGTGCGGTTGAAGATTTCATTGCGGAAATGAATCTTACTATTCACAATACCCCCGATGCACCACCAACTTTTTGCAACCCAATGGGTGAGTCTTCTATTGACGTGACGCTTACGCGCGGCGACGTCTCGATATCCGGATGGCGTGTCCTCCCGGACGCATCCTGTAGTGATCACCGCTTGATCGTGTACGAATTCATACCAAGGGTTGCACGGGATCCACAAAGGGCTCCTTTTAATTTTAGATATAAAACTAAAGGTGCGAACTGGGCTTTGTTTGGTTCACTATTTGCAACTCATACCAAAGACTTCAGTCGCAGTAGTTTATCAGCTGAGGAAAGCGCAGAAATACTATCAGAAACTTTCACATACTGCGCTGATGTATCTATTGGTCGCGGATCTATCACTAACACTCGTAGATGTGATTGGTGGAATGATAGATTAGTCGAACTACGTAGAAGCTACCGGAAAGCTCGTAGAAAATTAAACAATTTTAAAAAACACAACGTAACAGGAGATTTGTACAATAATGCTCTCATTGCTCTTAGAGTTGCCAGGTCCCACTACAGAGCTGCAGTGGAAAAATCGAAGGGAAACTTAATTCAGAAACTTGTCGATAGACTCGATAGAGAGGGCCCGTGGTCACCTTTGTATCACGAATTTAAGGCAAATAGATCAATCGACCTTGCATACATACAGAACATCAAAATTAATAACAGATATACCACAGGAGTAGAAGAAACAGCAGAATATCTTTTAGAATCACTCGTACCTGACGATCGGCCGGAAAACGACACTGATCATCACCGACAGATCAGGCAGTGGGCCATCGAACCACCACTGTCTCCAATGTCTGATTTACCATCTTCAGACGAATTTCTCGGTATCATTAGATCCTTGCCACTAAACAAGGCTTCGGGCGATGATAAAATATCTAACAAAATGATCAAAGAAGCTTGTAAACTTTCGGGTGACACGATTTTCACTGTCTTTAAACGTTGCATTGCTGAAGGAATATTTCCTCGTATATGGCGGTGCGGTAATATTCGTATAATACCAAAAAGTGGCGACAAGCCACCGGATGATCCTAAATCCTACCGACCAATCACATTGTTACCATCGTTAGGAAAGCTTTTAGAACGTCTTGTAGTGCCCCGGCTTCTGCCAGGTGGAGTCAAATTTCATGATAGACAATTTGGATTTACGTTGGGTAAATCGACAACTGACGCTGTTATATCGGTTAGAAAGTTTGTCACAGAGTCAAAATTTCAATACGTGCTGGCTATTTTCTTAGATATATCTGGCGCCTTCGATAACGCATGGTGGCCCATGCTGTTGCTGAAATTAAAATCACGGGGGTGCTTTAAAAATATTTATTCCCTTATATCTTCGTACTTTTCACAAGGTACTACTAAACTAAGACTTGGTCATCATTCTGTGTCGAAGGCGCTTACAATGGGATGTCCTCAGGGATCGGTGCTAGGTCCATACTTGTGGAATATCGGCTTCGACGATTTTCTTGCGATACCAATACCATCCGGATGTACTCTGAACGCGTATGCTGATGACGGCTTATTACTGGTGGAATCTGATACTAGGGCGGGGCTTGAGAGATTAGCCAATAGATGTTTGAACTTGATATCTCAATGGGGTGAACGTAATCGCTTAAATTTTGCACCCAACAAAACCTTCCAGCTACTTTTAAAAGGTAACCTCAAATCACCGCCAAGCATTAGATTTGACAATGTTACTGTAAAAAATAAGGCCTCAGTGTGTTACCTAGGATTAGTTTTAGAAAGAAACTTTTCATTTATCGAACATATTAAAATAGTTAATGAAAAGTCTAAAAAGAGTTTCTGTGCATTGACAAGGATATCAACTGCGACATGGGGTCTATCATTTAATACATTAAAGATCATATACGGAGCTACTTATTTAGGTTCTATGTGCTATGGTGCACCTGTATGGGCCGATAGGGCGACCGTAGGCGCTGTCCGTCGCAAACTGTTACAAGGCCAACGACTTGCACTGATATTCTTGTGCAAGGCATATAGGACGGTTAGCACCGAGGCTTTGCCGGTGTTGGCGGGTGTGCTTCCGGTCGATCTCGAAGTGCAGAGACGTGCAGCCATGTACTATTCAAGACAACAAAACATGGAATGCGATTTTTTTGGGCGCGCGGGATCGCGGTAAAATTACAAGATTGCTTCAACAGCAGTCCGATGTCTATAATGACCTCATAGACGAATGGCAACAACGCTGGGATGAATCATCCAAGGGGCGCCATCTTTACCAATTCTTTCCATCTGTTCGCGAACGGTTGTCGAGGACATGGCTTGAGGTGGATCACTGTGTCGCTCAATTTCTTACGGGTCATGGTAACTTTAAGAGCAAGCTTTATTCATTTAAATTAGTCGAGTCACCATTGTGTCAATGCTCAACACCTAACTCTCACTATGAACAGTCTGCTCATCATATCCTCTGGGAATGTAGTCTTTGGTATAATGAACGTAATATAATGCTGAATACCTTGCAGGTGACATCTGGGGCGGTATACTATGGGGATCTTGTGTCAACTAGGGTGAATTTCCGTGCGTTTAGGCGATTCTGTCATACATATTATAGAAATCAAATATAGCTCACGTAGGACCCGTAATATTTCGTGGCCGTGGTGCTTCCCTGTTTAAAAGGGTGTATGCCCATTTTATTTCATTTTGTCTCCCGCTTTGCTAAGGAGGGAAGTGGATTTACTATGTTTCCAACTCCTCCAATTTTTCTTCTGATTAATTTCGTTGCGGGTTCCAAGACAGTTTAATTTCTTCCTGGGACTTCCCGAGTGTCATAACTCGGTGTGTTCGTGGGTCACTGCTGTGGATCCTGGTGTACAGGAGTTACAGTGGTGGGCATGTGGGCGGGATTAGTCCCAAAAAAAAATATACTAATCAATGAGCCCGATGATGTAGATGTGCCCGAGTTTATGCCGTATCATCAATCATCATCATCAACAGCCTTTACTAGTTCACTGCTGGACATAGGCCTCTCCTTATGCCGTAATCGCGGTAAAAATGTAGCCTATGTTATTCGCTGATAAAGTAGCTTTAGATTGGTGAAAGAATTTTTAAAATCGGTTTCGTGGTTCATGGGTGAAAGCGTAACAAACAAACAAACTCACTTTTACAGTTTTAATATAAGTATGGATCTATTATGAAACTTAATCAACTTTAGCTAATTGTTAATCAAATAAAAAAATGGAGAACATTCTAATTATTATTAATTTCGGTGACAATACATATTTTATTAAGTTTGTTATTTATAAAGTTTTTTAATTTTTTGTGAGAGCCGACTTCTTGTTGTCACATTTAAATTTGAAGAAAAAATACTACGTCTAAGGATAAAAAATTGATAAATAAGGAATACCGTTTATAACAGTCTACAATGATTTAAGCGTATTGAAGTTAGTATTTCTTTTTTAAAGTAAATTGTTGCAGGTTTTTGTAAAATATTTAAATTAAAAATATTTATTTTTGCAGAAAACACTGTTACAATGGTGTTAGAAAATTACATGTTTCAAGTGCTTCTACCGTAAGGCATCCAAAATTATACAGTGTAGTTTATCAAAATCAGAATCAAAATTGAAACTAAAACATTATGAAGTTAAAAAAAAAATATTTAGGATATTAAATTAATGCAATGTCCTTCTCAGAGTTATAGTAATACAGGTCAATTATTTACTTAAAAATAACATACAAAATATTGACAGACCTATGACAGAAATTTACAAGAATTTTAATTTTCCAAGACGTTTATTCATCTAATGAAAAAATATAGTTCGCCACCAAAACCTGGTTCATTCGTTTTATATCCATTTGGTAATGGACGGTAAATGCCTCTTTTGATATCCAACGCTCTGCCCGCACCCAGACACACCCTTTCGCTTGAACTAAGGCTATTATTATAAATATAAAATATAGAAGTTATTGTATTATACAAAATATGGGTAGTGATAATATAATTATGTGGCAAAGGATTCGGAAACATCTTTAGTTTTAGGAATTTGTCTTAAAATACCATATATGGTGGTTGATACGTTTCTTTAACCTAACGGTTTCTTCAATCACAAGGTGGACATCTGAGTTCACGATGACGAAGTGAAGTGACGAAGACGATGATGAAGTATTTGATATTAAAAAAAGGTTGACCCTTAACAGATACATAGCAAAAATTAAGTAGCTTCGGATACATTCCTCACATCAAATTAAATCAATATAAATTATCACACATCATCATCACACCAACAGCCTCTAACAGTCCACTGCTGGACATAGGCCACTCCTTAGGAACTAAGTTTTTGCCTACTATACGACGCTGGCTGGTAATATAGGGTTTATGTCAAGTTTTCCTTCTGTTTGCAGTACTGTTGTTCTGCATAGTTTGCTCCCTTCATTGGCTCGGATGAAAAAGGGCCTGGCACCTTCGGTATTCTTAATCCATCACCACACGGATACCACAAAGTCACCAAAGTATATCACAATGTGTAAAGCCATCACAGCCTTAAAATCTGATTCTTAAGTACTAGATAACTAGGTCGGTACAAGGTAACAGCCAAACCTTTGAAGCCATAACATTGGTAAGATCTTTACTTACCTGAAACAAGAAGAAGAAGAAATATTAATATCGTTTAGGACGTCTCGAAAGTACATCTGTCAAAGGACTTGCTACTCTGGTACAAGCACTAAAAAAGCTGAATTACATTTAGTCCATTTAAATATATTCCTTAAGTTTAGTTAAAGTTATCTTAAGTTAGATGCTTGATAATGATATTAAGTATTGTGTAACATCCTCGTAACTGTGTATCTGTGTAATAGTCCGGGTGGTGACAGATTGAGAATACGGAATGTCACCACCCCTATTCATCCCGTGGGTATCGTAAGAGTCGACTAAGGGAGCAAACTACGAAGGGCAACAGCACTGCAAAGAGATGGAAAGGTATTTACCCTATTTTATTTTTTATTTTACGCTTGCCAGCGTAGTATAGTAGGCCGAAACCTCTTTTCTAAGTAGACGCCTATGTCCAGCAGTGGACTGTTATAGGCTGTTAATGTTCAACATCTTTTAAAATGGTGTTAATAAGTAATTAGCTAAACATCATATGACTCATATATTACTATGTTAAGTTCAGTATATATGGATATATGTAAAAGTTAAGATTCATTTACGTTGACCGTTCCACAAAAATATATGAAAATTTAAAATATATTATATTTAGAACCCTACGTGAAATGACCTTTTGAAATAAAACTTCTTTACGCACGCTTGACTTGGGGAGTAAGCTGGTGAATGCGTGACGAGAGCGTTACGAAAAGTGTGATCGGGCGAGGCGAACAGTGGTTGAGAGGGAGATATAAGTTAGCGAAGATAGCAAGAGAGAGAGGTGCGAACAAACATTTTCTTTCTCTCTTTCTCTCATAGCCAAGAAGTTTTGCATACAGTTTTCATGTAAACAAAATTTTCAAAACATGCAAATTAGAAACCTCACAAATACCTCTTTAAAGATTTCATGCTATAGTATAGCCGTGCGAATGTGTTATCCTATTTGGCAGTATGCCTGTGACGCATCTGGTTTTAAAGGCCACAGTTCTTGTTTGCAAATGCTTTGTTGGAATATCATGAGCTGATGTTCAATGCAGTAAGAGAAGAAAGAAAGCAAATTAAGAATTTTTGGAACACATAGAAGGTGGTTTCTGACGCTCCAAGACCGGCAATTTTACGACTGCACTCCACGGCTATCAAAAACTGTAATGGTTTAGTCAAGATTATATTTAAGCTTGACATTAAATATTTAATAAAAAAAAATTTTTTTTATCCCTTGTGATGAAATTGCCGTCGGCTTTGGGACTGTTAATCACTGTTTATAATTACACGGCTATAATTTTGTTTAGGCGACACACTTTACGCACGAACGAGTTTTGTACCTCAATAATTTTCGCTGGTTATTTCTGACAGCCTTGCTTTTGCGATGTTTTATATTATCCGTTGACTATAAAGGATGCTTCTAAGGGTGGAAACGATAATAGGGATTTTAATACAAGATCACTCATTCCTTTCTACGCGTGACGAAAACACACCCCACTTGCGCTTGACATAACGCAATTCATATAGAACTCGGGATTCCTTTCAAGATTAAATGCTGTCTCATATTAAATTTTGCATTATATTTTAGTACATTGTACTAACTTATAAACACATTGGTTTTTATTTTTGTGGCTTACAACACATAATGAAAGTAGTTTTTAACTAAAAAGTCCAATTCCATCGTTTGGATTAATTATTACTTAAGTCAGTAATAATTTTGGCCCTAAATCTAGGTTCCTAGTTAAAAGAGAATCAAATTATTCTTATAGTTATTTAAATATTTTAAGCTCCAACGTACAACACGTTTATTTTCAAACGAAAATTCTTAGTGCAATAAAAATAAAATATTAAAATACGGAGCACATTTTGGCAACGACTTGAAGTGTGTCATCCGTTGACCTCTTATTTCACAAGTTTGTATAATGAGCTGAACTTACTACCCGTATCCTTTGGAACAACTTTTGGCTTTAGTAAACTTTTCTTTTATAAGAATTGAACCAGCTGTATGCAAAATTATATTTTCTTTTGAAGTCTCATTAACACGAGTACTTAGTGTAGGCTGTCCTTGACTTAGATATTTTTTTATAAATTGAGTATATGTAAGTTTTATAGAATTTTTTGTAGCCGGGTTATGAACATGATAGTCTCAACTATTTTAGTTCTAGTTATATAGCTAGTAACCGTTGTTTTATCGTGTTTCCTTACACCGTTACCTTAAATCTGTATAATAAATCTAATAACCTATTAAGAAACAAATTGCAATAATATTATTGTTTCTACAGACCAATAAGCATTATTTATTTTGGTTTATTATGTGAAAGCAAACAGTGAAGTAATTTAAAAATGATATTTTAATGTTTTTGTAAGAAATAGTTTTAATATTAAATTATTACATTAAATTAGTATTTTCTTGACTCAAATCATATTTGGATAATCAAATATTATTGGTAAATGCAAAGTTTATAGATGTGAATGTAAGATCAACAATCATCATCAACAACCTTTAGCAGTTCACTGCTGGACATAGGCAGAGGCCTATGTCCAGCAGTGAACTGCTAAAAGGAGGTAAAGGAGAGCCTTTGAAAGGAGGTTTTGACCAACTATTCCACGCTGCCAGATGGGTTGATGCAGAGTTTGTTCAAGTTTTCCTTATCTTTGCAATGCTGTTGTCCTGCGTAGTTTTCTCTCTTAGTCAGCTCTTCGTAACTCATGGGATGAATATGAGTGGGGACACTACGTATTCATAATCCGTCATCACCTGGACGCATTTGTAAGGTATATAGAATTATATGATGCTCATTACTTCATTGAGTCATACACAAGTGAAGGCCAGTCGACGGCTATATCTCGGTGACTTCTCTGTTTGTTCATCAGCTACAGGACGGATCTATGAGCACAGGATCACCGTCTCTTCAAGTCACTGCAGTCTCATTCTCGTTACTCTATCCGAGTATTGCTTCTACCCCATCTCACTCGTTCTACTGCTGGTAACGCGCTTGTGACTCCTGGGTTGCAGGCGTTTCCATCAGGTGACCCATCTGCTCGTTTGCCCCCTATTCCATAAAAACTATATAATATAATATAAATAACTATATAGTATAAAAACTATCACATTCAAAAAAGCCAACCCACAAATATTGTAATAAGTCAGTAAGATGATGGTTTTTGATTGTAAGCAATGCTCGAGCAGGGCTATAGTTTCTGTAATTCAAACTTGCTAATGCCCCTTCTACTTTCAAATTACACTATACTTTAAAAGATGTGTCTAATCTTTGAGAAACTTTCCTCATTCCAAGTCAAACTATTTCGTTTGGCCACTATTTTGTTTTTAATTTCACAAAGATTTTAGAACTTGGAAAATTTTAAAGTTTCAGAAAAACTTCTAGTATTTATCATCATTTGAAAACCTTTACGGAACTTTGCTAAGCAAGATTAATAGTTAAATGACATTACTGATGGAAACTAAAGGTTACTGACTGAACTGAAACTGGAAACTTTCTCCTTGCAGCCCAAGGATTCCAATATTTAAAACGACGTCTATAATCGTTAAACCAATATACGGAGCCAATACTGCAAATATGGTATAATCTACTTAAAAGCTAGAGAGTATTTTGATGAACGAAATGGTGCATGAATATATTTTTCGACATAACGTACCTACGTCAAGAGTCAGGTGTAACTAATGTGTTTTCCTTAACAGCAAAAATTTCCTGAATATTAGCCTTAATCTAGACGAACGGTGATAGATGGATGTACGTGAGATTTATTTGAAGAAAGTGAAAGATATTATGTAAGTTTAAATTTATGGTACGAATTTTTAAATGGCATCCGCTGTTGACCCACACTCCTATCTTGATACATATCAAGATAGGAGTGTAGGGGGTCAACAGCTTTTTGATATAAATCAAGATAAGAGTAAACACAGGTGTATTTTAATTCCCAATCTCCGCAATCATGCAATGAAATTAAATCAAGAAATTGCCTAAGACCTAAAAAAATGCTCTTCGTTAATAATAACTACATATTTACCATACTTTAAATATTTATGATGTCCTGGATTCTCTGTTATTTATATTTCTTTGCTAATTAAAAACAAGGTACCTTCTATTACATGTGATAGTAATCGGATTTTTATACCCTTCAGACGTGTGAATCGGGACTCTATCACGAGCATATTCATCGAAGTACTTTTCCTTTTTATCCGACATTTTGACCTTTCCACATTTATTGACAGATGATTCATTTAACCTTGGATGTGCAGGCTCGGCTCGGAAATGCTTATATTTAGCAGTGGACTGCAATAGGCTGAATAATTTATAGCCACGATCGACTCTTCTTCAGTAGCTCAAAGGCTTTCGTAGTCTAGTATAGGGGTAGTCTTAGTATCTTAGTGATATTTGAATGATAATGACCCGATAGCCTTCAAAATCTTTAACACAATTTTTTTAATATTAAAATTAAAAGGTTAAAAGTTATTTACTCATTTAAAGCTTAAAGTTTGGTTATGTCTTTCTGGGGTCTTATTCCCAGGTTCTCCTTTATGAAAATGTTACTAATAAGACGAGTTCGTGGAAGTAAATTACGGGTATATCACAAGAGATTTGATGCTAATACGTCTCAACCTGTATCTCTAATGATAACTTCACACATCACATACATAACTGTCTAATCTCAAACTAAGCACAGTCTGGACTATGGTAACCAGCCTGCTGATAAACATACTTAAATATTTCCAAATATATATAGATCTTGGCTGGCCTATTGGTCTAGTGGTTAGTGACCCTGACTGCTACGCCAGAGGTCGTGGGTTCGATTCCCACCCAGGACAAATAATTGTGTGATGAGCGCGGTCATTTGTTCTGCGTCTGGGTGTACTATATCTATAATATGTATGTATTTAGAAATATATGTGTATGTCTATCAGCAGTCTGGTTACCATAGTACAGGCTCTGCCTAGTTTGGGATCAGACGGCCGTGTGTGAAATGTGTGAAAATATTATTATTAAAAAAAATATCTAGATAAGTTACATTCAAACACAGAATAAATAATTATGCTTATCACACAATTATTTGTCCTGGGTGGGAATCGAATCCACGATCTCCAGCTTAGCATTCAGGGTCACTAACCACCAGAATAACATACCACGTCAGTTTATAAATTTTCTACTTAATTAGTCGCAACTAAATAAATGATTCCCTTGACATCGCTCAGGCTACTAAAACCCGTTACCAAGTTACGTTAAAATTAATTCCAAAATTAAACAATTAAATATAATTTGAGTTTGTAACAACGATACATTTACTGCTCCGAACTCATTTCAACATTTTGAGTAGACATGTGCCATAGAAACGACACGTCATTTATAAGGTAAAGGTTTATATGCACTAGTTCACTGTCGGGTTTTATTATTTTAATTAATTAATGTGTTAATATCCCCATACCCTTCATCACATCAACAGCCTTTAATAGTCCACTGCTCGATATAGGCCTCTTTTTAGAAAATAGGTGTTTCGCCTACTACACCACGCTGGCCAGTTGGTCTATACCAACCCGTCAAACCCTATGGTTTGTTACAAGCTTTCCTTCTCCTTGCAGTGCTGTTGTCCTGAGAAGTTAGTCCCAATCCAGTTGGCCCCTCCTATTTAGGCACATTCTGCAGCCTCAGCCCCGTTTTCCATTCGAGACCGTTTGAGAGCCATGTTTGAACCAGTGTTGAGCAATTCTGTCCTTGCTTCTCATTGATAAATAATAAATTATATTTATTTCTGTAAGTAAATCTTTTCAGATATTTCTACAAGTCGAACTTTAAAGCTAGAAGGATCCGGCATCGCCTAAGACTCACTCTGGGCAGAAAAGCTGAAACAAATCACAGAGGTGTCTTTTTTTTAAGTCAAGTTAGTCAAATGTCAGCAAAGTTAAATGAAACTGTGCGAGTACGGTATAGGGTTTGGGTAGGGTTTTGAACAAAGAACCATAATTTTGAGTAAGACTGTCCATACAGACGGCATACATTCTCCAGCCATCGTGTAGCCTAACCGATATTGGTCAAGATCAACGACCCGAAGCATGACTCTACCGCCAGTAGGGCATTTGAGTGAATGAGATATATTATTTATTCCTATCATCCTTGGGGGCACTCCAGGATGAGTGGAATCACTCTTGTGACTCTAAAGTTTCAGGTGCCCATGGGCAGCTGTAGTCACTTACCATCAGCTGTACTAAGGGACTACGGGACTAAAACTTGAAAATCTAAAAATTATTGATCGAAAAGTTCCGACATTAGTATATCTTATCTTTTCTTAAAAAAAGACAACTCCCGCATTAGGAATAAATCCTGTGTCGCAGGGGACAAACATACATGAAACGGGCACAAAGAACACCCAGACTCAGAACAACAATTTGTGTATCACACTAAGTGTCGTCCCATGTGGGGTTTGAACCCACAACACTCGGCGTAGTAGGAAGCGGCATGGCGACCGCTTAAACCACTACGCCATCCGTGCAGTCGTAGTCATATATCTATGTTGTACGTATATACACAATATATGTTTATATTATACATAGTTATATTATCAGTGTATTTCAACCCAAACTCAACTCTCATGGATACGAGGTTAATATATCTAGATACTTATATACAGAGGTGTCGGTAACGGTAACAGTATCGCGAGTCCAAATTTTTTCCCATCTCAATAAATACATTCTTTTGTTTGTGGTTCAAAAATGCCCAAAAGGAGTTTTAACACATCAAAAAAGACTTGTAGTATAACCCTTTTTCCATCACTTTATTGGTTTCCTTATCATCCAAGTAGTATATTATCCAAGAAGAGTTGACATCAATCAGGCGGCCGGTCAAATAAAAAGGTACCCAACATCGAATCATGTTGAGAAAAGGACATTTGGTGCAAGTTTATACCTATGTCTAGACATAAATAAAATGAATCCTTACAAGTAGCTGGATTTGGCGACGGCCAAGTAGTAAAAAGGTTGGCTGGTAGAGATTGCCCAGGGCATTAAGTTCACCGATGTACATAAGTGCATGAAAATGTAAAATAAATGAATAAAACACACCCATAGGTTTACAAAACGTAAATAGAAACACAATAAAGAGTGTAGCCGCTTTTCTTATCAGGCGGACTACTCACCGGCTGACCCAGTGGAGAGATTCACAAGATTACCTCAGGGCGCCTTTTATTAAACAGAAGTGTGTGCGTGTGGGATACCTACGGGACCCCTTAGAGAAAGACAACTTACACGTCAGTCATACATACATGTATATTTCAATAAAAAAATCAGTTACAATAAAAAATAGTGGGGATATAAAAAAAAAACCGCAGCGGCGCGCGTCAGAGACGAGCTGATGCTGCTCGGAGCCTCCTCGTCTTCAATCCAGGAGGTCACTTCCACTTACGCCCGAGTCGGCTATTTATATTAGGTATAAAGGAAGGTTCACTAATGATATAAATAAAGTTAACGAGAAGTACGTAACCCTTGAGTACGGCTGTCCGCTTGTTTGGTGAGCCGCGTGACTGCCAGTTTGCCAGAGGGTACCAAGAAACTTGATTTCGCACCAGAAGGCCACAAATGAACAAGCACGCCGTCTGAGACTGACCGTCTTGACCCGAAATCTGGGACCCTACGAATGGATTAGCACTCATATTATCGATCAGGTTCCAGAAACAAATAAGTACAAGAAAATTATGAATATACTCACCACTTGCATGGGTACTTCGAACATTAAAACATTACTAAAAAATTACTACATTGAAATTACCAGACAAACAAAATACTATTTAAGGTCGGAAGACAAGGATTAGCAGAGTATCCCCTGTGGCTGAAAGCCGGACTTATATATGTTCGGTTTGTGAACTTTCCAGAAAGAATCCCTACTTTAACATTTCAAACTGTCACTCAAATTATTATCTAGGTTAACACGAACTAAATCAAAAGTAACTCGCTTCCTACCATAACAAGACACTTTTAACATCAATACAATTTGTCAGGATAAAATCAATACAATGACTTACCTATAAAACAACGCCATCTAGTGGTCCGATGGCGGACGAAGAACATCAATACTATAGCTACAAACTACTTTGGATAAATCAAGAAATGCGACGCGAGGCAATAGATGTTGCTGTTAACAACTCCGTACGCAATACAAATATACTAAAAAAATAACTGTTACAAAAGACGACGTGTGGGGTCTACGGACCCCGGTCGGAACGAAGTTCCTTACGCTTTTTGGTAGACGTTTTGTTATACAGTCATTATAAGTTATTATTAAATATCAAGTATATTATTAAATATCAAGTTAATAGTGTTAAATTAAATAATTTATGATAAAATACATTTATTATGTATAAAATAAATAATGATAAATTGAACACTAAATGATCTATGATCATTAAGTTAATAACAAATGAAAAAAAGTTATTTCTTTTGTAACCATATCAAACACATTTTATATCAATCATATCAAACACTAATGTGTTTATTATTTAATGCGCAGCAGCAACAGTAACAAGCTGTAACTATAGCAAGAAGTGTCGGAAAAAAGTCTTATTACACATTTTTCAGTCTCACTCCCATCCGCTCACAGCTTATAACGCGCGATCAAGCACTTCTGTAAACTTCGGCAAATCCCAAAACTCATATAAATACGAGTATGTACTATCTCAACCCGATAACTTGGTTACAATAACAATGGGAACAAACTACAGGTCGTTAAAAGGACATCGCCTCCGTATTGTCCCAAAGGACTCTCGAGATCGGCAATATATAACAGTTATTTTTATACGAAACTGTTTATTTGGTAGAAAAAGAAATGAACATTGAAGCCAATTGATGAGAAGCTCGTGTCTAAGTGGTAACCGAGTGGGTTAACGAATTGCAAAGTTAAGCAATCGTAACCAGGTCAGTCTATGGATGGGTGACTATTCTTAACACATTGAGACCCCTCCTTGCCTCGGAGAGTCGCCATACGAACATCTGTCGCAATCGTTACGAATAGTTAGTCCTAAAAAGTCCGCCAACAGTCTTTCTACAGAACTTCGATATCGCCTAGTACTTGGGTTGTGAAGGTCTGATGGCAGTCACTCCACATAATAAAATAACGTTCAACCGTATCGCAGTAGACATAAAGACAACCCCTACCTAGTTATGGAAAAGGCTTATAGGAAACAAAATTGATCTTCTGGTTAGAGAGCATCTTACTTACTCGTATGGTATGTTGTGAGTTTATGTGAAATTATTACTCACTCTTCAAAGGCATTTTGTACTGCCTCTCGGGAATTGAATTTTTTACCCACCAAAAAGTTGTCTAAATTTTGAAAAAAGTAATAGTCGGTAGGTTCAAGGTCTGGTGGTCACATCTGCAACCAGCTTTGGTCAATCGGTCGTCCCCACTGCTCCTTCACGACAACGCGCGACCCCATACTGCGCAACAGAGAGTCTCCAAGCTGCAAGAGCTGGGGTTGGAAGCTCTCCCTCATCCGCCATACTTACCAGACCTAACGGGTATAAAATTCAATTCCCGAGAGGCAGTACAAAATGCCTTTGAAGAGTTTGTTGCCTCCCGTCCAGCTGAATTTTGCAAAAAGGGCATCAATAAACTGCCAATGCGTTGGCGAAGATGCGTCGATTGCATGGGTGATTACTTCGAATAACAGAAATAAAAAAGTTTGAAAAAATAAGTACTTTCACTTATTGCATACAAAACGGCAATATCATAGGTAAAGACCTATTATATCATGAAAGAATTTATTAAGTTAGAAATTGAGGAATAGTTATCTAGTGACAGGCCTGTTGGTCTACTGGTTAGTGATTCTGACTAAGCTGGAAACCCACCAAGGACAAATAATAGTGTAATGAGTCCGATCATTTGTTCTGCGTTTTGGTGTCTGCAAAATACATACGTATTT
Source organism: Arctia plantaginis (assembly GCA_902825455.1). Taxonomy (NCBI): domain Eukaryota; kingdom Metazoa; phylum Arthropoda; class Insecta; order Lepidoptera; family Erebidae; genus Arctia; species Arctia plantaginis. The sequence goes on along the minus strand of CADEBD010000322.1, from coordinate 548,095 downwards.
TGAAATATATAAGTATGTTTATCAGCAGTCTGGTGGGATAGTAGGCCAAAACTAAGGAGTAGCCTATGTCCAGCAGTGGACTACTGAAAGCTATTGATGATGATCGATCAGCGTTCTGGTAACCATCGCACAGGCTTTGCCTAGTTTGAGATTAGATAGCCGTGTGTGGGATGTGAGGTTTTTATAAATTATTTTTATTATATTTATCAAGTGGGATTAACTATAATAAGATAATGGCTACTATAATATGTGGGAGCTTAAAATGCCTTTGCTTATGACTGTGCGTAATTTTATTTTCATTCCATACGTACTTAACTAATATTAAAGCCTACTAGAAATATATTAATTAAAAGCTTTCAACTTCTACTTATCTAAAACAAAACATTGACATAAATCCCGTGTTTCGAAACAAAATAAACACGTACATAAAATTGATAAACTTCCAGAGTGAGTGTGCACAGACCCTAAGGGATTACTTCGACTGTCCTTACAAGGATTAGATTAGGGATTTAATTATACGGAATAACGTGACAACTCCGATCGGGGAACCTTTTTGCTCAGTTTGTGATTAATGAAATTAATTGTTGAGGAAATAGGATTTTGTTATCTGTAGCTCAATAACACTGTGATATAAAACAATTATTAAAATTGGGTTTCAATCATTTCTTGTGAATAATGGCAACCCTTCGGGCCAGCGTAGCATAGTAGGCCAAGACCTTCTATCTAAGGAGAAGTCTATGTCCAGTAGTGGACTACTTTTTTTTTTGATACAGAAACGAAGCTAACTGAAATACTTTAAGTCTCGCTCGGCAAAACGGAACTAATGCTGCGTAGGCTCGAAGAGATCATAAGGTTTTCGCATAACTCATATTCGTAGTTTGATCCTTTCTACAGCTTAGAGCAGCCTTCTTTGAGTCTCAAAGAAAATGTTAGTTAAAAATAAAGAGTTAAAGAAGTTAAAGTTTTACTGCCTCAGTGGTGCAGTGGTAGCGTATGCGACTGCTTTGCTGAGGTCGCCGGTTCGACGCCCGGGTCGGACCAAATGTTTGTATTATCTGTAAATATTCGTTTCGGAGTTTGGGTGTTTTCTACGTATAACATGTATGTATTTACAAAAAAAAAAAGATTATTCTATCAATCAATCTAGCTCTCATAGTACAAGCTTTGCTTAGTTTGAAACTAGATGGCGTTGTGTGTTAGATGTCAGAAAATATTATTATTATTATTATGTTGTATATTAAATATGTTAAATAAATAAGATCATAAAGTAAAGATTATATGTATTTACAAAAATTGTAATGTACGAGGGGTGATCAATAAGTAATGATAATCAATATGAAACAGAACTATTAGATTAAAAAAAGTATTTTATTTTTCAACATAGTCTCCTTGCAAGTTAATACATTTAGTGTATCTTTTTTCTAAGCCCATGATTCCCTTAGAAAAAAATTCTTTGTCTTGACCCGCCCAAAATGCCTCTACTGCGGCCATCACTTCACTATTGTCCTCAAATTTGTTGCCCCGGAGGTGTTCTTTGAGCCGAGGAAAGAGGTAGAAGTCACTGGGAGCTAGATCTGGCGAATAGGGAGGGTGTTCGAGCAGTTCGAACCCCGTTTCTTCAATGGCAGCCATCGGAACTGCGGCTTTGTGAGCCGGGGCGTTGTCTTGGTGAAACAGCACTCCAGCGCGCAGTCTTCTTATTTGGCCTGCGTAGTAAGAGCCTGTTATAGTGGCCCCCTTTTCCAAATATTCCACCATAATAATTCCTTCTGCATCCCAGAAAACAGACGCCATAACCTTTCCCGCTGAACTTGACACTTTGAATTTCTTCGGCGTTGGTGAGGAAGCTCGTTTCCAAGTCATTGATTGTTGTTTGGTTTCGGGATCAAAGTGGTGGATCCAGGTCTCGTCCATGGTCACAAAACGCGACAAAAAAATTCTTTATTGGCCTGGAACTTTTGAAGATTCACCCTCGAAATGTCGACTCGTTTCTTTTTTTGCTCGTCGGTTAACATTCTCGGTACCCAACGCGCAGAGACCTTTTTCATATGCATTTTGTTGACAATGATTTTTTGAACGCTGCCATAGGAGATCCCTGTGACCTCAGCTACATGCCTTACGGTCACCCTTCGATCGGCCAACACGATATCTTCCACTTTTTTGACGTTTTCTCCAGTAAGGGACGTGGAAGGGCGTCCCTCGCGATGTTCATCTTCAGTGGAGGTTCTGCCCAGCTTAAATTCCTTTGCCCAGCGTGCAACTGTGGAATATGGAGGAGCAGACTCCCCCAATGTTTCCTCTAAGTCGCTGTGTATGTCTTTGGTAGACATTTTTTTCAGGCAGAGGTACTTGATGACAGCTCTTATTTCATTTTTCTCCATTTTGATGTTTTCTCTTCGACAGTTCGTATTCAAATGAATGTATCTCCCGGTAATGGTGTCCTATTTATACATTTTTTTGAAGCTGAAGTAGTGGATATATAAGCAAGCAGAAAAAAAATAATTTGGGTTTTTGTGCGTTCTAGAAATACTCGATTATCATTACTTATTGATCACCCCTCGTATGTCCAGCAGTGGAATGCTAAAGGCCGTTGACGATGATAATTATAGACATTATGATAAATTTGAGCTTAATCGGTTCAGAATTTTTCGAGTTTTTGAAGCGTACACAAACCAACTTATAAAATGTATATACATATATACGTGTGTACTTAACAAATGCCCGACAAGTATCCGACCCGATGGGTGACCTTCATCAAGGGCTTAAGTGACCTTCACCCTTTGAAACAACCCCCACACATATATATGTATATGAATATAACACGTGTACTTTTTTATTCAAAATACGTAGACAACAATTAGGTATATCTAAGTAACAAATATATTAAAAGTAAGAGATATGCTTAGTTTGAGTTATTAATTATACACTTATATAATTATGTTTACATACAGTCCGTGTGGTGACGGATTAAGAATACAGAGTGTCACTACCCCTATTCATCCCATGGGTGTCGTAAGAGGCGACTAAGAGAGCAAACTACGCAGGACAACAGCACTGCAGAGAGAAGGAAAACTTGAAACAAACCCTACCCGCCTGGCCCGCGTGGTATAGTAGGCCAAAACCTCCTTTCTAAGGAGAGGCCTATGTCCAGCAGTGGACTATTAAAGGCTGTTGATGAATTATGTTTACGGAAATTAAAGCGCTCACCAACCTGGGGTTGGGTCATTTAGTTTGGTAAAAATAGTTCTCCCACCTCCCACCAATTAATTTACTTATCTTGTTTCTATAATTTATAGTTATATTGAATAGAATATTTAAAAAAACTAAATATAATAATAAACAATACTTTTGACGAACATGATTAACTGATAAATAAACTAGTAAGTGCCGTGGGTAGAACAAAGTCGTATCTACAAGAGAAATCTTCCTCCATTTCTGCGTTATTCCTTTTTAAACGATTATAAATCTACTTTCAAGATAAAAGAACTAACTCCAGTATTTACGACATCTTTGAATAATTCTTTATTCAATCCGAGGAAAAAAACTACACCTAGCAACTCACGAGTGTTTAACTACAGAAAGGAAATTCTCAAGGGGAAACTATAAACTGGGTACACGTTGCTAACTCTTTGTCTATCTTATATAAGTTTGAAATAACGTTTTTAGGGTTCCGTACCTCAAAAGGTAAAAAAGGAACCCGTTAATAAGAACACTTTCTTGTCCGTCTGTTCATCTGTCTGTCTGTCCGTGTGACACCACCAATTTTCTCAGGTCTACCCAGACCTAGTAAGTTGAAATTTATACCAGATACTGAGGTCTATGGTCCCTATTAGGTGTATTAAAAATCAAGGTCCTGAGTCAACACTATAAAAAGATATGAGCAAATTTCGATTTTCGCGAAAACTTGTAAGTACCAAAATTTACCTTAATTTTCAACTTTTTTTATTTTTCAGACTTTTCTCTTTACTTGTTATGTAAGACCTTGCTTTTTACCTAATTTAACAATTCTAGGTCAACCGGAAGTACCCTATAGGTTTTGGGTCGAAAACCTATATGGTAGTTCCCGTTGAAAAAGAAACGTCTTACAGCACAAATAAAGGAATAATTCAAAAAAATAAAAAAGTTTAAAATTAAGAAAAATTTTGGTACTTACAAATTTTTGCGACAATCTACGTAAAATCTGGGTATTTTTTAATTTTTATTTTTATTAAAGTTCTATAACTCAAATTTAAACAAATACAAAAAGTTACTTAAAAGGAGGTCAGGCAAAATGTAAATCAATTATAACTTGAGTTCAAAAGAACTTAATATTGGATAAAAACTAATTTATTAAATGTTGCCTACTAGCAGCGTTCCCAGAAGGCAGGCAGCAATGCCACGTTAAATGGAAGTAACAATTTCCTGTTCTTTAAAAAGGCTCTTCTGATTACACGAAGTATAAATGAGGCTTTATCCAGTTTGTTAACAGAATTAAACTAATTGTAGTCATACATATTCTTGCATAGTATTTTGCTGCGGAAGTAAATAAGTGATTATTCGGATTTGTCACACAGTCATCATCACAACCATCAATCATTTGCTTACCCTATTTATAATATTATGTTGCGTATTATGTCATCTGTCACACACTGTAACGTCTGTCATTTATGAATATATTTACTCTTGTATCTGTTAACTTATATGCGTACTTCAACAGCAGAATTTAAAATTTAAAGAGATCAACATTCTTCCAAGTTTTATGTAACAATGTGCGACAACTTGTACTTAAGTCTAGCTTTAACTTTTAAACCTATTAAACCCAGAAAATGTTACATATTTTCATAATGCATTATTTTTACTTAATTTTATACAATGAGCCACCAAAACCTCCAGCCAAAAAGGCTCAAAAAAGAATGCATGCAATCAAATATTAGGATAGTAGAATAAAGGTTTTTTTTTTAAATATGTATTTATTTATTAATTGAACCAATAATGGACCGTGTATATGCAAGCAGTGTTAGGTCCGTACACGTCGTTAATCCATAGTCCAGTGCGCTAAAAACTACCATATTTTACAAAAGCAAAAAACCACCTAAAAGAAATAACTGAATTTAAAAAAACCGGCTTAAAAAAAAAAAATTGGAATTGCGCGCCAGTCCACAGATAATTAAATCTGAAAATGCTACTATAAATTAAATTAATTAATCAACTCAAATCGAATCAAATTAAATTCAACTAGACTAAACCAAATTAAAATCAAACCAAATGTAAACTACATTATTAAAGACAACTTGTCGCTATAATTTTTAACAATGAAATAACTTTAAAAGTCAAATAAGTCGCGAAAATCTCTCTACAAAGTGTGCCATCTATGAACAAAATAAGACACTATTCAGCGCCCTCTTCAGAGCAAGCCGAAAATGCTTCTCTTCAGCGCCTGAAAACGTAGTGAAGTGTTTTACTAAGTTCTTGTGTTTTCCGTAGATGGCAGCACGAACTTCATGTTATACAAGTTTATGTGAAGGACTTTTTAACAGGTAGATGGCACCACATTAGAATTAAAATGTTTGGATTTGAACGTATTAAAAACAGCGATGTTTTAGCTTTAAATCTACATCATCTACGTATCAAGGACACTTACTAACCACTGTACATATGCTGATAGTACTCCTGGTCAATAGTTAATTCTCTGGTTTCCTCACTCACTCAGTAAAAGGAAAAGATAGAATTGTCTAACACCGGTTTTCTATAAGGCCGTCGAATCACTCCGGTTGAGTCGGCACATTTGTGCAGAAGCATGCCTCTTCCACGGCTACTGCTATTCCATTCTTCTGGCTGCTACTACAATTTTTTGGGCAAAATCTGTAAAATGGTCATAGATCGAGTAGAATACACAAATAAATAACATTAAGAAAAATACAAGTATGTAGTTTTTTCTTTTTTTTATGTTAGAGGGGGCACACATACAGACGGGTCACCTGATGGAAAGTGACTATCGCCGCCCATCAACGTCTGAAACTCAGGAGTCACAAACGCGTTGCGAGCCTTTTAGGAAGGAGTATCGGGGAGAGTATCGGTCCAGCAATTGCGCTGATGATAACTCGTTCCAAAGATTGGTTAAATAATAATAGTTAAATAATAATTATCTAATTAATAATTTATTTTAAATATAGTGTGGTGTGTGGTCACCACCCCTATTTATCCCCTGGGTGTCGTAAGAGACGACTACGGGAGTAAACTACACAGGACAACAACACTGCAAAGAGAAGGAAAACTTGACACAACCCCTATACCAACCCGTCTGGCCAGCGTGGTATATTAGGCCAAAGCCTCTTTTTCTAAGGAGTGGTCTATGTCCAGCTGTAGACTATTAAAGGTTGTTGACCTTAAATATAGGTACATACCAAAAAGGGTAGAAACGTGACAACAACAAATAGCATGGTGCCGTCTGGAACATTCTGTTGGTACGTGACTACTCACAATATTATTTGGCGTTCAATTGGTAATAATAAATAAATATATAATGATCTATTACTGATCTATTACTGACACTCGAACATAATCGTTTGACAAGAAACAAAAGGATGGGAAAGTTAATTTGAAAGAAAAGGAAGAAAACGTAGATGAGAATACAATACATACATAATTTTTTTATCTTTTTTTAAAAAGACAACGCCCGCATTAGGAATTTATCCTGTGTCGCGGGGGACTTTACAAACATACATGAAACGGACACAAAGAACACCCAGACTCAGAACAACAATTTGTGAATCACACAAAGTGTCGTCCCATGTGGGGTTTGTACCCACAACACTCGGCGTAGTAGGAAGCGGCGTGGCGACCGCTTAAACCACTACGCCATCCGTGCAGTCCAAGTGCCAATATACACTTAAGTTTTACTCCCCAACCTGGTTACCTCTGCCGTTGTGGACTACAATTTTAATTCCACTTACGTAATTCTAAACAAACATAGTCAAAAATTTCTAAATACACACATATTATATATAAATAACACCCAAACACAGAACAAATGATCGTGCTTATCACTCAATATTTTGCCCTATATAGGAAACGAACCTAGAACCCTTAGCTAGAGCACTCGGAATCGCTAACTACTAGACCAATAGGCCCGTTACGTATTACTTGCCATAGGATTGTAATAAAATACTGTCCAATAACTATCTGATAATAATAACATAACGTCGCCAGATAATTAGTTATAAGCTTGCAATATTGCCTTGGGAGTATATTCCTGTAAAATATTGTGAATGTATCTAAATAAATAAAATAAATAAATAAACATTATTCCTATTTTACATTCGTCGAAAATTAGCTAGTAGCTATAGCTAGTAGCTATAGCTAGTAGCTATTCCTGGTAATGAACTCATTAATTTCATACATAAATGATAAGGTACAATCACCGATCCGTGGCAAACAATTCCCATCAGTAATTACTACATTTATAGATTCGTCAGAAGCTGAGTGATCGTGAGTTAAACAGTAGTTTCTAAGCAAAATAAACATTGAAGCTTTTACTATACTCATGGATAAATTAATTCAGTGATTAGCTCTGTAAGGTTCCCATCAAAATCAAATCAATCGCGTTCACGTCGATCCACTCCCCGGTCCGCGTGTATACCTTACTCGTGGTGCTACTACTGTTTTCATGCACTTTGCGAATATTACATTATCACTTGATGACTAGTACTTAGTCAACTAAACCACCTGTCCACGGATTAAAATGATTAAAAAATGACCGTGTAAATGGAAGTGGGTTAGGTTTTTGATCTATAAGTCAGTCAGTGAGTAATTCATAAAAATGCCGGTTTTTAAACGTTAATATACCAAAACTGTTTGAGCAAAATTTATGAAATTTTGTATTCTAGACAACCTAAGGAGCTTTAATATCGATCGAACCCACAATACTCAGCGTAGTAGAAAGCAGCGTGGCGATACTGCGTGTTGGTGTTTCAACTGAAAACTACCCCGATAACCGGTCTGAGGTACAGGCCCTGCTCTGGGGGAGGACCCGGACCATGTTATTACAGCCGAGTAACCGTTTTTAGCATAATATACAGGATTAAGTCGACATAGATACTTTAAGAGGTTATAGTAGCCATTATAAAATATAGATTTCACTATGAAATACATTTTTTTAGGTGTGGAAACCCCCGCCTGCCCGCGACGGCGCGGGCACCAGCATCGGGTAAATTTTCTATGCCTCCTCGCAGCTGGCCCGTCCCGTACACCCGTGGCCCCACTCAGGGCGGCATGAGGCGCTGGTAAGCGCGCCTCCGACGCCCGGTTCGTCGGCAGCGAATTGGGTCAGATTGGAGATCATCCTCCCGAGCCCTCTCCGCCGCCTCCTTCTGTGAGATGACGTCTTCACAGAAGGAAAAAAACATTTGTCACTACCGGCCATGAAGCGTATGACGGCCGGTAGTGAGAGGTCCCCTCCGTTGACTCCGAGGACCCGGCGCTGCGACGCCCAAGGCGGGTGAATTGCCAGCGTGTGCTGAGCCGAGTCCTCACTGCAATCGCAGTGGTGACAGGCAGGACTCAATTCCCTCCTAGCAACCGAGTGCGGGTACTTCCCGAAGTTGTCCCATGCTGCCGTCCTGCCCACTCAACGACAACCGGCTGGAGCCCCTCGCGCCTCCACGACGGCAATGCCAGCATGTGGAACCTCCAGCCGGGACGACCAACGATCCATCGTGGCTCGGCAAGCGGCCTCACGCCACTCGCATACTTCTTTGGGTCACTATGACATACCATAGCCCAAACTCAACAATTTTCCAGATATTGAACTGCGTACGTCACGTATGTAGTCATGTTACTTCGCTGCTGCTTAGTTTGCTGATAGCTGATATCTAACGACGCAGGATAACAGCACTGTAAAGAGAAGGAAAACTTGACACAGACCCTATACCGACCCGTTTGGCCAGCGTGGTATAGCAGGCCAAAGCCTCCTTTCTAAGAAGAGGCCTATGTCCAGCAGGGGACTGTTAAAGGCTGTTGATGTGATGTATAGGCGACACAGCCGTGTGTAATATTACACGATAATTTCAAGATATTTCTGACCCCTTCACAACTTTAAAACTATTCAATCCACTGATCTACAAATTGTTGTTCTGTCCGTTTCATGTATGTTTGTAAAGTAATCTGCGACACAGGATATATTCCGAAAGCGGGCGTTGTCTTTAAAAAAATAAAATAATTAAGTAATCATATTTGGTAATAACCCTTATCTCTCAGTAACTTTTTAACAAATCATTAAAATTCCTACTACTTCCTAGATTTGACTCATATTACAATACAAGGGGTAAAAAAGCCTTATGGGTAATTGTTACCAGTTTTGATTTACAGTCGTGTCTGAAGTTCCGTAGTTCTTTGGTATTCCCGTCTTTGGTAATCAATCCTTCGGTGGACATAATAGGGTTTTTATCGCTTTAAGCTTACTCGATGAAATTGTTTCAGGTACTTCCCTAATTCACGGGGGGGGGGGTCGTCTACTCGTCTGTAGATGGCCCGAGGTATGTCGGGGCACCAGGGACATCCTTTCTAGGATATACCTGGTTCCCCGGCTATTAATACCCGAGACGGCGTGCGGTTTTAGTCGGTTCGAGTCCGACATGCCACCGATAGGTGGTATCTGAGGGGATTTCCGCACGGAAAAAAAAAGGTACTTCCCTAATGGCAGTTTACTATATTTCTAGTTCCGTAAATTATGTGTCATTTTACGGTATACAAAATTATTAGCTACCAAAGAATATCATGGAAAGATGTCTAAAATATGGTACCGTGGTCGAACAAGGAATGTTAGTCAGTATATTTTTAAATACTTGATAACAATAATAGAGTTCTCAAATGTATATAGAAATATAATAAAAAAAACTCCACAAAAATCTATTTTTTTTTTACCTAAAAGTTTAAAGTGTGATCAAATTAGCAGATATATTCAAATGGAAACACTACGCCTGCTGCTGCTACCTGCTACTGTTACCTAACCGAGGTATGTTTTTTCTTCCACAGATATAATATTACCTAAAATCATTTTGATATATAGGAGGTCCCCTTCCACTAACTCCAAAACTTGAGGACTTAGATTTTTCCAAATACAAATTAAAGTGTACATTTTGTTTTGAATATTTTTTAAACATGTTGTTTGCGCAGTAACAGGGATCAAGATTATAGACTCGGTGTGGTGCAGGTCAGTGTATTCGGCTCTACATTGCAATGAGAAAACTGTATAGTTTCCAACCTAAACTTTGAAAAAGACACTTACAAAGAAATAGAAGTAATTTCTGCCTTACGCTACAGATACAGCTACAAGATCTACAATAGTTATATTGAAACTAAAAAGGCTCTGTTCAAAAGAAAAATACTTTTTACTAAAATTTTAACATGTTCATTATTTCTTACTTATCAAATATATATTTTATGAATTAGTAATATTAGTACATGTATAAAAAAGATATATATTACACAGTATCACTTCTGAATCTACAGTTACGTCAATAGCGGTACTTACTTTAAAAACAGTTTAGAAAAATAAAGTGACATCTGTATCCGAGTTCCGTGATAGCTTGTTTACCTAACAAGCTTGCTTCGGTGCAATGGATTATACGTTTTGTGAAAATATTTGAAAACTCTTAAGTTGCAGTGATCTCTTGAAATGATGTTTGACGTCCAGTGAGTTTTTGTTTGCTATTTATTTGAACAAAAACAACATACTTTTTGTAAGTCGAGTTAATGAAATCGTAAAATAATAAGGAATTCTTTATTCTTCTTGGCTAAGTCCACCTAATAGGATCTAGACCGAATTTAAAACCAGATAACGGGACTACGTTTTGGTTGATTCCCATATAGCGTACATACATATCGTTCTCATTTTTCCTGATGAGGTGAAAACCCATAAAACAGGATTTTAACTTGTGGAAGCTAGACGTTCAACCAGCGATTTTTAGAGCCCATGAAAAACTCTTAAAACTACACCATTTACTCACGGGTTTTAGCACTTTTCTTTGACAAACTGCCTACTTCTCAGATAATATTAGTTACCCAGTAAACTAACCACCAAAGTTACGGTCTACTTTTATAGTTTGAGGTAAAATCTTCACTGAAATGTGTGAACTCGAGAGACCTGTTTGGATACTGTTATTTCACCAGAAAATATTTATTTTATCTTCATGAACTAAGTTGCTGTAATTTTAGAAATTTTATGAGCGTTTTTTATAATAGTTGATTAATTAGCCCTGACATACATACGTTGGCGCAACCTAGCCTTGGAATTCATAATGTTGTATGTGGCTATATTTAGTAGTATTTAGTAGTAGCACACGCACACATACACACAAGATCACGCACGAACACGCACTCGCATATGCACACGCCCTCACAAGTACAATCGCACACACACACGTACACACATGGACGTATTCTCACACGCACACAAGGATAAAAGTGTACTTAACATTTATTTTCATACTGAACTGTGATAAAATTTAAAGAGAAATTACGTGACATTATCTGTTAAATGGTTGCGAGTCGTGAACATGGGTTTAAAGCAAATTTGTAATTGAAAATTCTTAAGTGTCTCTACGTAACTCGTGTGTTTAGTAATGGCCAACGAGAGACAATATCCAAGAAAAGATAAGGCTTTAAATAAAATGTCAAATATGATGTCTCTTTAAATACACTTGCAGAATTTATTATTTTCTTAGCGAATTTGAACTTTATTGTAATCAATGCAACGATACTGTCGTCTCCTTTCTGGAAGTGTACGTTAATAGCCACGACACAGTTTTTTAACTAATGTGGCTTATAAAGAACATATTTAAATGATATATTATAATTATTTTCTTGTTCCAAATGAGGATTATTATTATTATTGGATGTTTGCCAAAAGCGACCATAACGTAAATAATCAGGAAACAAAAATCTTTTAAAAAAGTAGCACTGACTTCAATGCTTCCACACCATGATAAATTGTAATAAACTAAACTGTCTTCTTTATCCCTTCATTTTCTACCTTTAAAGGCAGTTTTTTTTTTCAAATTTTCATGAGACCAAACGGAAAGTATACCTTTACAGATAAAAACAATAATTTTCTAAATCAGTTCATAAATAAGGGAATTTAAACGTAACAAACTCAAAAAGGTATACAATCGAATTGAAAACCTACTCTTTTATCTCAAGGCTAATCTTAGTAATACTAGAGAGTGGATCCAGACTTAGGTATAAAGTTAACGGCTTACTTCTTTCTTAGGTTTTATTTCATCAATAATCATCAACAGTCTTTAACAGTCTACTGCTGGACATAGGCCTTTCCTTAGAAAGAAGGTTTTGGCCTACTATACCACGCTTGCCAGACGGATTGGTACAGGGTTTGTTTCAAGTGTTCCTTCTCTCTGCAGTGCTGTTGTCCTGCGTAGTTTGGTCCCTTAGTCGTCTCTTACGACACCCACGGGATGAATAGGGGTGGTGACACTACGTATTCTTAGTCCGTCACCTCACGGACAGGTTTTATTTAAGTGATTACAATTCCTATAAGTTAGAACAATAATAATAAAAATAACTTCACAACAGCTCACAAACTCTTAGATATAATTATATTATGAATGATATATACAGGGTGTAAGCGACGGTGTAACGAATACTGAAATACTGTATTCAGACCATCATTCTGAGTAGAAAATAATTGGCATTTTCCCAGTAGGTATCGCACAAAAGTAATATTTGTATTCTGTGCAAACAGGCTACGCACACTAATACAAGTTGGCGGACGTCTGGAGGCCCTGAGCGCTTTGGCTGTTTTATTAATTACATTGCAGTTTTTGACCGCATTTATTACAAAAAAAACCGTAAAATGTTCTGTTTACTCATTTTAATATAATTTTTAAACAAAAAATTATTAAAAACTATTGAATAATTTTAGGGCAGAAAATGCCAATGATTTTCGACCAAGAATGATGGTCTGAATACACTATTTCAGTGTTCGTAAAACCGTCCCTTACATCCTGTATAGATTCAGACAAAGAACAAATGATCTCGTCATTAAAAAGCAATTATTCGTGGGTGGGAATGGAATCCTAAAAGTAAATAAAGAAAGAACTTAAGAACATAAGAACTAGAAATTCTTCATATATTGAAAATACTCAAAAAAAACTGCCTTTAAAGCATCTTTAAATAGAGCTACATAATATTTTCGGACAAAAAATCGGATTCAGCATAATTAATTCTTCTCTTTATTGTCGATGCTGATGGCAGCTATTTTAATCTTAATGAGCACTGGGTAGCTTTGATATTCTCCAGATTTTTTACAAAAGATTCAGTTTTAAGTTTATGCCAATATGATCACGTCCCCAAATTACTTATTAAATGTATTACTTAACAAGTAAACAATTCAAATGTATGAATTTCCAGACGTTACTATCAGGTTTCACAGGCCGTGACTAGAAGCTGACAGGAACGCAAAAGTTTAATGGTTGATAAAACTAACTTATCTACCAATTCACTGTAAATTTCACTTATCGGCCAAAACCTCCATTCTAAGCAGAGACCTAAGTCCAGCAGTGGACTTTTATTAGTGGGTATTAAAGGCTGTTGAAATGATCGGAAAATATTTTATTGTGAGATACGCACATGCACTCTAAGTTTTTAAATAGAAAATCTTTCAAGACACAGACGGTAAGCTTGTTAGACACACTATCTGAATGTATAAGATGGGAATACACAAAATCTACACTATAAACTTTCCTAGAAGTGTTCAAGGAAAATACAAAAATACTTTTATTAGAACTGTTTATTTCGTTTCGTTCACCTTTTTGAACTTTAATTCTTTAGTACGAGGCCGCCTTTCTTTTTATTACGCATATCACGTTAGTTTACGAGTACTTTATCTTAATTTAAATTTGATCTAAATCTCTATAGGTATTTCTGTTGTACGTGAAAAGTTAAATATATGTATAATAGTGTAAAGTTAAAAATACTCATTACAACAATTTTTCGTTTAAAGATTTTGTAATCAATAGCCGTTCCATGTACCTTGTATTGTATTTTTCTGCTATTTTAAATTTTAGTGCGTTATGGTTAGGCCTCTCCGTGCGTACTCACGTCACGTCACTCACGTCACCGCACGGTGACGTATTAAATATCACCACCCCTATTCATCCCGTGGATGTCGTAAGAGCCGACTAAGGGAGCAAAATACGTAGGACAGCAGCACTTCAAAGAGTAGGAAAACTTGACAGAAACCCTATACTAATCCGTCTGGCCACCGTGATATAGTAGGCTAAAACCTCCTTTCTAAGGAGAGGCCCATGTTCAGCAGTGGACTATTAAAAGCTGTTGATGTGATGATTAATGTGATGGTTAACCCGTAATTTAGCAGTTGTAATTCATAATCTGCTCATTATTTACTTACAGTCCATTTATAGGTTTAAAAGCTCGCAATCAGTGAAAATACTGCTCATTAGGACACTGCATTAGATAATTCTAGCTTTACTTGTATGTAATAATTACTTTGTAATAAAAAAAAATACTTATCTCATTATCTACATGTAAATCTACCGCTATTTTTTTCTTAAAAAAAATGACAACTCCCGCATTAGGAATATATACTGTGCCGGGAGGGACTTTACAAACATACATAAAATGGACACAAAGAACATACGCGCAGTAGTGAGCGGCGTGGCAACTGCTTAAATCACTACGCCATCCATTCCGTGTAATCCATTCTATAATTGATACACATCTACTACTGAAACTTATTTGTCAATGCTCAATTTTGACGTGCTAAAATTTGCCAACAGGCCTTAAGAATACAAAAGGGCTCACAAATCAAGTCATGTTATCCATCATGGGTTTTTGACATATATTTTTATTTTTCTATTTGAGTGATGACCAGCAGTGTTCTGTCAAAGTTATTTATTGTCCATTACATATACGGCTGTCTGGATCAAAAAAATGAATGATGAATGGCCGAAAAAAATAAAGTGAATTCATGTGTTTTGAAAGTTGAATAAAAATATAAGTGAATTGATTTTTGACATATGGTATACACATGGTACAGACACATGGTATACACATGGTATGAGTAATAACCCGTCTGGCCAGCGTGATATAGTAGGCCAAAACCTCCTTTCTAAAGAGAAGCCTATGTCCAGCAGTGGATTATTAAATGCTGTTGATGATAATGATGATGACATGGTATGAAATACTTACAACTTGCACGCACGTGGGTACGAAGGATGTACACTTACCCCTTATACGGAAACTTCACTTACCCCTTGAAAAGCAATGAAACTCCTACTTAACACTGGTTTTCTGACAGAGAATGGCATATGTGTGAATTAGTGTGGCGAAGTATGACTTTCTCTGAAATAGAGCTAACGCCAAGGTCCTAAAACCACAGGGTGCGAAGACTAAAACCACAGGGTGCTTCGCCACGGAGTTGTATCGCCTGTCTTTAACTAACTTCAACAAAAGGAGGAGGTTCAAATTTCATGATTCCGTTATTTACAAACCAATTTGAAAGATTATTTTTTTATTGGGGCAATACTTTTTTGGGAAGATTGACGTGTCTGTCCTATCCATCCTATGTGTCGTCATCTATCTCCTAAAGTATAATACAAACCTCCTCATCACCTGGATGCTTGGCGCTCCACTACTGTGCGCTTTTCGAGACACTTTTTCACACAACAATCAATCTGTGGAACGGGTTATCGTCTGCGGTATTTCCGGACCGATACGACCTTTAAGAAAAGAGCGTACTCCTTCCTAAAAGGCCGGTAACGCGTTTGTGATTTCTGAGTTGCAGACGTTCATGGGCGGCGATAGTCCTTTCCATCAGGGGACCCGTCTGCTCGTCTGCCCCCTCTAAATTAAAAAAAAGCAAACAGATTCTTCAGATCTTTATCATAATTTACAGTTGAAACGACAAGTATTTAAGTGAAGTAACATTGTAGTCGCTTTGTCTTTAACAATTTCCAGTTATGTAAGGTAATAAAGATTAAGGTTGAAGCCAGTAAAGTTTATTGTGTTGTGTTCAGTGTAAGCACCTGATACTTTATAGCGCTGAGTTAAATTGTTGCTATTTACTTTGTTTTATGCTATAGGGAGCAAACGAACAGACGAGTCAACTGATAAGTAACTACCTACACCCATCATCAACAGTCTTTAACAGTCTACTGCTGGACATAAGCCTTCCTTTTAATGGAAAAAAGGTTTTGTCCACTATACCACGCTGGCCAGACGGGTTGGTTAAGGGTTTATTTCAAGTTTTCCTTCTCTTTAAAGTGCTGTTGTTCTACGTATTTTGCTCCCTTAGTCAGCACTAACGTGAAGAATAGGGGTGGCGACACTTCGTATTCTTAATCCGTCACCACACGGACAACCACACTTAATCAGTTGTAACTCAAGAAATACAGGTACCATTGAGGGAGAATGAATTAAGTGAAAAGCCACAAAAGAATTGAAGAAAATACCGGTTTTATGTCTAATCTAGCTGATCTATTTGTGTCAAAGCATAGCTCTCTCTCTATCGTTAAAAATCACTTAGAAAATACTGTTCTACTAACTCAACTTTCTGTTATAAATTACTTAATGAAATTAATTGAAATTTATATACAAAAAACACTAGTGAAAATTCTGAAATTTGCATTTGTGTTAGAAAAAGCAAAGAGGGGATTTAAAGAGGCTGGAAGAGTTTATGACGCACTATTTTTTTTTATTTAACTAAAAGAATGTATCTTGTTCTTAAAGGTTCTATCGATAAATCTCAATTGGATATGTAACTATTCGTTCATCAACGTTTTAGGAATCGTTAAGTTTTAGAGTTTGCCAAAAAATCGATCACATTACGAAAATAACACAACTAGAACTAAATAAACAGGGACGCAGCTAAACCGATTCTAACTGGTTCCAACTCGATCTAACTTTTTCGATTAAGGCTTCGTCCTCACCAGTATTATTCTTATTGGCATTCAGTCAAATATTGGCCGCATCAAGTGTGGATGCCCCTTTGTTTAAAAATTATCAAATCAATCATTTTATCACGTTCGAAATTGCAATCTTTCGACTTTAATATCATGGGTGTGTAATATTTGTATTTATTTCTCTTCCGTCGTTGGTGAACTGT
Source organism: Arctia plantaginis (assembly GCA_902825455.1). Classification (NCBI taxonomy): domain Eukaryota; kingdom Metazoa; phylum Arthropoda; class Insecta; order Lepidoptera; family Erebidae; genus Arctia; species Arctia plantaginis. The sequence continues at coordinate 530,976 of CADEBD010000322.1, read as the reverse complement.
TCTATATTTTCATTCATTGTATAAATTGGTGTGTTAGAAAACTTAAAATGTGATTTCAAAGCTGTTTCACAAAGCTGAATATCTCCGAGCCTGGAAGACGGGTTGGCACTTAATAGATGTAGGGATTACGTATTCTAAATAACGAACCTATCTTTAGAAATACATGCGTATGACAGTTTGTAATGGATGCGAAGACACATAAAGGCAAAATTTTGTTGTAATTTTATTCCAGTAGAAATAGTGGCACTACGAATCTTATGTACATTTTATGTCAGATTTTTTCAACAACGGAATGTATACCATAGCCATTTATTCCTATCGAGAGAGAAAAACACATTAAAATAAAATTTAATATCTAAAATCGATTTCGATCAATCGCCGCGCTCAAGTTGTATTCCTAAATATAACAAGTAGGGGAGAAGTGGCACGAAGGAGCCAGGTTTTGAAAGAGCCTTTGAGAGAACATTATTTTGGTAGTTTGTGAACGGATTTGGTTTATAATTTTATTTTGAAGCGGTAATACTGAATCCCCGTAACCCACAAACATTTGATGATCTGCCGAAACCAACGGACGTCGGCACATCGAGTCAAAGTTTTTGGTACTAAAAGTAATTCAATTCAATTAACTTGTTTTTTGGTATTTTATTGTAAATCAATATAGGTAAATGGATTGTAGATGGAGTTTGTGTATATATTTGGCCTTGCAGCTGCGTAAAAACTGAGCTGCAAAAGTTTTGATAGTGTTGTTATTTTAAAGGATATATCTTTTTACAGAATAAGTTATGAAAGAACTTGGTGAATGGGCCTTAAAATAGCTGGCTCTTTCATAACCCTGCATTCGAAAATTATAAATAAACTAAAATAATAGTAAATATGCATTTTTTTCATATATTATTAAATTATTTGCTTCAGATATTGCATTATAAAGAAGCATTGTCCAAAAAAACGAAAAAGACCAGAAAATCGGTAATTGAAGAAGCCGTCAGTGACGTTTTGGAGAAAGATCATTCCACAAACAAAACTGCACTTATCTTAAATATATCGAGGGTATAATTAGCTAAAATATTTAAAAAAAAGAACAGGCTTCTGGTGAATCCGCTTATAAATACTGTACTAGGAAATACCTAAGCGTTAACTTAATTTTCAAGATTGTTATTATTAACACTTAATCGGCCTCTAATATGTTAGAATTACTTAAAATGACTGATAAAATTAAACATTTCTTAAAAATTACATTAGTTTTTAAAAAGGACTTGTTAGTACTGTCTTTTTTTTTAATAGTGGAATTATTATTATTTTGCATAATTTTCACAATTACACTTAAGAATACAGACTGGCTCTTTCATAACTTTTAGTGGCTCTTTCAATACCGAAAAGTTATGAAAGAGCCAAAAAACACATTTTTTTAATGAATATTTCTTTGATTTTTTCATAGCGTTTAAGGTTTTTTCGTATAAAATTACCTACTTAAATAAGTAAATATTAATTGAAGAAAGAAAAATTATCATTTCTTTCATTTAAAGTACTTTTTTTTGCTTCGTTTAGTAAACTGGCTCTTTCATGCCACTTCTCCCCTACTGTCATTGAGCTTGATAGTGACGTGACCTGAGGACAGGACATGATGTAATAATATACTGGTTAACTGTCCCTGTAGTGACGGATTACGAATATGGAATGTCACTACCCCAATTCATCCCGAGGGTGTCGTAAGAACCGACTAAGGGCGCAAAACAACGCAGGACACTAGCACTGCAAAAAGACGGCAAACTTGACACAAACCCTATACCAACCCGCCTGGCCAGCATGGTATAGTATTCCAAAAACTCCTTACTAAGGAGAGGCCTATGTCCAGCAGTGGACTATTAAAGGCTGTTGATGTGATGATGACGAATGTATAAAATGTTACACAGTGTGCTCTCGCTTTCGCTTGACGGTATTACATTTCTAGCCGCTCGCGCTGGCCAGGTCGCTGTCCGCGTCCTAACAATTCGTTAGAGTATTAATTAAATTAGTACAATGTTTTTTTTTTTGTTTTCCGATAGTAGTGAGTTGTTTTCATGATGTATGGTAGAATATTACTCGCGGGTCTTGTAACGAGGCCATGTTCGTCCTTTCCCCCGAGATACTTTTGCCATGTTTTGTCAGTTTACTCGAGTCTCGAGAGACGAGGTATTTGTGTCGTTTTCCTCTTTTATTACATTTTTAGTGAGATTTTACCTGTATTGCAAAAAAAATAAAAAGTTTTTAAGGAAAATTCAGTGAAAATGTAGGATGTGACTGGCTTATGTATATATACATATATATATATAATTTCTAATAAAAAAAATTAAAGTTTTAAAAAACTAAAAAACACGCTTTCTATAGAAAACTTTTAAATTTATTTTCTATTTTTTAGTTTGGTTTTCTATAGAAAGCGATTTTTTTGGTTTTTTAAAACTATCATCAGCAACAGCCTTTAATACTCCACTGCTGGACATAAGCCTCTCCTAATTTGAAAAAATAAAATAAAAAAAATTATAGTTTTTTAAAACTATAATATTTTTTTGTATTTTTTTTCAAATTAGTGTATTGTCGTCGGTCCTCGATATATCTACAAAGTTTGAACGAATTCTGACCGTTTAAAGTCTGTCAAAATCGCGCCCAAAGGAGTCGGTTACAAACATACAAACAAACATACAAGTGAAGCTAATATAAAGCGTGTAAAAAAGACAACTCCCGCAAACGGACACAAAGAACACCCAGACTCAGAACAACAATTTGTGGTGTTGTCCAATGTGGAGATCGGACCCACAACACTCAGCGTAGTAGTACGCGACGTGGCGTGACGTGGCGACCGCTTAAACGTGCAGTGCTATATTGGGTTAGTATTCAGTGGTCCTCAGTGCTGAACCAAAAATGTGGATTCAATTTTCATCCTGGAAAAAGAATTCTGTGATGAACACGTGCATATATATATATTTATATTATGTAACCAGACATTTCTAAGGAGAGGCCTATGTCCAGCAGTGGACTAGTATAGGCTGTTGATGTGATGATGATGATGATAATATAATAATATTAATATAATATAATATTATATTTATATAGTTTATGATAAGACGGCCGTGTGTAAAATGTGTCTAGGTAAAAAATATATTCACGTTCATAATTTTAAAGTTTTTTTTTAAATTTTGAACTAATATGAAAATTAGAGAATTAAACCACGTGACTTCACATTTTATTTTCATCTTGACAAAGTGGACCGTATTTTTCCTTCCAACAACGCCGTGTTTTGTTGCTAGTCGGTATATCTCTTTACAATACGATATCTTATTTCTTATTATTTTAAAAAGACAAAACTCGAAAAGATTCTTGTGTCGCAGGCGAATTTACAAACATTGAAACATCGAACATTAAGACTAGGGAGATTTATATGTGGATTACACAAATGTTGGTACCGTCTGGAAACGAATATGCATTACAAATCTACAAATTACGAGAAAATGGCTACTTCAAGCTACGAGATATAATATATTTAACTAGAATAGGTATTTAATATTTTTAATACTTGAATTACTTGACGAAATTGGGCGCGCATTCAATAAACATCATCCGAAGTATCAATATGATAATGAAAGGATTTCTCTGAACAGGATATAGGTCTACTATACGCAATTATTCATTTTGATTGGAGGCAGAACAAAACAGAATACTTTCGTGCTAAATTGGAAGTAACTAAGATTACCAGACTAAATTCTTTTGTCCAATTATTGAAACCAGAACTGAAATAAAAAATTTAGGATTTCATAATTCCTATTATTATTATTCGATCTAAGTGGCGTGCAATGGGAAAGGCCTTTGTCCAGCAGTGGACTGCGATAAGCTGATGATGAATCATCATCATCAGCCTATCGCAGTCCACTGCTGGACATAGATAATGATGATTATTATTGACATTTCTTAATATATCAAGATCTGTTGTTGTCATCCATAAAAAGCAATATTTGTAGCCATTTAGAGATATCTCTCTCCTAACAGGTACGTGACCCGGGTTCTACAAGCTACTGCAGTTTCTGTCCAATTTCCTATGCAAGTCTGTCTGTCTTCTTTTACCCTAGGTCCCTCGTCTTATTCATTTTCCCTACCCCCCGTTTACCTTTATCCCATTCAACGATTACATTCCCAAAGCAATAGCTCATAAAAGGAACCAGCCAATACCCTTGCCAGTGTAACACATTATATCGACCTAAAATAAAATTGGAAAAAGGGCAGAAAAATGATAACATGATGATAAGGTAACAACAGAATGAAACACGTATATATACTTGAAGTTTAAATATATTCGAGTGTACTTGAAGAAACTCGTAAGCTTCTCAGCTCAGCCTTCAGTTAGTAGCGATGACAGATCTGGCGAGACGCCAGCTCCATTAGGTCTATCCCAGACACTTGTACAAGATTATCTGTCGGTTCGCAGCTATTCAAGGAACGTGGAGGGGCTTTTCCACGAGGTTTTTATTTGCAATAGCTCCATATAACAACAGCGACTGTGATGATGGTTGCGGTGCTAATCAGATTATTCCAAGAAATATTTTTGAGTGTACTATGGGTTTGCTGATTAGAGTAATAATTGTAATGGCGATTATTATGTTTCATTTGAAAAGTTTGACACAATTTCCATTTAATGTATTTGTGAGCCTTCAAGAAAGAAAATAAGTGTAATATTGAAGTAACTCTGTACTGGTTTTTATTCATTTTATGTCATTAAAAAAAGATGATTTATATTTTAATAGTGCTATAGTATTAACTTTTAATTGCTCTTTTGTACATATTCCTGAAACAGTTGTGATTAGAGATAGATTTAACCATTCACTTCATAAAAGTATTAGAACCTTTATGAAGTGAATGGTTAAATAAATAAAAAGCAAACCTCGACAGTGTTGGATGTAAAACGTCGCCTTCTGTTAGTTTCACATTTTAATAATTGGGTTTATTAGTTCTAAACTAATGGACACTACAAATTTTGTCTTGGTAGGAGGTAGAAGTAAGGGAAGGAAAACTTGAAATAAACCCTATACTAACCCGTCTGGCCAGCGTGGTGTAGTAGGCCAAAACCTCCTTTCTAAGGAGAGGCCTATGTCCAGCAGTGGACTAGTATAGGCTGTTGATGATGATGAAGGTAGAATTTCTGTTTTTATATCCTAATTGATTATGAAAATAAAATTAATACTTTGTAAGATTAATAAAATCTAGGACCCGGTTTCTGCGTCACCTACCTAATCCATTGTTAAACTAAAAGGCTTCTTCTCTTCTTCCCAGGCCTTATTTAAACACACAGGATAATATTCACCAAAATGGGACCAGCAATTTAAACTAATTCACAGACATGCACACATACTGAAAAATGATAATTCTTTATAAACAAATATATTCAACGATATTACGATTTTGAAATCATTATCAAACAAGCAACGTTCATGCTACTTACCATTTAGTTAATGGTAGTCTTAATACATGTGTTCACATTTAACGACCAACAGAAGAGCATGCGGAGTACCAAAAACTCATTGCCAAATGAAAGCTTTATACGGTTTTCGCAATCTTAGAGAAGCAAATGTGTAATTTACATACTAGCGTTAGCAACCAACTTAGTCTTACTGCACAGAATTAATCAGATTCGCATGGTCGGACTCAACTTTACATCTCTATTTTGTTAAAGAATTTACAAACATACATGAAACGAACACAAAGAACACTCAGACTCAGAACAATCATTTGTGGATCACACAAAGTGGTGTCCCGTGTAAGGATCGAACCCACAACATTCAGCGCAGTAGGAAGTCGCGTGTCGACCGCTTAAACCACTACGCCATCATGCATTTGATGTTAATTGTGCATAATGAACGATTAACATTGAATACGTTTAAGTATGATAAGTTGTATACACGAGGTTTAGCAAATACTCGTATGTATCTATCATCATCAACAGCCTTTAATAGTCCACTGCTGGTCATAAGCCTCTCCTTAGAAAGTATAAGCCCGGCTAATAACCTCACATCGTACCGGTCTATCTGTTTATTTATCTGCAGCATTATAATTCCTAAACGGAATGACAGCTTCCGAAATACATTTTTTTTTAAATGTAATTTTCAAAGCTAAAGCTGATTTGTTGGCCACACATAAAAATGCTAACACTAAATCAAATACTCCTGTAACATTATGTTTAAGTGATTTATATACCGTATTATAATACAAGGTGTAAGGGACATCGTACCGAATACTGAAATTTTCTGCCGTCAAATTCATCAATTTTCTTTTTTTCATTTTTTCTGGTTAAAAGTGATGAAAATGATATCACAATGAGTACACAGAACATTTTACCGAAAACAATTCAATAAGTAATAAAAAACTGTAATGCAATTAATCAAACAGCCGAAGCGCTCGGGGCCTTCCCTCCTGCCGCCATTTTGTGTTAGTGTGCGTAGACTGTTTGCACAAATTTACATGTAGTTATTACTTTTGTGCGATACCTACGGGGAATTACCTTAACCTTTGACAGCTGATTGCATAAAAAAGTTTAATTTTCCGACAGAAAACTCCAATGATTTTCTACTCAGAATGATGGTCTGAATACACTATTTCAGTATTCGTTACGACGTCCCTTACGTCCTGTATAATTTGAGTACATTACACAGTGCTCTTGATTAGCAAGCCCGCATCCGTTGTTTTACACTTGCTTTGAGAATTAAGATACTAATTGTGCCGCAGTGCGCCACTTCACACCATTATGGCTGCAAAGCGACTGTTGTAAATCCCGGACACGATAAACTACTCTACATGGGGTAAACTAATAAATTATTAAAAAGAAAAATGTTTGTAAAAACGAGTAGGCGGAAAACTCTACAATGTATGCGACCGAATGCGTGTATGCTATAGTTAACCGAATCCACATCACACATCACATCAACAGCCTTTAATAGTCCGCTGCTGGACCTAGGCAACCGAATTGCACTGAATGTATTCGTTGATCGGTAAGCGATTGGTTACTGAGCAATTTACTTGACAGAGTAGATTGTATATGGTGAAATGAATACAATGTACGTTAGTCGGTAACTCATAATGGACTATAGTTTAGTACGGCCGAACCGAATGGATTCGACAGCAGCAGACGGTAGCTTTTCTACCTTTTCTCATAAGTGACTAATACAAGTGATTGTGAGAAGTGTAGTTATATAGTTTTCCACCTTCGCCTTGTCTATGATCTCTCTAAAATTTCCCCTACATCTGCTCCACTCTTAAGGGTATGTAGCCTCAAGGGTAATCGTAATGTTACATGGCCTATAACTGTACAGTGTGTATATCGCGATACAGGATTATCAATTACTCCGTAGTTCAGTTTGTTTTTATTTCATTGCACGTGGCAAATGCTACAAATACTTTATCACATTATTAGAACTACCTCCATCAGAACTATCCATTCATCCATTCTAACAAACTTTTACGTTTGTTATTTCAAGAACCTTTTAAGAGGAGGAGACCAGAACAAAATTTAATCTCGAAATAAATAGCACTGTATAAGCAGGTGCCCACATTTTCGCGTCTTTATGGGACGAGCAACGCGTCCCGGGACGAGACGGGACGGGACGAGGACGCACTTATGAGCCGCATTGCGGAATCATTTTACGTCCTTTACAGTTTAATACCATAGAGTGATTATGTTTTGTTGTACTCGTGGGAAATTCCCATTTTTCTTAAATTTTAAGGGTTCCTTTATTGCTAAAGGAAAAGCAGGAACCCTTATAGAACATTACGTTGTTGGCTCTTTTCTCTGAAACGCGAAAAGTTATCAAGATACCATTATATATGTAAAAGTGTAAGTTATATAAAATGAAGCTTCTAATTCAACGAAATCATGTTACTTTTACAAATAGCACATTAATCGTGCCTAAACGTCAAAAATAAATAAGTACGAATTGGTGTATTACATACCCAAATTGTTTACCTTCGGATTTAGAATGATTTCCCCAAAATTATATTTAACTATCTGACTCGGCAAACGTTGTTTTACCATATAGATTATTTCAAATTTTTTTGTCAAAAAAAATAATTGAATAATAGATGTAGGTCGATTCTCAGACCTACCCGATATGCACACAAAATTTCACGAAAATCGGTGTAACCGTTTCGGAGGAGTTCAACCACGCACACCGTGACACGAAAATTATATTCATTAGATTTTAGTTTTTAAATTACATAGTGATATATAGCACGATTTTATCTTAAGAACTGTTATTTTATGTACATATAGCTAAAAAGTGTAGAAATGTCTGAAGAATAAATTAAAGGCTAAATTAAAGTCCTTACCGAAAAGAAATCCAACTGTGCCCGTAGTTGACATCACAGTCAAATAAGATAGTTAGTAAATGTAGTTCAGCACTGTTAGAACAGTTGAAGGTGGTACTTTATGGTATAGGAGATTAAACGAACAGACGCTTCATCTGATAGTAGGGGACAACATTTCCATCCTTGATCCTGGAGGATGGAAATGAAAAATACAACAGTACGCTGTCACTGAACAGGTTTTTGGGAACTCCAGGAAAGAGGCATACCTCACCTCTGAATATTTTAATCAAATTTAAACATCACATCAACAGCCCCTAATAGTCCACTGTTGGATATAAACCTCTCCTTAGGAAATAGGTTTTGGCATTCTACACCACGCTGATCAGTTGGGGATAAAGAATACAGAGTGTCACCACCCCTATTCATCCCGTGGGTGTCGTAAGAGGCGACTAAGGGAGCGAAATACTCAGTACACCAGCACTGCAGAGAGAAGGAAAACTTGACACAAACCCTATACCAACCCGTCTGGCCAGCGTGGTATAGTAGGCCAAAACCTCCTTTCTAAGGAGAGGCCTATGTCCAGCAGTGGACTGTTGAATGCTGTTGATGATGATGATGATCAGTTGGGTTGGTGTAGGGTTTGTTTCAAGTTTTCCTTCTCTTTGTAGTGATAGCCTTGGTTAGTTTGCTCCCTTAGTCGACTCTCATGGCACCCACGGGATGAATAGGGCTGATAACACTTTGTATTTTTAATCTGTCACCACACGTCCAGTCATCAAAAGTAACCGTTAAGTTTTCTAACCGAATTCTTGCTAAGTAAATAGCTTACAAAAATACTGATAAAAAATAAAAAGTTTTACGTTATAATGTAATTCAATAAATGTTACGGGTCATTGGTACTAGTTATACTAGCATTTAATAAGAAAGAATAACAGATGTTATATATCGTCTGCAATGGTTATTGCTTGCGAAAGTTTTAAAAGTTGAACGGTACAAGTTTGCCTTTATGTGTGTGCGGGACGGGCAATTTAGCATCTCTGATGTTGCAAGGAAACAAATTTCGCTATGACTTTTGTACCCACTTACTCGTATTATACTTGAAGTTACAGTTTAAATATTGTTTAACGTAAAGGGCTGCTAACGAGCAGAAGGTTTATCTGATGGCCAATGACTACCGCTGCACATTGAACACCTGCAACTCAGAAGTCCCAAGTGCGTTGCCAGCCCCCTCCCATACCAGAATCAGAGGAACCGCCCAGAATAGATTTGCTTTCAGGTAACCTCATTCACTTGGTTAAAAGGAACGAAAGAAGATAAAGGAATTTCACAGACTTTAAACTAATATTTTAACTTTGTTTTTATGATGAGTTGATGCCTCTGATGTATTATTCTATGCTTCTCTAATTGCACGGTAATAAAATTTGTACGCTCTATTCCAACACTTGCGGTGTCCCTCAACATGTCTCCCGCACCTTCTACATTTTCGTTACCTTAATTTACTTTTCTTTTGTGTCCCATCTGTAAAAGAATACATTTTGATTTGAACCTAATAAAGAATCACCCATTATAAATTCAAATGAGTGTTTAAAAAATAATTTGACACCAGAACAAAGGATAGTAAGTGATCAGTTGAACCACGTTCTCTGGTCAATACGTGACCAAACTTAAACAGCATCCTTTGTGCTCCCAACTCCCAAAGAGATTTGAAGTATCTTTGTAGAATATGTGATGCTTTACAGATAAACAACTGAGTGATGTTGAGTTCTTAAACAAAAACATTATTATTCTTTACTTTATGATTTATACACAATTAATGTACCAATCTTGTTTTTATTTTTACTAATTATAGGATTGTATAACCGGTAATATATGAAACGCTTACGACACAAATTACGTAAACAGTAGTAACAATATAACTACAATCCAAAATTGATTATTTTGATTAATCTAAAATTGATTATAAAATTGTGGTTATAAAATAATCATAAACTGATAAAATGACTTCTATTTCCTTTTAGAAAACCATCTTATTCGTTAAATAATTAGATTTCGTTTTTTCCTCATAACTATTATAAATAAGTTGTTTTCTTAATATAAAGCTCGTCCAAAATAATACCACAGCCTCAAAGAAAATCGGTGTTAAAAAATTCGCCCATCTGCATTCTGCATTCGCATTAGATCGCCAATGTGCTCTTTTACATCTACATAATGAATAGGCAGTCACTCAGAATTTTTAATTTACCTGGTTCGAGGATTGAATCGATTATGCGCAACACAGTTTAATTGCTAACGCACTATCATATACCAATAAAAGGATAACAAATTTTAGGACTCGGGAATTAAGTTTCTAAAAGTTATCAACGTTATTTTACTTTTATTCTCAAACTGAAATTGAATCCCTTTCAGTATCAAACCTTCATATATTCGTAGGTCATACAAAGACTTGTCTCATAGCTTATTCAATATGTGGTTCACCTAAGGTCTCATCGTAGCTGCGTATGAACAGCGATACGAGTTACGACAGAAGTAATACTGGTATTATAACGGCTTTACCTGAGTGTGACATTTATAAATGTTTCTTGTGTTCACAGCAATTTATTATTGCGAATGTGAGGAAGGAAAGTATGAGCCTGAGCTTGTCAACTAGAACAACACTTATAATGTGAGTGAGATTATGATCATTACCAGTCGCGAGACCAATTAAGGAATAAATGAAAAAGAACACCCAACAATTTATCTAGGTAATTCGTTTCATTAGATAGATAGATAACTCTTTATTGTACAATAAAAACATAATAATAATACAGTTTGTGTAAGTTTTATAATCTAAAGTTATATAAATGAGACAAAAAAAATGAAATATTAAGAAGTTGCACTCATCGTGATTTGCGATCTCTTCCAGGCAACTACCGAATGGAGAAGGAGAATAGGAACGACATGGGAAGTTGCAATTTGTAGATCGAAGTTTTCTGAGTATGTTTTAATTAAGACTATTATTGTATACAAACTTTGACCTGGTCAAGAAAATTAAAATCGATTTCAAGGCGCCTAAGTTATGTGACAGCAGAATTTAGTGACAAATTTAGAGTTTAACCAAATTTAAGTTGGAATTTTGAAATTTTCCAAATTTCAGTTTCTAAGATTAAGCAGACGAAGAGAATTGAGAAGATTAATTCACGGTGTAAAATGATTATAGAAAAACAAATTATAATACTATGCATTTTGAGACAACTAACAGCGTTAATCGCGTACATGGAAATATCAAAACAGAAACTATCAGTTTAACTAACAGAACCAATTTATAAATTAAAACAATTGTGTTAAAGTACCACAAATTGTATTTAAAAACAAACATTAATATATAAATCAGCCACTGCTAGCACATGTACTATCAAGAGTTTGTGATAGATACTATTAGATCATAGATTACATATTTGTAAAATGACTTAATATTATTCTCCACAAATTGCAATGGATTTCAAAGTATGCTGAGCTAGTTCCGACAAGTGTAGTTTCATCAATCGAACGACAAAAAATATAAATTAAAGGCATTCATCCTGTTACATCGTCGCGCGCAATTTTCTACTTTTACCAGCTCCAAACGTCCACAACGCTTTATATAAAATCTGTACAAATTGAAGTTAAATCCGTTTCCATTCTAAAATGTTTTACCAGGCGTTTTACGCCCGGTTTTTATCTATTCTAGAAGTTTTATAGCTCAAACGTTTTCCAGAAAAGCTTTTACTAATTGTCGTATAATTGTTGGAATTATTTTGTACTCAAGACTTAAGTGTGGTTTTAAGGAAATTAGGGTGCAAAATGGGGGTTGTAAATTAATGTGAAAATTTCATGTTCTAGACCCAATGATTTTAGCTGTGCGTTAAACGATCAGTCAGTGAATCAGTCAGTCAGTCAGTTCTTGCTTTTATAGATACAGATTGAACATTAGACATAGATATGTTACCTGAGGGTGGGTGCCCATGAACACCTGCAACAATTGCAACGTCGTAGGACGACGGATCCACCTGGATCACGGGGACTTCAGAAAAATTTATGAAAGAGACACTTAGAAAACCCAGACTCAGAATAATAACATTTTTTTGATTAGACAAATTGTTGTCTTATCTGGGGATTGAGTCCACAACACTCAAGCGAAGGAAGCGGTAAAGCGACTATCGCAACTCTCACATACAAAGAAATAGAAACATACTACAGCGCACTCTAACGAAGACACACCGAACTAAGGGGTAACTCCTGAATGAGAATTGCTAATCTGTATCGCGGTATGAAGAATTCTCTTTCCGATTACCATATATACAACTTCCCAATATCAACCGTTGGGCCGCGGCCCGCCAGACATTATCACCTCGCCTGGTCCGAGGATCCTCCCTTTGTACTAGAGGGATATGACACCATCCACAGCGACTGCTTAAACCACTACGCCATCCGTTCAGATAACTTTTCAGTGCACCTCACTTAACTGGTAAAAGCAACGAAAGAATTGCTTAACACCGATTTACAGTATTATGCAGGTCCAATGGTGGAAATGTAATCAGAAGTAATAAATCAAAAACAATTTAGACGAAATGGGAATATTTACTCATTCACCGTACGTTGTAAAGATAGATCTACGATGAGTTAACTACCAAATCACGTTAACAATGCTAACAATACGTCATCCACTCACAATGGATGTACAACATATTATTAAAGTAATAAAGTTTCCCAAATTTCTGATGTTGATTAAACGCGATGTAAAAGCGGTTAATAGTGCGCGTGAATATTCATATCTCGTATTTGTTTATAAGGATGATAGCCTAATTTCTTGTACGTAACTGAGTGTGCAAATAATTTTTCTTCATCTATTAACATGATGATTATTTTGTAAAGAAGACATAATTTTATCTTATCTGAACTTTAAAAGTATAACCTAAGTAAATATTTTTATATTGTCAATACATTTTTAATCTAATAAACGTAAATGTTCCCCTAAAAGATAGAAACGTGACAGTATAATCCATAGCATGGTGCCGTCTAGAACATTCTATTGGTACGTGACTACTTCGAATATTATTTGGCGTTCAATCGGTAATATTAAATAAATATATAATGATCTTGATCTTACGTGACATTCGAAGATAATTCTTTGACAAGGAAAAAAAAGGATGGAAAATTTTACTTGAAAGAAAAGGAAAAAAACTGGGGTCATATATTTCTAATAACATTCAAAGTACAGATAAATTATACCCGATAAATGATCGTGCTTAGAACACAATATTTTTTTCTGGGCAGGAATTGAACACGCGACCTCTGGCATAGTAATCAGGATTGCTGACCACTAAACCTACAGACCCGTCAAGATGTGAAAGGTAGAAACCCATGTTGCTAATTCATTTTTAGAACCTAATCCTCAGACCTACCATTATTTGCCGATAGATAAAAAAAACAATCAATTGTTACAAATATAAACCTTCACCTTCAGCATTGTATAAATACACACAGTTAACGTTGTACGTGCATGGTAACATAAGGTTCTAGAGCAATAAAAACAAAATATATTTCGGAGATAGTTTAGCAATAAATTATTGGACCTTCCTCAAATTTAACAGATGCTTTAGAAATAACACGATGATTTGTCAGCATATAAGTGCAAACGGTATTTAATTTAATGTGATATAGTATTATATATTATTTTATACAAAAGAACTTTTAGGTTTTAATCATTAAACAATGGAAATATCACTCAATGTACATAAAAAAGTACATACAGCCGAAAAAAAGAAGGATGGACTATGTCCTTTCTTCTTCTTTTTAAGTCTTTAAGCCCAAGATAAAAATAACCATAGATTTACTAGATAAGTATTTGATAAAAAAAGTATTTATCTTCTCGAAAATTTCTTCTCAACTCACTCAGCTCTCACGTCACCCGCAAATGAATCCGAATATAACCGTCTGTCTCGTGGCAAATTTTCATTTTTCCAACATTAGCATGTACGTACGCGGCGGGAATCTTTAAGTAATCGTTATTGGATCACTGCGACAAGAAAATCTCATCTTATAAGCTAGTTTATGACTAGCTTCATATCCAAATGCGATACGCACAATATTGAAGCAAGTTGCAAATGGTTACAACTCAATAAAATTAGCAAAAATAGCTAGCAATCTCGGATTTACATACAAATTTCAGCTACTAACAAAAACTCGCTTCTAATACTCGCTTTGCAAAAGCTTCTATTCTCAGTTAGATTCTCAGAAAAGTGCCATAAATTGCGATGGAAAAAGCGTCGTATCCTAGCAGTTTACGTACAATACAACGAATCGAATGAGTAGCTAACGGCTAATAAAGATCCTTTGTCGTCGCCTAGTGCGTATTACGTGGTTGAATTTGCACACAAAGCTCCTTCGTAATGGGGTATTTTGATAGTTTGGGGCCAAGGCTTACTGAATACGGCAGGATAATCACAAGTTTATTTTTGTATCCACACGCACTATATATTTTGTTTATCTACGTTGCTCACCTCTAACAAGTCTCTATTATCGCCTAAAGCAGTAAATTATACGTAATGTTGATAATAACCATTCAATTATAATACTTAATCAGTACGAACATTATTTTATATAAAAGGTTTATTTTAGAACTTTGCTACAATTTAATAAATTCTTATTAAAGAATTGTTACAAATGCAATAGTTGCTAATGGTTCAAGTGTTGTTAACAAAACGCATTCCTACGTCTTCTAAATTTGCCCTGCATAAAATACTCGTTTTCCCCAACGGTTGTCGGTTCTGCGGCTAATATGGCCAGCCCACTGCCACTTCATTTGATGGTATAGAAAATGGTATGTCTACTTCGGGATGAAGTTGGCCATATTAGCCGCAAAACCGACAACCGTTGGTGAAAACGAGTTCTTGAGTGGAGACCGCGTCTCGGTAAACGTAGTGTAGGATGCCCACAAGCCAGGTAGAGTGACGATTTGCGCAAGATGGCTGGATGTGAGAAGTCCAAAATCGATCTAAGTGGCGTGCAATGGCATAGGCCTATGTCCAGCAGTGGACTGCTATAGAATGATGGAATGTAGTTTTGTTACGAGTTTCGAATATATAATCAGCCTGCTATGATTATGCTGTTCAATTATACACTTCAAGATACAGTTTCAGAAGCATTAGTCTGTGGCAGTCAAAACAACAACATGGTTAAGTTAGAAATAAATTTTTCTACTTTACAGTTAGTCTCGAAATTCAGTTGCAATCGCAGAAGCGAACGGGGCATTTTGTTAAAAGGCAAAAAAATATATATTGTTCTTATTCATTACGGAATCAGCGACTTCGTGAATCGCTGTAATTTCTTGTTACTCAATATTGAGTCCAAAGTAGGTATTTTTCCATAATTCAATACATAAAACTATCTATAGTTCCTGAATTTGTTGTCATTATTTAGATCTAAATGATTGTATTCCGATATGACAAGGCCTATAAATTGCCTTGAATAATCTACTACCCTAGTAGAATAGTAGCAGTTTAGTAGACTGTAAGAATAAGTATTCGAACTCGACTGGTATTTGAAGTTTTAATAAACCAACAATCAAACCGTTGCGACTATTCAGTAGAGTAAAGGTTATTCATAGAACAAAATACGATATTCACACTTTATAACATTTCATTTCTTAAAATTATGCTATCCAAATGTGTCAAGGTTATGTTTTGAGAAATGGTTTTAATAATTTACTCTTAACTTTCATTACTTACCCATTTGTTATTATAAAGCTCTTATTACGAATAACATAGTGTTTAAATTCAATTGCTACAAAATTTAAATGTTCATTCCTCATGTTGACTGCGCGACCATTAGCACACTCTATATCAGACCTTCATTTTAATTAAGTATAAAACTATTAATTCCCTCCCTTAGCAGAGGGTTAATGTGTTGACCGTGATTTCATTGTTACTTTACTGTGTGAAGCACAACACCATAACGTAATATGTATTCAGATAGTTGATGGCAAAGTGCCCTCGATAAAATGGTTGAAGAAATTAAAAGCACCTCTTTACTTTCTAATGAACATTAAGTAAGGATGCATGTCTCTGTCACTCAAAGGTTGACTTGTAGAGTGGGAGTAAGAGATCCATGCTTCTGCACATATGGGATGGTTTGATAGGAGTGATAAAACGGCCTCACAGCAAAATGGTGGTAATCAATACCTTCGTTGCTTTTCACCGAATGAGTGAGTTATCTCTACTACTCCCCTTTATTTTAGGAGTGGGGGGACTTATAGAGCGATAAAACACTTGTCTCCTAAGTCGCAGGTTTTCATGAGTGGCAGTAGTTACTTACCAACAGGTCTATTTGTTAATACCTTTTACAGGGTGTAAGGGGCATCGTAACGAATACTGAAATTGTGTATTCAGACCATGATTCTGAGTCGAAAATCTATATAACTTAGATAACTTTTCATTTTTTTGGTTAAAAATGATATCAAAATGAGTAAACTTAGATAACTTGCCATTTTTTTTTGGTTAAAAATGATATCACAATGTAAATAATCAAACTTTTGTTAGTTTTCGTAGACTGTTTGCACGGAATACACATGTAGTTATTGCTTTTGTGCGATACCGGAGAATGACCTTTACCTTTGACAGATGATTGCATAAGAAGTTTAATTTGCCGGCAGAACATTGAAATGATTTTAGACTCAGAATGACGGTCTGAATACACAGTATTCCTTACGATCACCGCCTATTTTAAGTCCACCTCTTACGACGTGTAAAATTGTAGAAATTAAAGTTAAGTAAATAAATAGTCAATGTTGGTGTTAAGTCACAAGTAAGTTTATGAAGCGCGGTACAGCACCTCATATAAAAAGATTACGATTGCTTTTATAATACAATAATGTAATATTCATAATGATACTTCGCTTGAAGCAAGCTTGGATGTCTTCCGCAGCAATCATTATGTAGACTACGAGAATGTATCGTAATACGATTTTTTATGAGCTCAGGTGTTTTTTTATATTGTTTTCTTTATTGGTTGCATTTATAATATTCCAAATAAAATTGGATATTTCTCGTGGGTATATTAGGCTTGTGACAACCGTCTGAGAAATTACAGGATAACAGGACACTGTGAACATTAAACACAAAATGCGCTTGACGCGCGACCCTCCCCTTTTATCTGAACAAATTCTAACATCTCAAAGCTATTTGTAGCATAAATGAACTTGCATCAGCTTACGAAATTGTAGAACCACGTACCTGTTCTATATAAGCTTGGAAGCTTATTTTAGTAACAAAATCTTAGTATATGGCAGTATGTGAGTGTTCTCTACACAGAGTAAATACAAAAAAGTCAATGAATGATTGATTATGGCAAGGTTTGTGCAAGTTATTTTACGTATTAAATAATGTCCCTAAAAACTCACTGTAATTAGAACAATACCAGCTTAATAAGATAGAATTTAAAATTGAAGATGTTGCACTAACTAAGCCGTCTGTTCTTAAAATAAACCATTTTGGCCAGGTGAAGTCCTAATCCCACACGGGGGGGGGGGGGGTCGTCTACCTGTTGTTGTAGATGGCCCGAGGTATGTCGGAGCACCAGGGACTTCCTTTCTAGGGTATACCTGGTTCCCCGGCTATTAGTACCCGAGACGGCGTGCGGTTTTAGTCGGTTCGAGTCCGACATGCCACCGATAGGTGGTATCCGAGGGGATTTCCGCACGGGAAAAAAAAAAAAAAAAGGTGATGTTCTAATGGAACAATCAGTTGAAGAACATACATATGGGCGGTAGGACGGACATATGGGTTTGTGACTATTGTATCTTCGAATCACTATACTATATGTGCCCGCCCACAAAATAAACTATATGGCTATGCACTAAACACTAAATAAAATTGAAAAAAATGGTAGTTATAAATGATGACGGTAAGCTGTGGCAAAGTTTCATATTATACAATTCTACTACAAATGAAATGTATTGTTCAGGAAGGATTCATAACTTACTCTTTTTCTGTCACTTGCTACAAGTAATACCACAAAACATTATACGAACTTCACTTACACAAGTTGAACGTTAAAGTTAGGTCTAAGACGGAAAATTAAATTTCATTACAAGCACCAACTTGGACCCGAGCTTAAATTCGTTTAGGATGTTACTTCACACTAGGTTTTGTATATAAGAAGTATGTTGGGGTTTATTAACTTGATCCAATGGTACTGTAAGTAAATTAACTAAAATTTCGACATTGAAATTCTCACAGTTCGTAATGATTATTTTTTGGGTTTTAAGACTTTGAAATGAAGAAAGATTACGTACTTCCTTTAAAAACTCTGTAACAGAAATCTAACTAAATAGCGTTATAAATTTCAATAAAACTGATATCTGAAATCTACATTGTCAAGACAAACTGTAAAAATATCCATAAGTTTTGTTAACACTTAACTGACACAGCACAACATTCTGTTTAGAAAACTGTTAAAAAATAGTTTTATCATTTTATGTTCTAGATTTGATCACATGGTATAGTAACTTTTGGTTCTACCGACATTTCAACCAAATTGCAGCAGTCGTGGTCAGGACCGGTAAGAATTCACTACGCCTTCGTGATATCAGTGTTGACCTTTTATACGGAGAAATAAGTAATAATAAGTTTAAAATAACAATGGATGTTATAACGATCTTTTTTCTAACAAAAGTTAATACGTTTCATATTTTGGCCCATCTGTTCGTTCTGTTAAATCTCGGGAATGGATGGACCTATTTCTACGAAGCTTCCACTGGAAGTAGAAATTTAGTAAGCTTAGACTATTGGGACCCTCACGCCCAGCACTGTAACTCCTGTACACCAGGATCAACATCAGTGACCCACAAATACACCGAGTCTTGGAGTTTTGGAACCGCAACGAAATTAACCAGAAGAAAATTGGAGGAGGTGTTACACACATAGGCTTCGACTAGTATGAAATAAAATCTCACCAACACGAATATATTAAGAGATTAAAAGAAATAACATGATTTAGAATTCAGCCGGTGCCCAATACTCTTGCTACTAGACCACCATAATACTCATTTTTCTTTCTCCACTACACACCTTCTACCACCACCGCGCCACGTCTATTTAAGGTAAGTAAGTACTGCAATTGTTTAACACTTACAAATATTCTTTCCAAGCTATAACCTTATGCAAATCAATGTACGCAGATCTGTAGTCTCTATTTAAATATACTTTTTCCCGGTGCCGTTATCCGTTTCTGTGGGACGGCTATATCTGGCAGGTGGGAAGGCTTCGCTGCGATAGGATAAAAAATCTCATAATATTCGTATCAGGGTGAATAATGTATGGTGGTATGTTATTGAAAAAGATGAGGCCAAAGGGGTGTATGTCGGAAAATGGGATTTATCACAATCTTGATAAAATAAAGATCAGCTTATCGTTTTGAAGATTAACTACTGCAGATTATTTTTTGTAATAATACGCTATAATTATGTTTATTTTAGACATTTTGACTAGTATTAAGAAATTGGTAGATCAATAAATTTTATAACCAACATCTAAGAAGGAGATCCTTAGTTCTATTAGCTTTTTTTTTCTGTTTGGGCAAACGACCCAACCTGGTGGTAGGTGACTATCACCACCCATGAACACTTGCAACAAGAGAATGAGTGAATGCATAATATACATCAGATCACTTCAACAGCCTTTAATAGTCCACTGCTAGACATAAGCCTCTCCTTAGAAAGGAGGGTTTGGCCTAATACCACGCTGGCCAGACGGGTTGGTATAGGATTTGTTTTAAGTTTTCCTTTTTTTTTGCAGTGCCTTTGTCCTGCGTAGTTTGCTTCCTTAGTCGGCTCTTACGACAACCGCGGGATCAATATTAGTGCTGACACTCCGTATTCATAAACTATCACCATACTGACAATACTGAATAATACAGATTATTACAATATCATAACTAAGGCACATTGATGTTGTTGATTTCAGTTTTTTTTTAAAGTAGAAATCTGTTGGGCTCTTCTAAATAAATGATAAGAACCTAACTAACTAACTCGTGGCGCTTCCTAGAAGTCATTAAAGAGTTCAACCATCCATTTACTGACTCCATAATGCTCCTTAATAATCAGCTCCAAGAGAATATAATATATTCATTCAAACAACCTGCCTGTTGGTTCAGTGGTTAGTGATCCTGACTGCTAAGCCGGAGGTCGTGGGTTCGATTCCCACCCAAGACAAATCATTGTGTGATAAACACGTCCGTTTGTACTGTGTCTGGGTGTAATTTATCTATAATATGTATGTATTAGGAATATAGTATATGTATGTTTATGGGCAGTCTGGTTAGAATGGTACAGTCTCTGCCTAGTTTGGGATCAGACGGCCGTGTGTGAGATGTCGGAGGTTATTATTTTTATTATTTTCAGTTTTATTTGGATGCAACAAATAGAAGTAGATTAAAATTAACTTTTAAGATGGTTTACTTTAGTTTCAGTTAATGTTAAAACATAGTCTTTTAATCATTGACATTATATCTATACAAATAAATAAAATTGTATTGTCTGTTTGTAATATTAAAATAACCGCTTTTTACTAAATGCATGTGAATGTTTACACGGTACATATGCCAAAATAACATTTTTTACAATTTTTGTCTGTCTGTCTGTCTGTTTGTTCCGGGTATCTCTGGAACGGCTGGACCGATTTCGACGGGACTTTCACTGGCAGATAGCTGATGACATAAGGAGTAACTTAGGCTACTTTTTTTAGACTAGATTCGCCCCGCGGTTATAACAACAAACGCGGGTAACACCGTCTCAGCTAGTATAGTGACTATAAGTGTTTGTTTGGAACTGAAAACTGTTTCAATCATTTTATTTTCTTACAAAAAATGTACATCCCAACGTTCTTGTATACACATTCCAAACAAAGAACAAAAACTTCTCCAGCTATGATAAATTACAGAAAGGAAGTAAAAGTGTACTTTCAAAGGGGAATTTATATTTAAAGAGAGCGTCTAGCGTATTTCGCACCGGACGTTTGGAACATTCAATATATCACCGCTCTCAAAGAACTTTATAGCCTTGCATTCCGTTTGAAACATTTTTTTTAAAGTATCCACTGTTAACGTAACGATAGAGTGTTTCAATAGTTTATGTCACGCCTAATCATATTTAGGTCGTAATTTTTTATATTTCCAAACTCTAAAAAAAATTGACCACCTTTGTGACGCGACAATAGTGTATTCTGATGCTATTCTGGGGATCTTGGATTCGAAATACAACCAGTGCCAATTTTTGTATGCATGAATACCTAGTTATTTTTCAGCTACTAGTACATTTTCTACATCATCATTATCTTTTTCTACAATAATATTCTACCACATTAGTCCCAAACTAAGCAGAGCTTGTGTTATGGGACAACTGATATAAATACATATATAGTTTTTTGTAAATACATACATAGTATACATAGAAACACCCAGACCAAATCAAACATCAAATGTGGATACACACAAATGTTTGACTTGAGCGAGAATCGAACCCGCGACCTCTGGAATAGCAGTCCGTTACACAAACCACTACGCCATCCGTTTAAATTAAAAAGTTATTCTGCCTATTTTATTTTCAAGTTTTAGTTTATACTATAGCACTTGATCTTATATTCTCCTTCTATTAAGTTTATTTAGCGCTTCATTACATTACAAGGTTTCTTTAATTATTTGCAATGTATTCATTCCTTCTTCTTTCGTCTCATCTGAATACTGAGAAAAAGTTTTTACTCCCATGTAAAAATAAACTATTTTTTATCAAGAATTTTTAATCTTCCCTTTGAATATGTCCGTGAATAATTCAAGTGAGGTTTCAAAGGCACTTCAAAGCCTCCGAGCCAACTCTCCACTGAAGTGCTTTTTCAGCTGAGATCAGGCTATTTCGAATTAACACTGACACATTTTTGCAACCTTTCAAAGTACCTATATACATATTTGTGAGAAAAAAAACGACATTCTTCTATCGAGGGTTATTATTTCGATCTCGCTATCGTAAATACAAATAGTTGTTACTTTTTACATAAACAGATAATTTTGTGAACACGCTGCGACTTACTTTTGGCTGCTCGTTGTTATTGTTATTATGTTATTATATTGTTAGAGATACATTAATTAATACTTAATAAGGTAGTACGCTATCAACTATTAGACTTACGAAGCACAGTCAGGGAAAGATTAGCCACTCAATACATTTTTATATGCATTTACTTAAATATACTATTCCCATTACGTTTGGCTGTCTTTCTTGCGTACTCAATAAACTACAAACTTAACTAACTCTTCTACTACTATTCTACAGTGTACAAGCTAAGCTAGTTACGTTCAAATTTTGGTTTATCATAGTTATGCATATGGAATGGATTCTTGAAACATATAGTTTTATTGACTAGACGACAACTACTTAACTCATATTTCAATGTAATCGCAGATTAAGCAAGTGTGCCGTAAGCAAATATGGCGAGGCGAGCAGATGCTTACCTAGGGGTAAAAGACTTCCCTCACCTATGGGCATCTGCAGCTCAACAGACACAGGTGTGTTTCTGTTGAGCCGCAGATATCCATGGCCATTTTTCTCCCTTTCAAGACTTGAGGTGTAGAGGCGGTTTGGACCCCCGTAATCACTCACTTGGCGAAGAGCGATGAAGGTGTGGAAGTCACCAGAAAAGCATTGGATAAAATTGGTTTTCTATAACGCCATAGTACAACGCCGTAGTACAAATCCGGCGTTGCCTGCGTGCCGACGTATGGTTCTACCATGGCTAAAATATATAGTTTACTGTCCCCATATGTTGGAATTTGCTCGTCAAAACCAGAAAGCAAAAAGCTCTTGCCACTGACATCAGCTTAAACTTAAATTAAGTAACAAGTATTAATAAAATAAACAAGACTGCCAACGTTATGAATTACATTTGGGAGCCATTACTCCAACAGAGTTTATCTGAACAAGTGTCAACTTGCTGACAATTTATGTACAACAATTTACATAAATTATTATCTGATGATAACGATGGTATATTGAAGTAGTTTATTAGTGTATCTTCGTAATCGATTGTGTAGGCTACTATTGAAGTATTGTTTTGCCTTTAGAATAAATCTTGGTTCAGGTGAAATACATTTCCCATATCAATGAGAAGTTCAAACGTTTCATTGATAATGGAAATTTAAGACTGAATATTACCTCAAACTTAGCTTTATTCAGATAAAGTCATTTTGCACTCTCCAGCACTGTTTTCTAAGAAAATATAACGTCATGTAAATCAAGCTCCTGGCAACTGGCGTGCTCTCGCACTGGACCATCACTGAATCACGATTTCATGGAAAAACTGTTCAGCTTAAAGTTTTCCACAGCAGGGATATACAAACAATGATCTTCAAATTATTATGTATTTGGAATCTGATGAGTTCTAGCCTCCCCATTCAATTCTTTATTACTTTATTCTTAATAACATGGCATTTTAGTAAGGGTGTAAAATGCCAAGTTGGAGTAAATTCGAATACTTTATTTAAGAACTTCAAACATTCAAAAACCTTATTTTGTAGTAAAAATATTTAGAAGACTCACAGAAATGGTTTAAAATAGTAACAAAATATTATTGTCATGAAATTGGCAATATGTCAAATACACTCCTTAGGCAGTAAGTACGAGTAACTATTTGGTAAAATTAATCCTCTATAAGATAAAAAATCCTCGGCACACGACATTCTACGATAGTAAGTAATCGATAGATCATTATATTTATGTAAACATGACATATTTTTTAGTTATAGAAGTCACGAGACAATACTTTTTGATGCAAAGTTAAAACTACGTGAATAGCAAGGAAAGAATTAACAAGCATGTCGTATGTATCATATGGGCCTGTTGGATCGTGGTGATACACCGACACGTGCCGAAGGTACTCTCCCACGGTAATTGGCCCTCAAGTTTGTTGAAAGAACATCATCTAAACGGAGCTATGACCCTTTGAGCTTTTCAATACTCATTTTGAATGTGAATTTAAGTTCGTTATGTTACGTTGTTAGAAAAAAACAAGGATATACGAGTATAATAACTTTAATCTGGTAAGTTTTTCGTTTTGTTACTTTAAAATTTTAAAACACATAAAAAAAAATTATATTAAAAAAAAAGTCTAGAAAAAGGATAACTGCATAAGAAGTAGTGACACGGCCAGAAAAAATTACAAATAGGTGTAATTCTTCATGGTTTCTTTTCACGTTGATTATTACAAAATTTTAAAGTTTTCAAAAAAGCTTTCACTAAAATACAGCTATTTCATTCACTCGTACGTTCTATATTTTATATTCGCTGTCTGAATAGTGTAAATGTGTTAAAACAATATCTCCCGAGATAGACTATGACATCATCATCATCAGCCTATCGCAGCCCACTGCTGGACATAGGCCTCTCCCATTGCACGCCACTTAGATCGATTTTGGATTTTTTACTATGACTAAATAATAATCTTACCATACTTGATTTTTTAAATCGAAAAAGTGTCTAAGAAGAGGTTATATTGTGATTAAATGTACATTCTCTTGGAGTAATACTCAGTACAAGTGTCTTCATTACCTCATCCTCCTCCTCATTACAGGGAATCCTAATTACGAAGTGTATACGAAACGTTTAGAGAGTGTGCAGAGACGCTTCCTCTACCATCTGTGCTACGGAGACCATTTAACAAAACAAACCTTTAGTTACATATCGCGCTTAACGCATTATAAATTAAAAACTTTAGCGAGCCGCAGAATGAAACTTGATTCCATATTTCTATATAAAATACCAAGTAGTTCCACGGACTGTGGTGAGCTACTAAGCGCCTTAAGCATAAAAGTACCTTTGCGTCTTCCAAGAAAAAGCTCATCATCATCATCTGCCTACCCTTATCCCAATTTTATTTGGGGTCGGCGCAGTATGTATGATTTTTCCATTCTACTCTGTCATGCGTCATCTCACTGTTTACTCCCTTGCTAGCCATATCCTCCCTCACGCAGTCCATCCACCTTTTCTTCGGTCTGCCTCTTCTCTTATACCCTTCAACTCTCATACCTAAAACTTTCTTCGCCACATTTTCCTCATCCCTCCGCATGACATGTCCATACCAAGATAACCTATTACTTCTTAACTTTTCATCCAGTGGTGCTACTTTCAGACTCCCTCGTATATACTCATTCCTAACCTTGTCCATCTGAGTCACACCACACATCCATCTCAGCATTCGCATTTCGGCTGCGTTCAGGCGTCTCTCATCCGTTCTCTTAATGGGCCAACTTTCAGAACCATACAGTACGGCAGGTCTGATAATAGTTTTATAAATTTGTCCCTTCAGTTTTAAGGGGAAACTGGGGTCACAAGTTGTTCCCGTTACCTGCCGCCACTTCATCCATCCCGTATTGATTCGATGCTGTACAGTTCGATCAATCTCACCATCACATTGTAAGAGGGAGCCGAGGTACTTGAAACTGGAGCAGACTGTTATCGCTATCCCATCCAGCGAAATGGTTTCAGGACTGGAGAGACCGCTGAAATCGCAGAACATGTACTCGGTTTTGGTTCTGCTGATTTTCAAGCCAACATTCTCCAGCCTTTGTTGCCATTTTTCTAGTCTGCTCTGGACCTCAACCCCATCCTCACCGACCAACACAATGTCATCTGCAAATAGCATGCACCAAGGTGCCTCCTCCTGTATGTCCAATGTCAGAGCATCCATTATCAACAGGAAGAGGTATGGGCTCAGAGCTGATCCCTGGTGCAAGCCTACAGAGACACTGAATTGATCAGTGTTTCCCGTGACCGACCTTACATGAGTGCTAGACTCTCTGTACATAGCACGAATCAATTCTACATACTTAACAGGCACTCTTTCTTCTTTCAAAGCCCACCACAAAACCTCTCGGGGTACCCTATCATATGCCTTTTCGAGATCCACAAACACTATATGCAAGTTTTTGTGCGCACTCCTGTATTTCTCACATAGTTGGCGCATTGCAAATATAGCATCTGTTGTCCCGCGTCCTGGCATAAACCCAAATTGACTTTGGGTTATCTGACTCTCATCTCTTATTCTTCTCTCAATCACTTTCTCCCAGACTTTCATAGTATGTGACATGAGCTTTATTCCTCGATAGTTGTTGCATTCCTGAACATCTCCTTTGTTTTTGAAAATGGGTACGAGTTGTGTTTGACACCATTCCTTTGGGATTACCTCTTCAAGCAACAACATATTGAAGAATAGAGTCAGCCACTTATATCCGTCTTCTTTCAGTAGCTTCCAAACTTCCACTGGTATACCGTCGGGGCCAACTGCTTTTCCATTTTTCATACTTCGTACTGCCAATCTAACTTCATCTATACTAATCTCGTTCACCAGTCCGACATTCACATCCACATGCTTTAGCACTCCGCTCCAAGAAAAAGCTATTATCATTAATTTGATATTCCGTTTTCTAGAAATAATTTGGGTAATGACGCTGCTGTGCCAAAAATTTTTAGGCAACAACCTTTATCAAAAGCTCATGATATCAATATTAGCGAATCATTACCCCAATTTTAGAGTCACTGAAAGGGTACACTGTTCAAAAAACTATGTGTGTAATATATGTACTTTTGTGTATATCCTTTGTTGGAGATCCAATAAATAAATAAAGATTCACACAAAATTTAAATGAACAAAGACTAAATGGACATTCAACACTATAAAGAAAGAAGTTGAAGTTCATGATAATTATCACCGAGATTCACGTTTTATTTAAGCAACAAAAATCAATATTTAAAAAAAAATTAAGACGGAGAAGTCTTACCGTGGAAACTTTCACAAAGCAGTCCGTCAAAGTAGCTGAATTAACTCCCGTTTTAAGTTGTTTCTTTTTCACTCGAAGTAAATAAAAACCAACTGAACGCTTCAAACTCTAATTTTCATTAAGTAAAAAAATACAAGTCATGTTTTAATCATGTTAAAAAAATCATTAATCTATATTGAACCTCACTTTAAACTCCATGTTATAATTTAAATCACACGGCCCGACAGTCTCGGCCCAATTTCCCAACATACGGCTCAGATCTTGATTATCTATGACTATATGTAACACCGTGAAATTTGTTAGTTTAGGATCTGTGGCATTATATCGTTGAAGCTGAAGTCTCATTTGTTGTGAATGGTACATCGTCGTTGGATGTAACTTGGGTTAATGTCTTTATAAATGTTAAATCTTGGGGTCCTTGATTGATAGTCTGTGTACCTTTGTTAATGAATTAATAAATTGTACTGATGCAGATATATTTCTTCGATTTGAATTTTGTTTAATTATCGACTTGAGTGCTTAAAAGCTAAATAGTTTTCTGTATTATTACTTTAAAAATTATGTGTATTATTATTTTTCAAAGAATGTGTATGGTGACACCGAATGATAATGTTATCTCAGTAATTTGCTTACTTTACTTTTAATCACAATTACACCTTTTGTAGTCCGTATAATAAATGCATTTTATTAGTTAAGCAGCGGTATCATTATATAGCTTAGAAACCTTCAACATGGTCCTTCGAGCCGAATATGAACCAGTGCCCTATGAGTTTCTAGAACCAGTAAGTCAGCTTTGTCTGTATTAATCGAGTGGTGAATGTACTTGGCACTGTCATTTGAGACCGGTTACATAAGTGGCTAAGAATAAGAACTCATTCGTTGACATTCACTGATGAACCAATTAGTATGTAAGTAGACGGTACAAATATACTCGTAAATAAATACACGTTCTTGGAGAACCAAAAGGGTAGACAGACGGGTATTGAACGCCAACATTTTGCTGACTACAATTCAGTCCCAGTTATGGAATAGTCTATATAGTCGTCAACCAGACACATAGATATACAGGTACTCCTCATTGCACACCGCTATCAGGAAACATACAATGTACAAGACAAAGAAAAAACAGTGATACAATGGGCGGTCTCATCGCAGGTTGGGATCGCTTCCAGGCAACCTTTCGATGGACTTTGCTATATAGTAATATGGAGTTTGTGATGCGTGTGACATAATTACATATACACATACATGAATACATGTCATATTCAAACACTTACATACTTATAAATATGTATAATAAATATGAAAATGTACATAAACATACATTATACATACCCATACAGCACATAGTTATTACAGAGTATATATACAGAGATAAATAATGATCCTTGATAGGTTTTTTAAAAGTACTAACTGACTGTGCCCGCCTTCCAGCAACGAATTCCATAAGCTTTCTGCTTGCACTGTTAAAGATTTATCGATAAAAGTTCAGGAGTGTGATGGAATTTCTAAAGTCAGATTTACCGACGACCTCAAGTAACGTAAGTGTGTCCATGAATAAATGCGAATCGTTTCTTTAAGTCGATAAGAGAGGAACATTTATTTCGAAATAAACATTCTTATACATGCCAAAAATATATAGTCACAGATCAAACAATAGTGCTCAGCTATTGGTCCTGGGTGTGTATCGAACCCATTACCTCTGGCTCAGTCAGGATCAATTACTAGACTAACAGACCAATTAATAGCATCAGACAAGCCTTGATTCTCCTTGATTGTTAGTTTCAAGTTTTGTCTTCTCTCTATAACAACGTAATACAACTAAATTTCATTACAGTAATTGAGTATTTTTTTTATGGAATAGGGGGCTACGAGCAGACGGGTGGCAGATACTTAATAGAAAGCGGCTACCGCCGTCCATGAACGCCTGCAACTCAGTAAAGTGTAACCAAAATATTAGTGATCTAAATGAATATGGCATTTCTTTGTTATATCGTTTAAAATATATTAACACATAAGAAGATTATACTGGTTACTGAAACATTCCCACTGCTGCTGTAACGTCCATTTCGTTACTACAAAGCGAGACGAGATAATTATAGACTCGCCTTTGTTCCGACAACTCAGGATCGTTTGATCATTTGATCTGTGAGGGTCTTGTCTGTGCCTCACTAATATTTTTGCTAATTAAAAATTTCGATAAATAGATTTTTTTTAAATTAAAACAAAAATATACTTTTTTTTATGGGAAAAGGTACAAAAGCAGATTTGTCACCTAATGTTAAATGATTACCGTCGCTCATAAGCATGTGGAAATTAAGAGACAGGTGCGGTGTATTCACTTAGCTCTAGAATGTACGCGCTATTAACATCCGTTCTCAAAAAAACGTTAATCTATATCTCATCACTATATCTCTGGAACCATTAGAGCTAAAGACTTAGGTAGGAATATTCTTTTCACCGAGTAGAGGTCAGCTAAGAACGGATTTTAAGAAATTAAAAAAATAATAATTAAATAATGTAAATAGCAAAACAACGTTTGCAGGGTCAGCTAGTAATTCATAAAACAATGGCTCGAAGTTTGCGCTTTGTAGTAGCAGCCTCCACTTTCGTTGGCTACTCATGCCGAAAGACTGGACGCTAGACATTGAGATTGTTGCTACTTTCAAATCATATTTATATGATGAAATGATTGGCTTTAGTCACAGTGACTCTTCACATGTGATTGTGATTTCGTCACAAAGATGTGGGATTTAAATCCATCAAAATTCTTTTTATCAAAGATTGCGCCCTTTTTTTTTAGATTTAACCCTTTCGCGAGTCTTGCACCAGCGTCATAATAATAAGAATTATGTAGCATTCTTTTTGTAAATCAATCACAGGTATGATGAAATTATTTTTATATAAAATGATTTATCACATGTGGATCACTAGAGGAATGTCACTCCCATCAGATGTCGAAAGGTGGCACTTTGCTCGCCTACGCCTTTTCGTGTAAGTAAAAATTTACCATTGAATCAAGAATCCCACCAGCTTGTTTACCATTAAAAAAACAAAATATTCTCTCATACACGATCTCATGTACAACCCGCCGAAACGGTAATACAATGCGATTTTACGTCGTCACTAACGGAAATTAAAATGGCGGTGCATACGTCTGTTGCATTTGTGTATTTTCAATTATATGAATAAACACTTATTTATGAGTATTACTCTTTAAATTGAATTTTGTAACATGCTTGCTTGTAGATTTTCGTGATTTATGGAGGCAGTATTCATTTAGTCAAAAAGTATCGGGAATGGATGATCTGTTTATGGTTCCAAATTCAAATTTTTGTTTTTTTTTGTTGTTGTTAGATTAATAATAATATAATATAATATTCTACCACATTCACACAACGCCATCTAGTCCCAAACTAAGCAGAGTAACTGTGGGTACTAGATAACTGATATAAATACATATATGCTTTTTTTTTAAATACATACATATTATACATAGAAACACCGAGACCAAATCAAACATTAAAAGTTTATGCACACAAATGTTTGACTTGAGCAGGAATCGAACCCGCAACCTTTGGAATAGCAGTCCGTTACACAAACCACTACGCCCTCCGGTCGTCGATTGGCACAACTGTTTTCCATTTTGGCGCGGAGTTTGACTTGCATCTGTTATTTATATTAAATACAGTGCTGTTTTTAGTTATATCATATCTAGTGTGTATTGCAAATTTCATAATGGACAAAAACATCGAACAAAGAGTTTGTCTTAAATTTAGCATCGCCAATGGAATTTCGTGTTCGGAGTCACTGAAAATGTTACAGAAGGCTTACGGTGAATAGACTTTATCAAAAACACGTGCTTATGATTGGTACAAAGCGTTCAAAAGCGGTCAAGATCTGATTGAAAATTTGTCACGCTCTGGTAGGCCATCAACGTCTGCAACTGAAGTTAACATTGCGAAAGTGAAGGAAATAGTGACTGAAATTCCTCATTCAACTTTGAGAGAGATAGCCGCCGAACTTTCTGTATCTCACGAGTCGATCCGTGCCATTTTAACTAATCTTTTGGGTATGAAACATGTTACCACTTGGCTAGTCTCAAAAGACCTGAATTTTCTCCAAAAACTCAATCCTATGAGAGTCGCTGACGACATGCTAGAAGGAGTCAACTCCGACCCAACATTCATGAAACGCATTGTTACGGGTGACGAGACGTGGGTTTACGATTGGATTATTTTGATGATTGGATTATTAGTTGGCAGCATACTTTGAAGGTGATAAAATAAATTTGGATGAATAACAAACATTTTGTGTATTATTGATCTTTTCCTGGTACTTTCTTGACAGAGTATTACATCATTTTATATATTTATATATTTAAGAGGTTTTGTCAATCTTTCTCTACGTGCAGTCTGTAAACTAAACACAGTAGAACAGCATAATTATAGCGACCAGGGTCCAGTATAATAACGTTCTCGAGGTATTGTTGTGCCTTCCGTGGAAGTGTAGCGGGTCGGAAATATTTGAGGAACCATATTTACACAGTTTCACGCCGATAATGCGTAAAAAAATGTGCCTCAATACTCGCTTGCCTCCGCGGGAGCGCCTATGCTATGCTAAAAGGTTCTTTATGTTTAAATGTGAGTCTCAAAGCCGTGTCATTGGCTGAAACTACAAAAAACAAATATAATGCTTACATCAACTAATATTAAGTCCATCATTAATAACAAGTGCTCAAACAAATATTAGAACAAAATATTAGAACTACGAGTATTATTATTATTTAACTACTGCAATTTTAGTTTACAACACATGTATTTTATTTGGCTTTAAATAATATTGTAATATTGTATCACATTCACACAACGCCATCTAGTCCCAAACTAGCAGAACTTGTACTATGGGTACTAGACAACTGATATAAATACATATCTACTTTTTTTTTGTAAATACATACTTATTATACATAGAAACACCCAGACCAAATCAAACATTAAATGTTTAGGCACACAAATGTTTGACTTGAGCGGGAATCGAACCCGCGACCTTTGGAATAGCAGTCCGTTACACAAACCACTACGCCATTCGGTCGTCTAATAGAAAAGAACTATCAAAATATTTTTTTACTAATATTATATATGCAAAAGTATGTTTGCTGTCTGTCTGTTGTCTTCGCGCTTAAACCATTGAACCGGTTTAGATGAGTATTTGGTGTAGAGATAGTTTTTATCCCAGAAATCATCCTTGAAGAAGGTGAAAGGGTACAAACTTCCACCGGAGAATCAATTACGCGGACACGATTTTGATGAAATTCGGTATAAAGATAGTTTGAGTTGTGAGGAAGAACATAGGTTACTTAAATCAAAATCAAATCAAATCAAATCAAGCTTTATTTGTTTAGAATGTAGGTAAAAATACAAATTAGATGTTGTGTAAGTTAAGTAAGTTCCTGGTACATTCTGCCATATGGCATACAAATCTTAAAATAATAATAATAATAATAAAAAAAGAACAATTATTAAATAAAATTAGGATATTAAAACCTTTTACATATGTCAATAAAATTATAATGAGAAATCTTTGTTTGTCAAAAAAAATTACAAAAAATGTCATAAAAAATAAAACAAAAAATTAGATTGCATCATTTAAATAATCCGTTAGACAGTAATAACATTTCTCCACCAGGAAGTCTGTCAACTTATTTTTAAATTGTTGAAGTGGCAAATTCTTCAATGCATCTGGTATTTTATTATATATTGTAGGCCCCATACACAATACACTTTTCCTTAGAAGTGCAGTTTTGTATCGGCCCGTCGATAACATGCCAGTGTATTGTGATCGTAGCGGTGCTGTTCGTTTTCTGCTGTCATTAAATAATGGAAACAAATGTCTGTTAAATTTAACAAACATTGCTATTTCCAAAATATATAAGCACGGAAAAGTTAATAATTTAAAATTCTTAAAAGCAGATACATAACTGTCCGTAGTTAAAAAGCCCGCTATTGCTCTAATACAGCGTTTTTGAGATTTAAAAATCATATCTCTATCCGTGCAATTCCCCCAAAATATAATGCCGAATCTCAACACTGAGGAAACCATACCGTGATATGCTAATAGCAGTGTGTGTGTGTTTACCTTTTTTGCAAGATGGAAGAGTGCATAAGCAGATTTATTTAATTTCTTGCATATGTTCTCTGCCTGCGGCTTCCATGAAAGCTGACTATCAACAAGAATACCCAAAAATCTTGCTACATTTACTTCCTGTATGTCTTGCCCATTACATTTAATGCAAAATTTGTCTATCATTCTGCGTTGGAAGAAATGCATTACTGTAGTTTTCTGTAAATTTATTACCAAATTATTTGCATTCAACCAATTTACTATTTTGTGTAATGTGTTGTTAATTTCCTGTTCATATGTATCCCTATCGTCACACGTAATTATTGCAGTACTGTCATCAGCAAAAAGAACCATTGGTTGTTGAATTTGGCGTGGAAGGTCATTGATATATATTAAAAATAATAAGGGTCCCAGGACACTTCCCTGTGGTACACCATAGACTGTGCTTTTATAATCAGACCTAAACTTTACTTCACGTTTACTTTTTTCGTTTATACGAATTATCTCTGTATACTGTCTACGATCACTTAAATATGATTTTATTAAATCTAAAACATTTCCTCTAATTCCATAAGCATTAAGTTTATCAATGAGAGTCTCATGTTTCACATAGTCAAATGCTTTAGACATATCAGTAAATATTGCACATACTGACGTCTTATTATCAACCTTAACCATTATTTTACTTAAAAGGTCATATATTGCCATATTAACATTTCTATTTTTTCTAAATCCCATTTGTTCGTCACATAGAATGTCACCACGATAACCGACAAATATAGTATATCTCACTGAATGTTCTCAATAATTACCAGTTTATTTCTCGAAAACCGTGTCAAAATATTCATTGAACATTAAACACCAAACTCAGTAGTTCCCAAGTGTCAACACACAGTGTGAACTACCAATGAATAACTAGTTAGCACTCGTAGACGAGAGTTGTTTGTAAGTTGATATTTATTGGTTAAAGGGTCACCAAACTTTGAAATTACCAGTAAAAGTTTCTGGTCACATTTGTCAAGCACATCTTTATTAATTATCGAGTTATGAGATGGTGAAGATTATCCGTGTGGAGACGAATTAAGAATACTGAGTCATAACCCTATTTTCAATGTGTCGTAAGAGCCGACTAAAGAAGCAAACTACGCAGGACAATAGCACTGCAAAGAGAAGAAAAATTAGACACAAATCTTACACCAACCTATCTGGCCAGTGTGGTATAGTAGGCCAAAACGTCCTTTCTAAGGAGAGGCCTATGTCCAGCAGTAGACTATTGACTGTCGATGTCGATGTGAGGTAAAGTTGAAGGTTGGCTAGTTAGGAGCTTGAAGTTGAGAAAATAATTGTAAAAACTTTTATCCGTTAGCTGTTATCTTTTGTGATCATCAATTGTATTAGAAACATTAAAACAATTTCAACATCATAAATTATAAGTATTTTTAACGGTTACCGTATATTTAAGGAAATAGTTTTTTAAAGGTTGAACAGATGGCACTGTATATTTTGTGTAAAGCGTTAAATCATGATGATAGATTTTCAAGGTACCTGGCATCAAATGCTACAGTTAAAATATTTACTTCGTGATTGTGGTGAATAAAAAGTTGATAAATATACTCGCTAAACCAATATCACTTACACTTACACTTAAAAAAGACAACTCCCGCACTAGGAATAAATCCTGTGACGCGGGGGACTTTACAAACATACATGAAACGGACACAAAGTACACCCAGACTCAGAACAACAATTTGTGGATCACACAAAGTGTTGTTCCATGTGGGGTTTGAACCCACAACACTCGGCGTAATAGGAAGCGGCGTGGCGACCGCTTAAACCACTACGCCATCCGTGCAGCCCGTGAATATACAAGCGAAATTGTATCGATAAATATATTCTGAACAACTATTGTATATATTGCAAGGTTATACCTTCAAAATCGTTTAAATTACTGTTTACCATACATTAATGGTCAGTTGGACTCAGAAGGTCTTGAATGAAGAAGTTCTGCCACGCGTCAACCAGAAACGTCAATTTTTGGAGACCCTCAATTAGAGAAAAGTTGCATATCTCAGACACGTGCTTGGACATGAAAGATATGAGCTTTTACATGTCATAATGACGGGTAAGGATGCCGGAAGAAGAGGGGTTGGTCGAAAAGAAATCGGGAGTGCTACGAAACAATTATAAAGCTTGAATTTTCAGCGTTATATAACTTGACAGTACCAATAAATGAATCTTTGTAGTAGGTAGGTACTGTACAGGAAACAAAAATGATTTTTGTAACACATGTGAATCGACAGCCGGAGCGATATCCAACACATTAACTTACTAACTAAGAATACATATTAGTATTAGTAAAAGTGCCATCGAGGAAAATCATTTAAACAAATAAATGTCGCTTCTTTCTTTTACCATACAGATAGCTTAGTGTTATTTACTTGCAGTCATCGTTCTATCATCAATATACAATTTTGCATTTTCCTCATTCACTGTTATTATCTAAAATTTCAACTTACTTACGTATATGTTATGTAAAATACTCCACTCACCTGAAACAAAAAAATAAATACATTATTATTCTTTGTAACCTCCTGTACGCGACAACTGTTTGCAATAAGACAGTGTGCAGTGAAATTAATTTGAATGAATGTAGGGCGTAAAGCCAGGAGTAAGTTGTTTTCCAATAAAAACCAGCCCAACGGCCACCAGCCTCAGCAACAATGTGATTTCAGGTCCAAATTGACGCCGTGCCTTACTTGAGCTTCAAAACGACCCAATAAAGATATGCTGCATGATAGTTTTTAAACAGGTGTTTCGGCCGCTACCTTAAACCCTAAAGTGTTGCAATCCTAGGAAAATAAAAGCACGAGAATAATTTAATATTCATCTTTAGGTGGTTTACTACTAAACTAAATTAAAGAACAGATGCACTTGCTAAAAACAGCGCTATCCATAATGCTAATTTGTCAATTCTGTATTTTACTTATTAGTATTCGATTATAATCGTAATAGCTTATTAGTAAAGTCAAGTTGAGTAAGTTGTCCATAAATGAATCGGCACGTTAGAGGGCTTTGATTTTCGGGCCCACAAAGTTCGAGGAAGAGGTATGCGGCCCTGATCAGAGGGCCTGGTGTGTGTTTATTTCACATTTACTCGATCGTCACGGTTACGTTGTGACTGGCCTGCACTGAACTCTATACCTTTTGCTCGAAGTATTGCTCACAGTCCCTAATCCCTGTCCTACCATTGTCTTTCTTTTATATTTACCTTCCTTTTAAAAGTAATCAAAAATTATCTGTCACGCTTCGTAAAGTGCCCGGGTCACGGCAACAGGCTTGTTTCCTGTTATGTGAGTGGTATTAAAATTAGAGTCGGCAAAATGTTGACGTTCTAATACCTCTTCCCTAATATTCCCTGAAGGCATGAGTGTACAAAAAGTATCTTAATAGAATTAAACTGATTGCCTCTGTAGTATGAAACTTCTGTGCAGAGGTCTCGGATTCGATTCCCCGATCGGATCAAATATTTGGATGATTTGCAAATATTTTTTTCGGAGTTTGGGTGGTTTCAATAATATGTATGTATTTACAATAAAAAAGTATTTAAGTATTTTATCTGTCAATCTAGCTTTCATAGTACAAGCTCTGCTTAGTTTGAAACTAGATAGCGTTTTGTGTAAGATGTCCGAAAATATATTAAATATATATATATATATATATATATATTTATATATATACTTATACTAGCTGACCCGGCAAAGGCGAAAAACAAAAAAAAATTAGGGATGGGTCACCCTTACCATTTAGGGATATGAAAAATAGATATTGGCCGATTCTCAGACCTACCCGATGTGCACACAAAATTTCATGAGAATCGGTCAAGCCGTTTCGGAGGAGTACGGGAAAGAACATTGTGACACGAGAATTTTATATATAAGATTTATATTCATATTTAACCATCATTTATTTACAACAAATGAAGAATTAAAACGTATTTCTTGCTTTGTTCTAAACAGACAGAAATATGTAGATATAAACATCGGTTGAAAATCTACTTTTCGACCGCACAACCCTAAGTCCCATTACACTACAGCCCATACTAGACCCTACGACCAAAACAATTTCACATCGCAACTTCAATGAGGTCAAAGTACAAGAAAGAGACAACTATACTGTCATCTCCCACTCACGTAGCACTCTTTAATCAAAGCTTAGTTCATTTGAGATGACAAACTCGAAATTGAAGTTGACTGAATTTAGCTCTATTCGAAAGGAAACCTGTACTAGCAAAGCCAATGCATTTTATTTTAATAAGTATTCGACAAAATCATGTTTTCCTCAATTAATTCAAGTATATAGAATTATGGTATATATATGAAAATGCCAGTTCCGTTTAAATCCGGCCAATCCTCTTCCGTATAACTAAGACTTCACATCAAATAAAAGCAATTGGTATTTGATCAAACACGTGCGTATTATTTCGGCTCCAACCGGAATACCGGGTAATGTTTTACTTAAGCACACATTATTAACGACTTCTGTTTTACTTTTATCGCGGGAATTCAGCAGAATTAAGCTTGCTTTTAGGCTATCATACAATACTATTAATTTATGTGAGTTTTTTAATTATAATAAATTTCTTTATAACTGCAGAGAGAAGGAGAACTTGACACAAACCCTATACCAACGTGAAATAGTAGGCCAAAACCTCCTTTCTAAGGAGAAGCCTATGTCCAGCAGTGGACTAGTAAAGGCTGTCGATGATGATGATAATGACTTTATAATAAAACATTTTTTAAAGGCCAAGTTATTATGTATCTAAACTAATATTATAAATCTAAAGGGTTTGTTTGGTTGAATGCGCTAATCGCAGGAATTACTGGTTCAAATTGAAAGGTTATTTTAGTATTGGATAGCTTATTAATTGAATAAGGCATCACGTCATGACCAACTAGCTTTTGTTACTGCAGTAAAAAGTCCTAAGTCCCCACAATTCAAACTATCTTTATACCAAATAACCTTAATCGGTTGAGCGGTTATTGATTCCCCATACAATCTTCCACCCACCTTTTCATACCCTTAAAAGATGATTTGTAGAATAAAAACTATAATATATCCTTTCCTTTCTACACCAAATTTCCAGTCCAGCGTTTTAAGCGTAAAGAGGTAACAGACAGACTTTGAGGTAACACTTTCGTCTTTATAATATTAGAATGGCCGAGTGTGAATGAAATTAATGCAAAAATGGGGTTAATGTATTCTTATTGAGATTGGCAGCCAAAGTTGCGCCGGTCATCTGGTATATCAAACATTATCATAAGTTAAGTTTTAAAGCAGTTTACTTTAAAATTCTGTTGCAAGATTTGATACGATCATACGAAGAAACATTGCAAAGTTAAATAAAAGCTAAACTATAAAATGATTTCAAGAACCAAGTGTTCTTAGACTGTTTAAAGAAAAGTAATTGAGGAGTATTTATTCTATTTAAGGCTTTATATGTCGAGTGTTAAGACTCGAAATATAAAGCAAGTAAATATATAAAATAAGTAAACCCTACTAACATTGGCAGGACACGGATAAAACGTGACATTTTAAAAGTAGCGACCTTTCTGTAGATCGCTCAATTTTATTTTATTTTCTTGCAATATTTGTGCAATTGTATTGAGTTAGATCTTTTGACTATAAAATAAAATTGACCTTACTAACCTTACTTATATTATAAACGAGTAAAAGTAAAAACTAAAAGTATAAACATACTTTTAGTTTTTACTTTGACTCGTTTATAATATAAGTAAGTAGGCCAAAACCTCCTTTCTAAGGAGAGGCCTATGTCCAGCAGTGGACTATTAAAGGCTGCTGATGTGATGATGATAAATATAATAAATAATATTATTTTATTTTGGATTTCAGACACAGCGCCATCTAGTTTCCAACTAAGCATAGCTTATACTATAAAAGCTAGATTGACTGATACATAGAAAACACCCAAACTCCGAAATAAATATTTGCAGATCATATTTGTCACCATCACCATTTGATCTGACCCGGGAATCGAACCCGAGACCTCAGCACAGTAGTTGCATACGCTGCCACTGCACCACCTAGGCAGTCAATTTATTTTCACAGTAAATATTGTACAGACATGGATGGACATCTACATTTTGGTATTGCAATAGGCGGTCTTATCGCTCACGGTGATCTCTTACAGACAACCCTTACACGGTTATTGTTTAATCTGGATTAGGGTAGTCTATGGTGTACTTTATAATACTTTAGATAAGTAATATGTATAAAATAAACATAAGAAATACGCTTACAATATACATACTACTATCACATATAAACCTATATAAATAACTAGCTGACTTGCGCAACTTCGTCTGCGTCTTTTAAAAGGAATAAATTTTCTCCGTGTTTACAACATTCTTTATTGGTGCTCTGCTCCTATTGGTCTTAGCGTGATGATATATAACCTATAGCCTCAATAAATGGGCTATCTAACATTGAAAGACTTTCTCAAATCGGACCAGTAGTTTCTGAGATTAGCGCGTTCAAACCAACAAACAAACTCTTCAGCTTTATAATATTAGTATACAACATACAAAGGTTATAAAAATTAATAGACAAATCGTTTTTAACCTGTAACGTACCAAGTATTAACAAACAATTGACTGCACGACTGGCGTAGTAATTTGAGCGGTCAACACGCCGCTTACTACCACGCCGAGTTTCGTGGGTCCGATCCCCACATGGGACGACACTTTGCGAGATCCGCAAATTGTTGTTCTGAGTATGGGTGTTCTTTGTGTCCGTTTCATGTGTGTTGGTAAAATCCTCCGCGATACAGGATTATTCTTAATGCTGGAGTTGTCTTTTTTACAAAAAAAAATCCCTTCAACAGTCATCATTCGTCATTCAACAGTAGTCATGTACCGTCATATACTACAAGAAGAGTATTTATATTCTGTAAACAGTGCGGTGACGGATTAAGAATACGGAACGTCACCACCCCTATTACGCTGGGAGCAAGTTACGCTGGACAACAGCACTACAAAAAGCAGGAAAACTTGACACAAACCCTATACCAACCCGTCTGGCTAGCGTGGTATAGTAGGCCAAAACCTCCTTTCTAAGGAGAGGCCTATGTCCAGCAGTGGACTATTAAAGGCTGTTGATGGTTATAATGATGATGAAACATTATAAACTGATATGTTTCTATCCTGATCTATATTTATTAATTTAATGGAACAAAAAACAGTTTCATGTTACATTATAACAAAATACAATTCATTTAACAAATTTATAAACAGTGACCCACAAAATTGTTCAAAGATTACCAAAAATAATAGATCGTGTTCTCAGTACAAAGGAACTTTAAAATACTAATAAAAAACAGCAATACAACAACTCAAATTAAAGTAGTTAATGCAGATTAATTAAAAAAATAATTAAGGAGTCAATGAACGGAAAAGTTCAACCGTGATTAGAGATAATTTTAAACCATATTTCCGATTGAAATATTGTTTTTTTAAATGTCAATCCCTCACTAATAGTCCCTTAGCAAAAGTATACATAAACACATACAGCAAAAAATTTAAGGCTTTATGTTACTAGTATGTATGTACCTGTAATGGATGCGGACTAAAAAACCCTTCATAGCGATTTATAGAGCTCGACGCACTATACGGATGCATTTATCAATATTAGACGATGACATTCGAATGATATATCATTTCAAAGTTGTATAAAGTTCGCAAACATTGTGAAATAATCTACTAATAAAACCTTCCATACATTTAGATTCACATTAAGTTTAATTACAGTATATTACTAACCTCTAGGTTCAGTATGAACAGTATACAGCTATAATGTAAACCTCATTTCTTTAGAAAAATATAAAAGTAAGCGAGCAAAAACCAAAGTTTCAGAGCCATGACCGTACGACAATTACCTCAATATATCCGCAGACAAGGTATCTTTTGTTCTTCGCACACAATGTTTTCTTTTGTCTCTTTCCTCGTTATCTCACAAGACACCACTTGGCTCAAATTACTTACACCTTGTCACCTCACACATTACTTGAATAAACTTTCATTTCAAAGTCAAGTCGTGGTGGATTTTGTGCCTCGGTACTATGATTGTAGCTATCTTACGGAGTAGTGGCGCGTGAAACTGCGCCACCTCCTTCTGCGAGCCAGTTATGCTGGAGAAGAAGAGGGTAGAGCGTGACTCGTGTCACGCTCCACCCTCTTCTTCTTAGAGGCAGAACTTAGGACTTAGGACTAGGACTATCCCAGCCAGAGCAAGAGGAGTTCAGGCGGCAGAGGTCACTGAATGACATTCCATCCTGCATAAGTGCAGGCCTGGGGGGATAGGTAAGGCCATGTCATCAAAATGAGATGAGATGCCGATGAGATGCTTGCCTAGAGTGCTCTTGGTAGTTAATTCGCCTTTGCACCTGCCTCAGCTTCGCATGGGTGCAATATACAAAATAAGAAGTACTCGTAGTCTATGGCACTCAGGGATAATACACCTTACTAATAGTAAAATAATTTTCAAAATCGGATCAGTAGTAGCGGAGATTACTCCGAACATACAAACTTTACCTCTTTACAATATTACGATAGATTGACTCCACAGATGGCGTAGTGGTTTAAGTGGTCCCCACGCCGCTTACTATTACGCCGAGTGTTGTGGGTTCAAACCCCACATGGGACAATACTTTGTGTGATCCACAAATTGTTGTTCTGAGTCTGGGTGTACTTTGTGTCCGTTTCATGTATGTTTGTAAAGTCCCCCGCGACACAGGATTTGTTGCAAGTCCGGGAGTTGTCTTTTTAAAAGCAAAAACTTAAATTTTACCCACAGACAGAACGAATCATCGTGCCCATAACATAAATATATTTCATATTTGTCCCTATCGAAATTCGAATCTTTGGTTTAGCTATCAGGATCAATAGCCAGTAAGACCAACCGCCTTTATGTTCATAAACTTGAAGCGTGTTCTTCGCTGAAGCCTCAGGCGAGCTTGCGAACAAGTATATATATAAAATAAAATTGGATTTACCGACTTCGCATAATTATGTTTCATAATTAGTTATGGGTCTATTTTAATGAAAACAACAAATTTTGCCAAATTACAAAATTTGAATTAAATTTATTAAAGTGAAGGGTCCGTTATATATTCTTATTGTATTATCTGGCTTTTATTAAATTTTAATAAAGTGTATCCTCTAAATTACGAAGTAATCAGAGGTACCTACAACATGGGATCATTTGTAAGTCATAAATGGCTCAAGGTCAGTCAGAGTACCAGAGATTTCCTTCCTAGGTTATCTCTGGTTCCCCGGCTACCAGAGATGTACGTTTTAGTTGTTTCGAGTTCGACATAACTCCTCTCGGATACCACCCATTGGACAGCCGTTGGAGCATCTTCGAGGAGATTCTGCACAAAAAAATAGAAAACTACACCATAAGATGTTTATCACCAAAAATCCACCTTTTTATTTTTTATAATTTTATAAACCCAGTGTCACTTTCTTCAGCATTAAGACGAATCCAACCACACCTTAAACTCCATTCTGCTATTTAAGCTGCAAAGTGTACCACAGAAATATACATAAACACTTTAACAACATAACCCATCCTGGTGCAGTTGGATAAAAATATGTAGGCATTAATTTCAGGATTCGTAGCTTATATGTTTGTTAGATAATAAAACATGAATTGTGATTTTTTATATTACACTAGCTGACCCGGCAAACGTTGTTTTGTCATATACATTATTTCAAAGAAATAATGTCATTTAGGGGTATGAAAAATAGATGTTGGCCGATTCTCAGACCTACCCGATGTGCACACAAAATTTCATTAAAATCGGTCCAGTCGCTTCGGAGGAGTATGGTAACTAACATTGTGACACGAGAATTTTATATATAAGACTAGCTGACCCTGCAAACGTTGTTTTGCTATTTACAATATTTAAAAGTTTTTTTTTTTAATTTCTTAAAATCCGTTCTTAGCTGACCTCTACTCGGTGAAAAGAATATTCCTACCAAATTTCAAGTCTTAAGCTCTAATGGTTCCAGAGACATCGTAATGAGTGACTATATACGTGGAAATCTCTTATATATATATAGATAAAGTAATCCTTATAATGAAGGAAATTCCTTACCACCTCAATCACATATTATGCGACAGATACATACGACACCTAAGACTGATGACGAGCTGTAGGAGACCATTTCTAGAAAATGTAGGCATATCGCCTCGTGAACTTGGCTGCACGGATGGCGTAGTGGTTTAAGCGGTCACCTCGCCGCTCCCTTCTGTGTTATGGATTCGATACTCACTTGGGACAACCC
Source organism: Arctia plantaginis (assembly GCA_902825455.1). Taxonomy (NCBI): domain Eukaryota; kingdom Metazoa; phylum Arthropoda; class Insecta; order Lepidoptera; family Erebidae; genus Arctia; species Arctia plantaginis. The sequence goes on along the minus strand of CADEBD010000322.1, from coordinate 487,333 downwards.
TTTGTGTGATCAGCTAATTGTTGTTTTGAGTTTAGGTGTTCTTTGGGTTCGTTCCATGTAAAGTCCCTCGGGACACAGGATATATTCCTAGTGCGAGAATTATCTTGTAAAAAAGAATGTGATATGGGTAAGAGCGTATAGATACTTAAAAATAAAGTAAAGCTGCGATAAAGCGAGTGAATACTCGCCCTTACTTACTTCGCCCATTTTTCAACTGACTTCAAATACACTAAAGAGGAGGTTATCGATTAGCCTTTATTTTTTAACTAAATTGATTTAAAGATTCGAATTATTCCAGATATTCTAAAATCTTCTACTTAAATAATTCACAAATACTCCATGCTTTCAATTTGAAACTTTAAAACATGAAAGGAACATTATAAATAAACCCGAAATGACAAACTTTGCCTTTTCCAGTCACTGTAGTAACGAATACGTCAGCCTGGCTTCTCTTTTTACTCAAAGATCATTTATCACACATCATAATTAACCGGGAGATATTAATATTCCGAACATTATCCAAGAGCTCTGCTACACACACCGAGGCTATTCAGAATGTCGTAATTCATCTGCCTCTGAGGTTATTAAATGAAGAAGTTTTATATTATATATTTGTATGGTACCCTTTTCTGATTTATCTATAGGGAGGGTTCGCCGAAATCAGTAATTTATTACTTAGTTGTTAGAAGGACGCAAATTATCATTTTCTGATAATAAGTTAGTTAGTATTGATTAAAACTACCATGGTTATTATTCCATGATAAGTCATTAGAAACGGGATGTTGACATGTTTCTGTCGGAAATTAGTTTCCAATATTTCCGCCGGAGGATTACTATTGTAACTATAATATCTTTCCTCAGTGAAGTGATCTTTTTTTTTTTGTTCTTAAACAGACAACCAGTAAGACCAACCGCCTCCTAATGCGGGAGCATTAGGAGGCGGTTGGTCTTACTGGTTATTGATCCTGATAGCTAAACCAAAGATTCGATTTTCGATAGGGACAAATATTTACGTGATGGGCACGATGATTCGTTCTGTCTGTGGGTAAAATTTAAGTTTTTTGCTTTTGAAAAGACAACTCGCGGACTAGCAACAAGTCCTGTGTCGCGGGGGACTTTACAAACATACATGAAACGGACACAAAGTACACCCAGACTCAGAACAACAATTTGTGGATCACACAAAATATTTTCCCATGTGGGGTTTGAACCCACAACACTCGGCGTAGTAGGAAGCGGCGTGGCGACCGCTTAAATCACTACGCCATCCGTGCAGTCATTGATTGCTTTAGTTGTGCTACTAATTTTAGTACCAGATGAATGAATTTTATCTGAAACTCGGCTACGCCAAAGTATCCTGTAGCGTTGTGTATTTAACAGTATGTGATGCACTGCGTTCATCCCGTGGGTGTCGTAAGAGCCGACTAAGGGAGCAAACTACTCAGGACAACAGCACTGAAAGGAGAATGATAACTTGAAACAAACCCTATATCAACCCGTCTGGCCAGCGTGGTATAGTAGACCAAAACCTCCTTTGTAAGGAGAGGCCTATGTCCAGCAGTGGACTGTTATAGGCTGTTGATGATGATGCACTGCGTATTTTATTATAATAATAACATGATACTGACTAGGTACTATGATTTTCAGACTACAGATGAACAGTTTGAAATATTTTTAAAATCAAATTTTACTTAAATTACACCCAGACACAGAACAGATAATCGTGTTCATCTTAGAATTATTTGTCTTGGGTGGAAATCGAATCGAATCCACAATCGAATCTAGCCTATTGGTTAGCATCACTAACCATTTGCCAACAGCTAGTGAATAGCAGATCACACATACAAAGGCCAACAGGGCAGTCAATCAGTTATGATACAGAGCTTCGTGTAATTTTAACTTTCGTAGGAAACGATAATTTCTTAGAACCTGATTGGTCAAGGAGCAGGGCTTGGGCGATATGTTCAAATTTTTTTTAATGCGAATGGACTATAGCTAAGAACCTGTACAAGTTATGTCTTCCACCTGCACCAGACTGTTGTAGAGAGTTATAGAGGTAGAGCTAATGAAGACTTGTTCGCTCAAACTGGTACTTTTAGTTTTTAAAAACACCTTGAAAGAATAGTTGAAGTGTACCTCAAAAACTAAAGGGATGCCACTGGTTAGAAAATTCACATGTATCATTTAATCAAACCGAGAACTTAAAGATTAACAAATACTGAAAAATACCGCCGGCCTTCGCTAGTTAGCGCTACAATTATTATTTTCCTGTATTTCGATTTTTCAGTACATTTAACTTGATGCTATGCTAGATTTTAATTCAATGTCCATAATTCAATTGCCTGCTTACAGCTTCATGAACACTAAAATTGATGTGTGCTAATTTTTTACTTGCTATCTACTCCATTGGGCAATAAAATATTTTCAGTAATGCTTTATTGGTTGCCAAATTATTTCATAACGAATTTCGCCTAAAGCCATCTCTGTGGACGCTGGTTTTTATACAATTAATACATTACTACCCTGACCTACTTGCCTTCTTAGCATCCTTATAGATCTTGATTACCGAGAAATTGAAAATGTTAATCAAGGTTAGAAACTACTTGTAAAGTTTCGTTGAAAATTTCCATCTAAATAAACGTCTAAACTTTTTTGTATGAAATTTGACATACAAATAGTTTCTAACCTTGATTACAACATAGTTTACGCGTTATCCTTATGCAGGTTTGGATTACAATTTAAAACTTTATGTTTCTTCGTAATTACAAGACTTACATGTTACATTTCTAAAATTACCAACAATATTTTCTATGTGTAAGAGTTTTTTTTCTATTACAGGAACATGCATTTTAATAGAAAAAATACTCTATAAGCCGTAGATGGCCCCAGGTACGTCGGGGTACCAGGGCTTTCCTTTCTAGGGTACCTGTTCCTGTACCTGGTTCTCAGGCTACTGATACCTGAAGACGGAGTGCGGTTTTTGGTCGGTTCGCGTCCGACATAATCACCCACTGGTGGGTGGTATCCGAGGAGAGTTCCACACAGAAAAAAAAGGACCATGCATTGTAAGAGCGTAAAGTGTAGTGATACGTAAACATTGAATACAATGTAACTATTGAGATAGTGTAACAAGATAATATGGAGTAATTCATTATATAAATTAAAAAATAATACATTTTCACAAAATCATCATCATCATCATCAACAGCTTCTAACAGTCCACTGCTGGACATAGGCCTCTCCTTAGCAAGGAGGTTTTGGCCTATTATACCACGCTGGCCAGACGGGTTGGTATACGGTTTGTGTCAAGTTTGCCTTCTCTCTGCATTGCTGTTGTCCTGCGTAGTTCGTTCCCTTAGTCGACTCTTACGACACCCACGGGATGAATAGGGTTGGTGACACTCTGTATTCTTAATCCGTCACCACACGGACAAGATGAAGATGTTATTTTTGAACAAATTGAAAAAAGAGTAAAACAAAAAGAATTAAGGTTGATAGTATTGCAAATTGTAAATTATTACTGTGTTTTACACCTTTTATTGAAAGCTTTAAAACTTCGTAAATAAAGCTTTAAGATCTCGTAAAGAAAGATATGGCACATATGTAACAAACAAATTGAATAAAACCTTCCATCACTCACGTATATATGCCGCCGAAAGCATAGTTTGGTGTCTGTTTCATCAAATAATGTAATCTAACACTTCGAGTATTACCTTTCTGCCACTTACATTATCGGGATCTTCTTTTTGTCTCTAAACACAGGGACTCAACATGTATAAAAAAACATTAGAGACTATCACAAACGCGTTGACGGCCTTTTAGGAAGGAGTACGCTCTTTTCTTGAAGGTTTGAAGGTCATATCGGTCCGGAAATACCGCAGACGATAACCCGTTCCACAGATTAGTTGTGCAGGCCAAGAGCTGTCTCGAAAAGCGCACAGTAGTGGAGCGCAAACTATCCAGGTGATGGGGTTGAAAATTTTTCCATGTGGAACGATAGCGGCAAGTTGCGGCCGGTATTAGTCCGAAAAATTCCTCGGAGCACTCTCCATGATATTTGCGAAAGAGAATTCAAAGTGAAGCCACATCTCTACGTAACCACAAGATCGGAGATGTTTGGGCTATCGACGAATAGAGTCGCTGTTCGTTAGATGCGATTCAGTGGCAGAAGCTGGTACTGAGATGCCCTTGCATAGAGATGAGAACCGTATTTCATATGCAGGCGGACTTGCGCTTTATAGAATTGAAGGTGGTATGCCGGAGTGAAATACTGCCTCGATCTGTTCAGCACACGGAGTTTAGTAAAAACTACAAAATGATATATTATCTGTGTCACGTCATTTTGCGTGTAGTTAGAAAATAATGAAGATGAAAGCTTTTCTGAGTAGTCTTCAAATTAATTTTCAGATATCAGATAGTTCTAAGCCTAACACAGAGACCCTGTATAAAAGTAGTATCCAAATTTAACAAAAATATATAATCAAATAAGACCATCAGTCTCCGAGACTTTTCCTAAACTAGATTGGGGTTGGCTTTCAGTCCACCAAAACACGTCTAAACTTTGAGACTGACGATTGACTGACGGCTTCCGAACACGGCTCACTTTATCAGTCCTGGACAACCTAAGTAGGCGATATCGAGGTTCTGCTGAGTGTCGTCAGACTTGTTAGGTCTTCAACTGCCCTTTAACAACCGGGACCGATGACTTTATGTGCTCTCTAAAGTATGGAAAGGTCTTAAAGAATGGTCACCCATCCATAGTATGACGTGCCTATAATTGCTTAACTCTATAATGTGCTAAGATTCTCGGTCACTACTTAGCTACGAGCATCTCCAAATAATAAAACTTAATAGTATAAAATTAAATATAAATGTTTACTACGTCCTGAAATCTAAGACTAACTTTACCTGAATGTCTTTAAAAGTCGTTTAACGATAAATATATGTATGTAGAACGGTATCGCTTCAGGCCACTTCACCGCTTAATGTGATAAGCTGTCCCTGAAGTGTTATAATCAAATATTGATTGAGCTCATAACAGTGGCAATTTAATTTTACTACAAATTGTTAATACGTGAAATTCCTTAATATGTTAAGTTTGAATCTGAGTGACTCAATAAAAACTACCAAATTATTTTTGCAGAATTTTATTGAATACATACGTTATAATTTAGTTAAACAATTGTCACTTTTCAAAAAGCTTTATCAATCAGTGTGGAGTCACGTTAAAAAACTGATGTTTTGTGTGTTACATTTGCGCCATATCTTGTCCGTGTAGTGACGGATTAAGAATACGGAATGTCACTACCCCAATTCATCCCGTGGCTGTCGTAAGAGCCAACTAAGGGCGCACAAAAACGCAGGATACCAGCACTGCAAAAATAAGGATAACTTGATACAAACTCTATACCAACCCGTCTGGCCAGTGTGGTATAGTAGGCCAAAACCTCTTTTGTAAGGACAGTCCTATGTCCAGCAGCGGACTATTAAAGGCTGTTGATGTGATATGATGTGTCAGAAGTAGTGGCTTTGTCAGTTTAAATGCTTGTGTTTACATGACTATATTTTTATCTGAATGTCTCTATCTATGTGTAAGAATTTATAGGAATATGGAAGACAATTTCTCTAAAATTACCTCTAATAGTTATTTTGGTACATGATCCAGTACCAAAATAAGTATCCCATCGCCGCCCATAGTCGCAACCCAAGGAGCGCCGTCCACGTGTGTCTGGATTTCGTCTAACTCAGTGTTACTTTACTAGAAGATAGCGTTTTGAATTTTTAAATTCCGCTCTTAGGTCCGTCCCATTATATATTAGGCGCGTATAGCACACCCGACATATTCTTCGGCGTTGGACCATAAGAGTATCCCTCCCTACGCATTGTTTGTAATAAAACCCAGAATATTAATATTTATTAGCGATTCATGCATAAACTCATATATGTTACTTAAGTCATGAAACTTTAAGTCAAATTAGCAACTTGATATCTTGCCAAAAATATTTGAGAAAAGCGTAACGCTTAAGATTATGTCCCCGCAGCGAGACGAGGTTATTGCTCTCGTAAACTTGCGGATAAAACCTGGTAGACTGCTGACAACTGCTAGACACGTATTTGCATTTATAATATAAACAATTTTGTTATATATTTATATTTATTCAAGTGTTTCAAAATATCTAGCCGTATAGAATCTGCTAATGTTTATATCTATCCTAATAATTATAAAACTGAAGAGTTTGTTTGTTTGGTTTAAGGCCTACATCTCGGGAATTACTAGTTCTAATTTAAAAATTATTTTAGTGTTTTATAGTCCATTTATCGTGGAAGGCTATAGACTAACACCAATAGGAGCCGAGTACCTATAAAAAATATTTAAAAAACGAGTAAAATTTAATATTTTTAAGAGATTCAAACGAAGTTGGGTAAGACAGCTAGTGTTGAATAAATAGCCAGCTATGCATAGAAGAAATAATAATCTAAGTATAGTAGTTACATAAAAAAATAAGTAATTATTAAAAATTCAAGCTCGTTTTAATAAGGATAATAATGTTTTAGAAAATAATAGTATTATCAGGTTGTATGCTGGACAAGAGTTTGTTAATGGCTAATAGAGGAATAATACGAGAGTGATGGATGAACAGATAGATAAATAACATAACTGATTACTGTATCATGTGAAGCCATGGCGTCGGATTTAGTTTGGATAATTATAACATAATTTACTGCATAATATTCACTGTAATGATGATGAATTACAATGTAGACAGAATTATTGTGTAATTTGATGTATTTGTGTCTATCACAGTTAATCATATAGTCGCTAATTATTTACTATGTTTGGTAATTTCGTAGAAGCGGTATGTAGTTTAGTGAATTTTGACAAAAACATTATGATAAAATCAGTAGCAATAGTTTTATTTTATATTTTAGTTCTTGTTTTATGAAATTTTATTATCTGCATCACTATTATGGATTTGAATTTTGTATTATTTATAATAATCGATAAATCGAATCGAAATTATACTTTGTAATGTAGTTTAGATGATGACACTGAAATTCAGCATCTTAGCACAGATCCAATTGTAAACACAAGATAAGATGAGATAAGATAAGATATATATTTGTTTAAGCACCTGTAGGTTCATAGTTTTTTCATTACACACATAAGCATGCAAGGTATTAAAAAGTTCTATATAGATGTTCAAATATTTTAAAAAAATCATGTTCCTAGACAAATTTACTTTAAAAATATGTATAAAGAATTCTTTTCATGTGTTAATATTATGGTATATAAATTTATGAAAAACACTTGTTGGGCCTTGGCTCACGAGTGGAAATGTATCAGTCTGGTCTTTCGGACTTTATAAAGTTAAACACAATTTTCATTTTTGCAGCAACCCTGATTTCGTTTTATGTCACCGTTAATTCAAATTGTATCTGTGAACAATATATTTTACAGAAGTTATGACAATGAATGTTTGTGAGTTTTTTTTTTTGGTCATTATCTGAACTTAAATATTACTGAGTTTTTAGTTAGACTCCATCTACTACTACTAATACTAACCTACTAATCTACCATTGATTATCGTAAATTAATTAGAATTCAGGAGTTTTATTATTAGTAGATAATGTCTTATGGATTGACAAAAATCTGAGATAGAACTGTTCTTTTTTATGGTATCAGGGGGCAAACGAGCAGACTTGCGACCCAGGAATAGGTTTAGGTTGCCTTGCGACACGTCTGCGCTGACCTCCACTGTCTGCGGTGTTACCCCCTCTACCTAACCATATTCGATACGAGCCTAGCAATGCTGCTTTGGAAATTCGTTCAAGAAAAGAGCTTACTAGATAGAATTAGTAGAATTAGTTGTTTGGTTGGCTAAGACAAAGAACTTGTTTCTTTTTAAGGCGTGGTATTGATTGATGTTCGTTTAATAGAATTTTTGGTATTTTAAACTCACTGGCATTTAATTATATACTGACAAACAATTCACAGTACCGTGAGTTCTACTAGTACTACACGCTAAATTGACATTGCATAAATAGCTATGATATGTAAATGAGTGTTTTTTTTTCAGGATGACTTCGCTGGGGTCGTTTTGGCATCTCATGGAGAATGCCATGAACAAGAAGAATGATCACAGAAGTTAAAACTCATTCTTAAACCATTAAGAAGTTAGTTATATATGTATCAAATGCTTACAGTCAGAAATAAAAGTACTTGATTAATAAAACTTATTTTTACGCTGACTTATGTGCATGTGTTAAAAGTGCACGTTCGTTTATTGACTATCGCAAATCTCTGATAGTTTTTAAAGGTCGTGTCGAAATCGATAGATCGCTCACCACTAGTCCAACAGGCCCGTCAGTAGCTCCTAATCTTTTTACAATATTTATTTACTTTATTCTGAGGCCACAAAGCTATAAAAATCTACATCACAATAACGGTTTTAACTGACAAATAAATCAATCCTTGGTTCACCAATATTTTCTCAGTTAATTAGCTCATCAGGGCCCACAGCTGAACAAAACCCTTTGTCAACACCCAAGATAGCTACTGGTCCTACGCCTACGTCAGCTGTTTTAAATCTTTTTCTACGATATCGATGTATCCTCCAGGTGCTATTTATTAAACTAATTAATCTGTTGCCATTAAATTAACTTCTTTGAAGATACTCTAAGAATACCTTCCAGTTTCTTCTGGACGTTACATGGCCAATTTCAAACAACATAAGTATTAATCCTGGTTAGCTATTAAAACAATTTTTCTGATTTACAAAAAAACAATAGGGTAACCAAATAATATTAATAAATTTAAATGAAAGTTTGAATACGTTTACGCTAGTTTGACTATGGGTAGGACACAGCTCTGCTAAAGTGACATATTAAATACAAACAAAATTATACAAACATTTTAAATAATTAATAAATACTTTCATTTATAAAGTATTATAACATCAATTTATTGTTAGACATAGTACTAAAAATGACAATCTTTATATACTTATATCATTATTAATTCATTAGCGAAAAAACTTAATTAACTTTTAATAAAATGCAGGAAACTGTATTCTTCGTTCCTTAATTACCCAACTTTTAGTATGGCAGTTTTCTTTCACATTTAAATTAGACTGAGCTAAAAGTATACTCTACTAAATAAAAAAATAATTTACCAAATCGATTCTTGAATGACGAAGTTCTCGATAACAATTATTCAAGAAAAAATAGCCGAATTGTGAACTTTTTCTTTTATTGATGTAACTTAAAATAAACAATTCTTTTTTTAGTGTTGTTTTTTCTTAAAATAAGTAATATTTTATTAATTTCTTAAAACTATTGTTGAACGGCCTCTTAACCTTTTCTAAAGAGGATTAATACGTAAAAGTTACTTCATTTTAAGTTTGGTGTTAAACCGTTTGTTACGGCACTTGCGACCAAGTATTAAAAAGCCACGGCCAAACATTATACCTAAGTTATTTACAGCTTGGTGGTGACGGATTAAGAATACAGAGTGTCACCACCCCTATTCATCCCGTGGGTGTCGTAAGAGCCGACTAAGGGAAAAAACTAAGCAGGACAACAGCACTGCAGAGAGAAGGAAAACTTGACAGAAACCCTTTACCAACCCGTCTGGCCAGCGTGGTATAGTAGGCCAAAATCTCCTTTCTCGTGAGAGGCTTATGTCCAGCAGTGGTCTATTAGAGGCTTTTGATGATGATGATGATGATTTACAGCTTTACTAATATTGCACCACCAGTACTTTGTACAAACATTCTCAACCTAATATATATAAAATAACGTAACGCAGATCATTTTTCATAAAACTCACCGCCGACATTTTGTAAATTTAGGTTGGCCTTTCAAAGGGTTCACTTGGTTTCCAAGATGAGGGCATTTCGCCAAGGATTTACGTACAAGTCGTGACCTACTCGTGTTTGTACGTGGGTTCAAGAGGCGTGGAGCTGGTGTTGTAACACGTGAGGAACGTTGCTGTATTCATGTTCCTAATTTTGATAACATCTTGTTATTGCTGTCAGAAGTAAAGTGCTAGAAGTTTTTAATACACTCGACTGCAAATAGGCATTATATATTCTACGTTAATGAAAACATGTTCAGAAAGAAAGATTAGACAATGTATTCAAGAGACTTTAGAGATAATAATTATAAAACAACAGAAAAAAATCTCATTCACTTATCACGGAGTTATTGAATTCGGTTTCAATGAACAATATACTGAAATAAAACAAAAATGAGACGAACTAAATACGCATAATCAAACCCATTCTTATACAAGATTAAGGTTATTATTCAAGGAACACCGATTGATCTTCATAAACAGGAAAAAAAATGGCAAAACTTGTTTGCTGAGTCTGTTCTATTTCTAACTATTAGTTAAAAGTCGGCAGAAAAATCAACAAAGCAGCAATCATCTAATTGTAATTTGGTTCTTTCCATATTTAATTCTTCGTCGATATCCACCTAAGTTTTTATTGCTTGCTAATCATCAACAGCCTCTAATGGTCAACTGTTGGACACAGGCCTCTCCTTAGGAAGGAGGTTTTGGCTTACTATACCACGCTGGCCAGACGGGATGGTATAGGGTTTGTTTTGTTTTCCTTTTCTTTGCAGTGCTGTTGTTATTGTTTATTATTGGTTATTGCATTCTTAATCCGTCACCACACGGACTTGGTAATAAAGAACCTCCAACCAACCTCATTGTAGTTATTTTTCTTTAATACTAGAGCTGTATAGTTTTTTTCATTTTTTTTTGTAATTAAAGAAAAACCAATATTTATCTTAATTTAGTTGTTGTATTATATTTTTTTATTGATCCCTAAATCAAATGATTTACAAAATTTATATATGTACATTTACAATACAATAACAAAAGACATAGGCCTCCACCAAGGTTTGCCACAACAACCGGTCCTGTGCTGCACGAATCCAATGGTTGCCCGCAACGTTCACCAGGTCACAAAAAAAATTACTTTTTATGATCTAATTTTCGTATAATATAATGTATAACTCTTCGGGTTTGTCTGCTGGTGAGAGCTGTTGTAAAATTTATAAATGGCTTACTTTTAACCTACTACCAGATATAGTAAATTCATGTCAAAAAACACTTTATGGTGCCAAAAATAGTAATTGATCACCAAAATTAGTAGGAAAGCCATGATTTTGCACATAATATGAGCTGGCTTAATTTGGGAGATAACACGGCGTCACGAACACCGGTGTTAAGCAACTTTTTCGTGTCCTTTCACTGAGTAAACGAGATTACCGGAGGAGGACCCTAATTTTGATGTGTCCTTTGAGTCTTTTGTGTCATTAGGGTCTCTTTTATGATCGTGTGACTTATCTGCTTCGTAATATATCATAAGAAAACATTTTTTTTAGAAATTAGTTCGTTGTTTATGTGTACGTGAAGTGGTTGTAATTAGCACTGTGGTACTTACTACACGCCCACTAGCGGTGGCCGATAGATTGATCAGCTATGTCCTAACTGCTACCAATCATCTACCGCAACTCAATTATCTGACTGTACTGCGGTACACACCCATTTGTCACTCGATAGATAAATGGATCCTATTTAAGGCCTAGAAAGCTATCTAAAGGACATTAAGAATGACTTTGGTGAAACAAAGTGATGAGACCTATATATAAATTGAAAATTCACAAGAAGGCAGATTTACTACATGTTCATTCATAATAATGAGTCACACATCAAATATACGGACGTCTGATCCCAAAATAGGTACAGTCTGTGCTATGGTAACCAGACTGCTGATAAACATACCTCATATATTTCTAAATACATACATGTTATAGATAGGCTACAATCCTAATACAGAACAAATTATCGTGTTCGTCACATTATTATTTGTCGTGGGCGGGAATCGATCTCACGACCACTGCTTTAGCAGTCAAGATCAGTAACCACTAGGCCAATAGGCCCGCAAATGTAGTAAACTTTACATGCACACAATTGCGCTAGGTTTTACTTGATTTGTTAAAAGAGGGTCAGATCGCCATCCCTATTACATATATGAACAACTTGTGCACGCGGATTCATTCGTGTTATTTATTATTAATTTTAAAAAATTGGATGATTATCAGTCGAGTCGTTACAGCGTAAAATTGTAATAAAGAAATAAATTAATGTAAAAATCACGTTCTTTGAAAAAAAAACAACACACTTTAACGAACTTAAAAAGTAAAATAAAAACACTACATGTACGAACAAAATTATATTCGATACGATAGTTAAATGTAGCTAAAATTGACTTAAAAATGTTGTTTACATAGTTATAAGTGAAGCGTTAGACCTTAATGATACATATTGAATACTCGTTAATGGCTATTAAATTCCCAAAGGATCTGAGATAAGCTTCCTACAGGGCTATTATCATTAGCGGACGAGAAGAAAGCTTTAATGGAAAGTAACATATACGAGAGCTTCAATAAGGGTAGATTTAAAAATAGAACGCCTTGCGAAATTATTTTTTGCTGGCTTAAACCATTGCTTATAGATAATATTCTGTAATTATTACTCTTTTTAATGTTCACCTTCAATTTCTTCTGTTTAGAACCACATCTTGTAGGAAAACAAGAGTTTGTGTTATCTCTTTTTGAGCTATTTTAGCAAATAAAGCTAAAATTGGAAAATAATTTTGTCTGCTTACTTATGACTTTCCTTTCATGGGACTAATCCCACCCACACGCCCACCACTGTAACTCTTGTACACCAGGATCCACAGCAGTGACCCACGAACACACCGAGTTAAGACACCCGGGAAGTCCCAGGAAGAAATTGTGAAATTGTATGACTGGCCTGTCAGACGTTAACATTTTATTTAGATTTAATCGGTTTTAAACATGATAAAGAAATAAGTTAAATCAGGGATAGGAAGACGGATAAGCCGATTAAGCTATAGTTTCCCTGGCTAATCCTTAAAGGCAAGACTGTAGTCGCATGAAGATGCTGGTGTTGCATAGCCGTATACCCGTTCTATAGTTGGAGAGCCAGTAGATAAACACTAATTGGTCATATCTTTTCCAGCAAGCAGAGCTCCATAGTAGCAGAATTGACTTAACAGAGCACAAATGATTCAACTTATGCCACCATATTGTTTTTAAAATCATTAGCCTGGACCATGTGAACTTTTATCCACTTTTTTTGGACTGAATCTCATCCTGTTCTACTATTGATGAACTAGGTGAATAACCTTCATTGATCTTAATTTACGTCCCAATATGGATTATGTCAAGTTATTGGCCGATAGCCAAATTAGCCATTTGTGCCATCTTCGAATTGAATAACTACTCTGAGGGCCATCTTCAGAACTCTATCACTGTGTAGGTTGATTAAATAACAATGTGTAATTATGAAGATCTAGAGGAAAAGCTTGGAATTGCTAGTTGATTTGTGACCTAATTTACTTATAGCTCGTCTTAAATAACATTTAGACTTTCTTTATTTGACCATTACTTATTCCAATGTTCTTTGAGAATGTAATCATTTTATGTCGGGTAAAAATGTAAGGGAACTGGGGTAAAGGAAACTGACAATTTTAGAAAGGAAATGAGACTAAAACCAGTGCCTCAAAGTAGTCTTGATTGCGTACTCGTATGGTTATCCTGTGAATAAATATGCCACTAGAACAGAGATAGCTGGTCTTCCACGTAACTATTTCTGTTAGGAAGATGCAAGAGAGACTCCTAATAATTCAAGAAGATTCTATTATCTATCCAAACCGTTAAGTTTATTAAATAAGTAAACAATAAAGCAACAAATGTAATGTTATACTCGTGTATCTATCTAAGCAGAATATTGCACCCACTGTTGGGTGAAGGCCTCTTCTCTGTCACGCCTCTCCTGGCGGTTTTGTGACAGCCGGATACATTGCTCTCCTACCGTCTTTACAATGTCGTCTGGATCATCGGGGAGGTGGTCTGCCTCGAGGCTGCCGCATATCTCTTGGCCACCATTCGATAACTGCCTTAATCCATCGGTCGTCGTCCCGTATGGCCAAGGGTCACCTCTACTTAAGCCCATCTCGACTTTGGGGCGGTATACGTCATCGACATTTGGTATACGGTCCACGAGGTGGATATCTAGAATGGCCCGCTCCATGGCTTTATTGCATATCAAGTCTCTTTGTAATTACTCGTAAATACCTACTGAACTCTTGACAGCATTAATTTCACGGTTTTTATTAGAGTAACAAGTTAACTATTCTATTTACAACCAACTAAATGTAACACTATTGTCATTATTAACAACGAATGGCTACACTATTGTATTAGGTAAAAAAAGTTGTATTGTGTGTCATAAATAAATTGTAATATTGTAGATCACACAAAGTCGTCCCATGTGGGGATCGAACCCACAACACTCAGCGTAGGAGTAAGCGGCGTGGCGACCGCTTAAAATACTGCGCCATCCGTGCAGTCGTTTAATGTTCCATACTTGAACCATAAACAATCCTGACACAAACACCACGAAGGTTACATAATATATTACACTGCGTTGATTGTTATCACACACGGTGCTATTAATCATGCCATAACAGACGTAATTACAACTAAGTAATTGAATTATAGAGCTCAGTTTCCCTTGACACTTGACGTGGCGCTTAATTGAAGAATAAGCGCTGATCTCGGAAGTTTATTATCAATCCATTTATTGTTTTAGTTCTGAGTATGCCACTAAGGATAAAAATAATACTAGATATAATATTTTACCGTATTTTTAACCCTCCGCAACTTAGCTAAGAGAGTGACTGAGAGCTGACAATTGAATGATTTTAGCTACAGAATTAGTTTTTTTAATATGTTGTTATTTTATTAGTCTTTAGTTTTATTTTCCTTATTTTATAAACATTTATAAAGCAGTCGTCTTCAGGGTTGCCGCTGAAAACCAGCGCTGTTTCACCAAGTAGATGTCAGCTTCTAGAGTTTCAGTATCTATGCTGAACAGTGACCATATTTTGAGCAGACGTGAGGCTAAACAGAAATAAAGAGACTGTTTGTTTAGTCTCTTTGCTGATACTAGGAAGCTGTAAATTTGGCGACAAACTACTAATACAAAAATTTATAAAAATTTATCCTCCCTTAGTGGGTACGAAAGTGGGTGGTGAAAGTGGGTACTTCTCATAATTTAAGTTATCGTTTACTATTTAAAAATGTTTAACATCACGTAAAGACTGCACGGATGGCGTAGTGGTTTAAGTGGTCGCCACGCCGCTTCCTACTACGCCGAGTGTTGTGGGTTCAAACCCCACATGGGACAACACTTTTTGTGATCCACAAATTGTTGTTCTGAGTCTGGGTGTTCTTTGTGTCCGTTTCATGTATGTTTGTGAAGTCCCCCGCGACACAGGAATATATATGCCTAATGCGGGCGTTGTCTTTTAAAAAAAAAGAAAAAAAAAAGAAAAGACTAATTTTCAATTTAGTGTGTCCCTTTGCGAAATATTAAACTTCGAAATGCAAATTTTTTTGAGGATAAATTATAAGCGTTTAAATTATGAAAAGCATCTACTTAGAATTGCGTAAAAACATGATTTCATTCTAACTTGTTTCAAACGTCTAAAATGTACTGCACACACTGGCCCATTTTTTTCTACATCGTAAGATGTGTGTTAGGTTTCCAAGTTATATTCTTGTAAATTGAGTAAAGAGAGAAATTCAAAACGTTATAATCCTTTTTCTAAACGACACGAGATATATGAGACCACTCTCCTTATTCGTGACCGACAACAGCTGTTATTAAGACATCCTGTTACTCTCAACTGCGCAATCACTGAAAAAGCCCTTTTGAGTAACCTAATTGTGGCACAGATCCATCTGGAAGGTGAACATGACCTTTTTTTTTTTTTAACGTGTGGAAATCCCCTCGGACCGTCACCCCGCCGGGGCTCTCGTTCGGCGGGGCGGTGTGTCGGACTCGAACCGACTAAAACCACACGGTGTGCCCTCTTTGCGCTTCCAGTTTAGGAGGGGTCCAGGTAGCTATCTCCTTCTGGACCCCTCCCAGCGCCGGCCCGCTCCTGGTGCGGGCTCCGTCTCAAATTGACCTCTCTTTAGCCCCCTCGCGGCTGGCCAAACTAATGCGGGTGGAGGGGAGAACCCATCCCGTCCACCCGCGGCCACACTCAGGGCGAAGGTGAACATGACCTACGACAACGTCTTATTCCGAGTCCTGGCTCGGCGCCAATACGATACTGTAATATCTACTTTTGTGTTGTAAGACAGATAAACTTGGTCGCTGTTGTTTAGGCGCTATAATTGTGTAGCTGTTCAGAGTTAAATATTTCTTAGACGCAGGAATAATTTATACTTAAAAAAACATAGACCTAGAAATCTCCTTTAGGTTTAAGTAGATTCGTGTAGTACAAATTTATAATGTACTGTTGTTTACGTGTGTGGTACTGAAAAGATACTAGTTTTAGGTGAGGCTGGAGTATTATCTCGTGGGATGAAGCGATCTATGTCATCTTTAAACTACACAGGTAGACACGATTGGCTATTATCAAAGTTATTCCATAATTTTTAATTTAACAAAAAAAACAATTGTTGTGGTCATTTTATGTGTGTTGATCTATAATATGAATTGTATATATGGAGAAATAGAAAAGACGATCTTAAATACATAAGCAGTGATCAATTTCATGAAATAAAGATGTAGCGACTCCCACATACAAAGAAACAGAAACATGCTATAGCGCCATCTAACGAAGATACACCGAACTACGGATATATCCTGTATCGCGATATGAAGAATTCTCTCGCCGATTAGCATATATACAACTTTCCAACATCAACCGTAGGGCCGCGGCCCAAGAGGCAGAATCCTCCCTTTGTATTGGAGGGACACGACACCCGATCCTCCACAAAAATATTAATTTTGATCTTAAAAGTAGTACCAGAGTTGAAAAATAAGATTTTTAACTAGGTAGATTCTGTACTGCGGTAACCAGAATGCTAATAAACATACTTATATATTTCTAAATACGTACATTAAAGGTAAATTACATATGCTGATATAGAACAAATGATCGTGCTCATCACACTGTATTAACCCTGGTTGGGAAACAAACCTACGACCTCCGACTTAGCAGTTTGGTTAATCAACCATTAAACTCGCATTCCGGTCAAGAAGAGCAGAGTATGGCTAAAGAAAAGATGGATGAACTGCAAGCAAGCTTAGAAATAGTACAGAAGATTGGAAGAAATTGAATTGTGGCGGATAAACATTTCACCGGCGCCTTTCAATTGTTACAGTCTCACTTCAGTTTTCACATGCAAGACAAACGATATCCCTTCTCGCCGTATCCGTTTTCCTTACCCAAATTTCCTTCTTTCCTTTATCTCATCGGGTGATCCTCCTGAATAGGCTTAGGCTCGGGATGTCGGTCATAAAATTAACCAGACAATTCCCTTTGCGATGTTGCACATTATTGACCCCCTTTTTTCATTTGGGGTAGGCCCAAATATAATAATGAAAAAAGCCAGTAAATTATAATGATGTATATAAAACCTTAATATTATTCAAACATACGCATTTCTTTTTTAATCAAAGAGTAATGGATTCGTTTTACTTACCAATTAAGATTAAAATAAATAATTAAATTATGTCACTAAACGTCAATTTCATTAATAATAATCTTTTTTTCCGCTAAAATAATTAATTTGCAGCGATGTTTTGCTTGCTGACAATTCTGAAACATTAATTCTAGTTATTAAAAAAAAACTTGTTATATGTTTGAATTAAAAAAGGGGTGTGTTCACAAGTATACCATCATACACATATATACTATAAAAATGTTCTCTTTCTACGTACCTATTACTCTTATTTGAAAAGTTAAACATAAAAAAAAAGCAGATTTTTAACCCAAGTTACTCTTAATTAAACCTCGAAACATTACATTTGTAGAAATGTGGGCACAAAATAACGAGTTTTGATTTATGGTTCAATACTTTAAAAAAAAAAAAAAATGTGTTCGGTGGGCATCGAACAAATTAACTCTGATTTACAAGTCAGCACTAAACTACTTTAAACACTAAATTAATTCATCAATTAAACTATTTTGCAAGTTTCGGAATAATCATAAATAGTTAAACAGAATGAAGGGTGAGGGTGGTTAGCTATAAATTGTTGTGCATATATTTTCACATTTCGGTTTCTCAACTTATTACTAAGCGAGGTTAATTGGAAAAGTTTATTATGCTTTGTTTTGAGTAAAGCCCAAAGGATTAAGAATGTGAGTTCTAATTGAGCTTATTTGAACCTTTTCTCATCTTAGTTAAAGGGAGAATGAAGATTTGATTCTTATTTTTATCTGACTTGGCCAGGAGGTTTGTTTTTCAAGTCTATGTGTGTGTGTGTGTGTATGTTTATTTCTTTGGCACCCTCTGTAACCTAACGACACGTCAAAGACCAAAATATATCAATATTTTGGTCTTTGACGTGTCTTTAGGTTCGTCTTATTTGTGAAAATAATATAAAATGGTCTTCCAAAATTTATATGGAACCAGAAACGCTGATAAATATATAAAATAATATTAAGTTTTTAAATTTAAGTAAACGATTTTCACGCAGTCGGATATTTTGTTTTTCAAATAATCAACTTGTATAAATGTTTTCTGAAAGGAAAATATATTGAATTCAACTAAAAAAATTTCGTCAATAAAGTATATAAAAACAATCACCTATTTTAGTTCACAGGCCCTTAATAACAAATTATCCAAAGGATGACACGTTTAGAAGTTTATGGTAGTTTCGACAATAAAAACAGGCTTTATATAGAGGGCATTGGGTGTATAAAAACCTGTGGTGAGTCCATCGGTCTTCAGTTATATCGATAACGAATTGTAATCACCATGAAGTTTGCAATGGGTAAGTATTTTAAATTAAATATTTAAAATTATAACACGTTAGGTTTTAGGTTTAAATTGAGCGTGGGAAAAGGCTACGGTTGGTTCTATGTTCTGGGCTTAATTTAAACGTTTTATATCACCATCATCATCCATCATCATCAATAGCCTTTACTAGTCCACTGCTAAGACATATGGCTGACAAACAATTATATAGGTTAGTTTTGTTTTTATATCATAAATATTTCCTATTTATATTACCAATGGGTAAGTGAGCTTTGTTTGTCTGTTACGCTTTCACGCCTAAACTAATAAAGCGATTTGAAAAGAATGATAACATTTCTTTCAAGAAAGGAAAGCTACTAAGCTACATCATCAGGGAGTAACATAGGCTACTTTTACCGCAATAACCGACGCGGAAGCAAAACTAGTTCATGATACATACATTTAAAAAATTTCCACTATATCTCTCCGTCATCAGATCGTCGATACTAAACCTAAACTATTAAAATCGTAAAACGAATCATATGAGCCACAACCAACCAGTTGCCAATAAAGAGTTCAACTATTCAACTCCTGGCGTCATCGTCAGATCAGAGGCCCAAGTGTGAGATTATTTCACATCGACACGCTCTCGACGGACAGCGCGTTTGGCGTTGCAACCGCAACGCCAAACGCGCTGTCCGTCGACAGCGTGTGTGTGTGAGTGTGTGTGGTGTGGTGGAGATTTCAATGAGGACCAATCGCAACACCGAACGCGTTCACCCATGACGATCGAGGAGAAGTGAAATAAACTCACACTTGGCCTTCAGTCCAAGGTTCAAAATGATAGTAGTAAGCTACATGTACATAAAATGTTTTATTGCGATACAACAATAGCAAGCAGGTTAAAATTAACATTTAGGATTTGTTTACGTCGTTAGCTGGTTAAGAATGCAACTAATAAAAGCGTGCTAATTTAAATGTGTGGCTAACGTTTGGGACTTGAAAAGGCTCTTTAAAAAAGACCCATAACAGTATTTGCAAAGTATAATTCTAGAAATGAATTTATCTGAGTGTTGTACTAGTACGTTGTTTACATGTGTTTATATTTGTTATTATTACAATTATTTGTTATTATTATTGTGTTTATATTTATTATTATTACAAATCGTTATTGTAATAATAACAAAAATAAAACTTGAGACACTCCTCACACCGACCCAAACTAGCCTGAGTCTGTACTGTGGTAACCAAACACCAACCAACAATATAGACACATCAGTACATACATTACAATACATAAATACAGTACAAGAATATATAAATGCATATGCAAACAGATAATGATAACTATTTTAATATTGAACGTAACCGTGCGGTGACGGATTAAGAGTACAGAGTGTCACCACCACTATTAATCACATGGGTGTCGTAAGAGACGACTAAGGGAGCAAGCTCTGCAGGACAACAGCACTGCAAAAAAAAGAAAAACTTGAAACAAAACCTATACCAACACGTCTAGCCAGCCTGGCATAGTAGGCCAAAACCTCCATTGTAAGGAGAGGCCTATGTCCAGCAGTGGACTGTTAAGGGCTGTTGATGACACAGTTATTTGGCACGGGAACCAAACCCGTCAGTGGTAGCTTAGTAGTCAGTAGATTAACAGGTCCTTTAAATAACCAACTATCAATGATTTTCAGTTTTATTTGGATTGCTCATGGTGGCCACGCTGTCATGGGGAAGTCCTTTTTGCAGTCACTGCCCAAGACAAAGGGCTCCTGTGTGTGGCGTCAACGGAGTGACCTACTATAATAAGTGCCAGTAAGTGGAATATTACTTGTCATCAGTAGTTACTCTCAGAATTGTTGACCTAAGTAGTCTTTATGTCTATACTTTATCTATGTAATTATTCTGTCCGTGTGTATGTGAGTGAACTCCCCGTGTGTATGTGACCGGTTTTGATGTGTTTTTTTCTGTGTGTTTAAGTGGACTCGCGAATAGTTAAGATTCACAATTCGGTCCACTACAAAATGTTCTTGTAGTCTAAGACGCATGGGAATAGAAAACCAATGAAAATTGTTGCAAAAGTGGGGACAGAAATTTGGCACAGAGATGGGTTATAATCTAAAATAAGACTACTAGCAATAGTAAACTACCAGATCTCTTCTTTTTTTTACTTTTCCTTACTTTTACCGGGGATGAGGGGTGGGTTGTCGGAACGGAACCGATTAAAACCACACAGTGTGCCATTCTGAGCCTCAAATAGGAAGGATCCGGGAACTGCTGCTATTAAAACATCCGGCAACTACCAATTAATTACTAACTTCGATTTAATTAATTAATTAATGACTTACTCCGATTTCAATATTTAATTAAGTATGTGAGTATTATCGCTTTCTGCACCTCGAAAATGCAAGCCCGAGTTTTTAAAAGTGTTTAAAAAACTAAGAAAGATAGATACGATACAAATTATAGTAATATTTTTTGCTTTCACAGTCTGTCTTGTGTACGTGTGCCGATAGCTTATGTTGGGGCCTGCAGACTTGGAGCAAGGATATAAACGTTTATACTGAATGGACACGGCTTTGAAAATTATACTTCTCACTGAACGAAAATGACACTGCTTTAAATTGGACACAAATTCTAAATATACTAATAAATGTTTTTGGCTATTACTGAATCTGGTGGTATACCTAATTTTTGCGTATAAAACCAAGTATTACCTTTATCTAGATTAAGTAGGTATACGTCTAAAAAATTAATTTCATTTCATTTATTCATAAACAATTTACGATTGTTTGAACGTTAATAATAAATCGGTAGTACAATTAAAGAGAACATATAACAATATATACAAGAAATAATTGAAGATTAAATTAAACAAAATAAACAAGCAAACTAAAAAAAATATTCAAATATCATCGTCATCATCAACAGCCTTTAATAGTCCACTGCTGGACATGTGCCTCTTCTTAAAAAGGAGGTTTTGGCCTACTATACACGCTAGCCAATAGCCAAACAGGGTTCTTGTCAAGTTTTCCTTCTTTTTGCAGTGCTTTTGTGCTGCGTAGTTTAGCTCCCTTGGTTCGCTCTTACGACACCCACCACAGCATGAATAGGGATTGTGACATTCCGTATGCTTAATCCATCACCACATGGATAAATGTCAAATATCATAAGAAATGTCAGAAACAAATGTTAAATACTTTTGTCCATAATCCTACTTTCGTTAATAAAAACTATCAGCATTATCCACATATAATAATAAAAATTATTATTAACGTATATTGGCATTTATGAATTCGGACACTGAATAATAAGCAGGAAGGCCTATTGTCTAGCAGGCAGGCCTTAAGTTTTCTTTTGATGGTAAAATTTTATACAGAAGATCTTTTAAATCAATCGGTAAACAATTAAAAAGTTTTATTGGTTGGTCTGTTGGTCTAGTGGTTAGTGACCCTGACTGCTAAACCGGAGGTCGTGGGTTCGATTCCCACCCAGGACAAATATTGTGTGATGAGCACGGTCATTTGTTCTGTGTCTGGGTGTAATTTATCTATAATATGTATTTAGAAATATATAAGTATGTTTATCAGCAGTCTGGTTACCATAGTACAGGCTCTGCCTAGTATGGGATGAGACGGCCGTGGGTGAGTGTGTGAGATATATTATATTATATTATTATTATATCACCTGGTACTGAACACAGAACCAAACAACATTTAATTTAGAGTCCTCTTTAAATCTCAGATGTTTCTTCCTAGTACCTGCTCTGATCAATCTTTCATCCTTGGTTTCAAATTCGTGGATGTATTTAGACAAATAACGTCATTAGTATATGTAAGGTACTGTTCATAATGAAAGACTATGGAAGTATTCACGACACGAATCTCTTTGTGATATTCCGACCATAACCTATCATCTAAAATATGCTGAGCTTATAGTACGGATTGGTCTGTTCATATTTACATCATAATCTCACCTCCCTTTCTCCAATTTTGTTTAGATTCAATGCAATGTGTAACATAACAAAAAGTTCTGGCTGGTTTTTTTATTACGGGAAACATATCTGGTATCAACCTTTCTTGAGAGTTTTATGACTTTCAGACAGAACAAATAAAGGAGGTGAAATTGTGGTGAAAATACAGGATGAGGAAGCTTGAGTAAAGTACCTATACTGTTTCTGCATGTCTCGCATGGAACAATGGACTGAGACTGCATTAGTCGTATTTATACTTGTGATATTTAGGAATATTTGTAGTAATTGGATTGGGCATAAATCTAATCCGTATGGTATAATAATAGTAGTAACAAAAATAAGATTAGTGCGAATCAATGATTATAAGGACAATGTTGAAAAAGGTTTTCACATTTTGATAATTTTTGCCTGTTTATTTCCCAGGCATACAAAAAGTTCAAAATATAATAAAATAACTTCAACGTGCTATGGAATGGGAATCGCATCAGGAATGAGGTGATTTGGCAGAGAACAAGCTGAAGTGGCAGCGGACTGGCCATATTTATGAAACGAGATTTTGAGTGTAGACCGTGTCTCGGCAAACATAGTGTAGGCCAGGTGGAGTGACGATTTGTGCAAGATGGCTGGCAGAAGCTGGATGCGAGAAGCTTAAAATCGATCTAAGTAGCGTGCATTGGGAGAGGAATATGTTCAGCAGTATACTGCGATAGGCTGATGATGTACTTAACTAATTTTTAATCTGAACTAGCTTTTAAATATTAACCTATACATGAACTATGTGTAAATATATAGACAACAACAAAAGCATCAGTTGAAGAACTTCGATGTTCGCGTTTCCTTCCAGGTCCCTAGGGTCCGTTTCTACTGATGGACAGACTATGTTCGTTAATGGGTAGCGGTACTGACAATTAAATACTGAATGACCATGATTTATGCCTTTACGAGCTCTATGGCTTGAGACTTGAAAAAGTTCCTTGACATACACTACCATAGAGATATATTTTACAGATACTAAGAAGAGAGAAAGAAATATTAACCTCTTAAGTCTAATTATTTTGTTTGGTTCTAGTTATTTTGGTTTTAATGACATGACCCTTAAATATTTAGGCATTTACATTTATTAACTGAAATCCGTAAAACCTTTACCTATAACTTTACATAGCATACATTTTAATGAATTGAGATGAATGGAAAAGACAAAATGTTTCAATTGACAGTAAAAAAAAAAAAACTTTGATAGACAAAACATGATTAATTCTGGCTGCAAGTTTATAAAATATAATTCTAAACATAAGGTTCCAGCAAGTTACTTACTTAAGGAGATGAAATGTTCAATTCTTCTATCGTATTCTGAAGTTTTAGGCTTCTGGAATTGGAGTTCCTTCTAGATGGTCACCTCAAATCAAAATATTTGAAAAAATCCTTATTGTCCATTATAGTTGATTGTTTGCGTATATTCATATCATTATTTCGTTTATTTTCAATAGCCATATATATTAGGCCTTTGTATAAAAGAATGGAGTAACTTCAATCGTCTTTCAGTAGCTGTAGGACTGCATTAGTCATGGAGTCTGCGACAGGTAAGATTTAATTTAATATTATTTATGAAA
The DNA here is from genome assembly GCA_902825455.1 of Arctia plantaginis. Lineage (NCBI taxonomy): Eukaryota > Metazoa > Arthropoda > Insecta > Lepidoptera > Erebidae > Arctia > Arctia plantaginis. Next base: position 462,883 of record CADEBD010000322.1, on the reverse strand, counting down.
AATAAAGGTTTAATTAAAAATGGCGTGAGGGGTATATAGACCTCCGGTTGAAACGAAGTTTCTTTCGAAATTTGGTAGACGTTTGTTATACACTCATTATAATTTATATGATAAAATAACAAGTTAACAGTGTTAAATTGAAAAATTTATGATAAAATGTTTATTCTTTTTGCGCGGGAAAGCTGTGTGCGGCGATGTACATAATTTATAACTACCTATAGCAAGAAGTGTCGGAAAAAAGTCTTGTTACACATTTTTCGGTCTCGCTTCCATCCGCTCAGAGCATGCAGCGCGCGATAAGGAAGTTCGTTTCAAATAATAATAAACATAAAAATTTGTAGTTTTAATTTTATAACATATTTATAAAAGTAGATAGTCGTATATCATACTGGGTCGTTGATCTTGACTAATATCGGTTAGGCTACACGATGGCTGGGGCTCGTATGCCGTCTGTATGGGCAGGCCGTCAAAACTATGGGCATTTTTTCAAAAGGTCTATCCAGACCCTACACTGTACTCGCACAGTTTTCTTAAACTAAAAAAAAAGACCTCTGTTGTTTGTTTCAGCGTTTAGTCCCAGAGTAAGTCTTAGGCAATGCGGGCTCCATTTAGCTGTAAAGTCCGACTTATAAAAATACCTGAAAAGACTTACAGAATACTTACTTACAGAAATAAATATCGTTTCATTACCACACAAAACAAGTCGTATAATACCACAACTTAGTACGGTCCGAAATAAGCTCCCTGTATTATCCATACAGGAATAAATCCTAGTTTATATACTTTAATAAGCCACCGTTTATATTTTGTGGTCTTATAAATACTTAGTTGTTCAGATTTTTTTTAAAGCATTCTTATTTTTAGTCTTCAATATGAGAGCAAAATAAAACTCATTTAAAGAAATGTCTTATATGTGCTTTGGAATAATCATTAACAGCACTTAAAATAGTTTAAAAATCATTAACAAAAATCATTGTAATTTGCTTTGTTTCAGCATCATCTTTAATTTTGTTGCTCATGGTCAGTATGTCCCAATCAGCGAGCTGGTGCGACTGCCCAAACACGTATAACCCTGTATGCTCAGTAGATGGAGCCACTTTTCGTAATACTTGCGAGTTAGTATTTTGTAAATTATTAAATACTCGTATAATGATCTGGTGGGATGATTAATGTTGTTTTCTATGAGTTCTTACTCACAACGTAGATAGGTAGCAAACCGTTGTACAAAGTAAATAGCTAAAACATTTCAATACTTCAAGCATATGGACAGTATTAGCTTAATAATTTGATGATTACTAAGAATATTGCTATAAAATAAGCATTGATAGTGTTCGTATTACCAGAAATTCAAAAAAGAATAAATACTAACTGTAATAAATTAATCCATACTTATATTATATATGTGAAAGTGAGTTTCTTTGTTTTGTTTGTTTGTTTATTACGCTTTCACGCCGAAACCACTGAACCGATTTTAAACATTCTTTCACAAATGGAAAGCTACATAATTTGCAAGTAACATAGGCTACTTTTTATCGACACAAGCTAGTAAGATAAGAACTTGTAAAGAATAAAACCACGTCAACCGCGTAGAAAAGAAAACACAGCAATGTTCTTCGGCTAAACTAAGTAACACACAAACCTATTCAACAAAGGATGTGATTGCTTATGAAACTAAAAATCACAATGCTATTTTTATTTTTGCAGAGCTAATATAATATTTTGTGTGTTCCTTCTAGATTGTTCTGTGAAGGTAAAGTGTTAGCTTACGATGGTGAATGTGGTGACACCGTTGTATACAATCCTGCTGACCAGTGCACCTGCCCAACTGTGTATGACCCTATATGCGGTAAAGATGGAGAAACGTACATTAACGCATGTTTGTAAGTTTTCTTTCAAATTTTATATAGACCACTAGTGAAATTACACTCTGACCTCTAGACCAAGTGCATACAGAACAATAAGTAGCCATCAAACAGATTAAACAGATTACTAATCAGCTGACTGTACGGATGGTGTTGTGGTTGAAGCGGTTGCCATGCCGCTTACTACTACGCTGAGTGTTGTGGGTCCGATCCCCGTATGGGACGACACTTTGTGTGATCCACAAATTTTTGTTCTGGGTCTGGATGTTCTTTGTGTCCGTTTCATGTATATTTGTGAAGTCCCCCGCGACATAGGATAAATAAATAATGCGGGAGTTGTCTTTAAAAAAAAAGAAAAAAAAGTTGAAATACTTTTACAAAGTATGGTGCTAAGCATTACTGAAAGTAATCATGCCTCAGTTTAGTAAAATAGAATTAATTATTTACTTCATTTCATCATCATCATCATCAACAGCCTATACTAGTCCACTGCTGGACATAGGCCTCTCCTTAGAAAGGAGGTTTTACTTCATTTAATACAACTGAATTTAGTTTAAAGTTAAACTGTGTTTATATATTTTCATACTTTAAGATTTATAAATAGCGTAAACTCAATTTGATGATAAACAGTCCCTATGAGCGTGAACAATTGGTCCCACTCCCCTCCCAAATAAAAATTGATATCTTCAATCAGTCTGTTTGCATATAGGCTGTACCCAGCAAGGCAGTATCAAGTATGACTAACAGTGCCCTATAGCGAATGGCTTGGCATTTAATTATGAAAAGTAAATACGTTCATAATCCCGGGTGACATAAAGTACTAAAAAGTTAAAATTAATTACAGAAAGCACAAACTGTCTTGAAAATAGAAAGTTTTAAAATGATTTGTAAGTTATTTTAATATAACTAATGGTATATAATAAAGTGTTCTGAAATATAATAATATCATTACTAGCTGACCCGCTCAACGTCGTCTGCGCCGCTAAAAAGCAATGAATTTTCCCCGTTTTTGCTCGTGACGATCGGCTCCTATTGCCCTATCCTATCTTATAGACTTTTTCTATAAAGTGGTGATCCAGAAATGAAAGATTTGTTAGATCCGAACCAGTCGTTTGTGAGATTATCGCATTTAACCAAATAAATAAACTCTTCAGTTTTAAAATATTAGTATAAATACTGATATTCTTGCAGTGCATCGTGTTCAGGTGTGAAGTTAGATTACCAAGGAGAGTGCAGTGAAGTGACAACTAGGAAGAAGCACTGCCAATGTCCTAATGTCTACCGGCCCGTGTGTGGTGTCAATAGGATTACGTACACCAATACTTGTTAGTAAGTAAATAAGTATTTTAAACATTCAGAATCACCGTATGTATTTTATCCTTATTACATCACATCACATCAACAGCCTTTACCAGTCCACTGCTGGAAATAGGCCTCTCCAAGGAAGATTTGGCGTACTATACCACGCTGGCCAGAGGATGGTATAGGGTTTGTGTCAAGTTTTCATTCTCACTGCAGTGCTGTTGTCCTGCGTAGTATCATAAGGATACTACGCAGGACAACAGCGAGCAGCAACAGCAACAGGCAGTGAGCGAGCAGATTTTTTTAAAAGGAGATTGACAGGTATAAGAATAGGGGACTACTCATGAGTGGACTGTAAGAAAAACATGTTAGGAGTTACGCAGACTGATTGACCAATAGCGTGAACTGTTGTTATAATATTCTTCTATGCAAGCTGTAAAACTTATTTGGTCATAGCTGTAACTGATGATAAACATTTAGTAATAACACCGGACGAGAGTAATTATATTATTATTTGATATGTTTCAAGAGATTTATTAATATATGATTTAGTGCTAATATTTACTAAAAAAATAGTTTAAAAAGACATAAAACACGTTTATTTCCAAAGTTATTTAACTCTAGCTGTATCTGAGCTAAGTGGATTACTTGTGCAATAGAAAATACTACTCTAGAGCAGTTTCCCCTCATTATTGTTAATGAGTCATGAACAGCTCTCATCTATTGCAGAGGTGGTCCTGTAGGCAGTTGCTAGTCAGGCACACATTCTTAAATTCTCAAAGATTACAATGTTTCCTTACAAAGCAAAGACTAGTTTGATTTTTAGTATTTCGTTGTTACTTCATTTTTCAGTTTGGCGTGCGATGGAGCTCAGATAGATTACAACGGGGCGTGCAACATCACCGATGCCAGCCAAATTCTCAGTCAATGTTCGTGTTCAAATAATTACGACCCCGCATGTGGTGTCGACGGAAATACTTATACCAACGTGTGCACGTAAGTACTTTCCACTAGTATAAGATAGGTTTATAAGAGGTTTTATAGTTGAGGGATTTTTTCTTTTGCAGTAAGAAGTAAATACGTATCTCTTTCACTGAGTATTTAAATACACACAATATTTTCTGTCTCCAGTTCTTATGTCTAGATGTGTGTGCACTGAAGACAGAAATAAACAACTAGAGATAATATGAGAAATATAATCTAATGATAATAAAACGTTTAGTTGGTTTGTGTACGCTTCAAAAACTCAAAAGGGTCTGCACTGATTGAGGTCAATTTTTTTTATGGTATAAGGGGGCAAACGAGCAGACGGGTCACCTAATGGTAAGTAACAACCTTCGCCCATGGACACCTGCAATTCAAAAGTCACAAGTCTCATCAACGTGGCAAGGTACAGCTAGTATTTAATATGCATTATTCTTTTTTACATATTTTTCATATTAATATTATAATATACATAACAGTATATGTAATTATACACTAATTATGTCAGCTGTAAGTCGTTCCGGACGCCTATATACCTACCTAAGTCTTTTGAATGATCAAATATAATTTTGATCTAGCAATTCAGCTCAATCTCTCGTTGTTACAATGACTATACTATGAGATTCCTCTCATAGTATAATCATTGCATTCATTAGAAATGGCTAGACAGGAATGATTATGCCTTATTTATTGCACATCGTGAGGTAGATAGGTCATTGAAATACAGAAGTCGCATAGCACATAGCCTCCCCCTTCCATTGTTAGACTGCGATGTTTCTACCTTAAGAATTCGGAAGTTACTTAAACAAGTTTTAGACATACAGTTTAAATAAAAATGCGTTTATTTTCAGAGCCGCGTGCGCAGGCGTGCAGGTGGAGTACATGGGAGAGTGCAAATCTGCAAAATATAATGATAGGTGTTATTGTTCAACAATTTATCAACCAGTTTGTGGCCAGGACGGTGTGACCTATGAAAATAATTGTATGTGAGTATCTGTTGGGGATGGTGATATATTCACTGAGAATGGCAATGACATGGAGAAGCCTTCTACTGGGAAAGCTCTTCGATGTCATTGTTTTATTCAAAGAGGCAGTAGAAGTTAGGTGACTTTTGAAAAGAATAATCACGATTGTCTTATAACCGTTATATGTATGTATTGTGGGTTCGATCCCCACATGACACAACATTCTGTGTGATCCACAAATTGTTGTTCTGAGTCTGTGTCCTTTGCGTTTGTCTGAACGAATATTAGTAAAGTCCCCCGCGACATATTTTATTTTTTTAATGCGGGAGTTGTCTTAAAAAAAACCGTTCAACAATCTTCTTCGTGTGTTAGTTCGCTGCTTTTGTCTAAACGCGCATCGGGTATACAAAACTATATCATCCATATAAAACAGAATACTGTTATCATATACCAGACTCTATATTTTAATGGATGCAATGAACGGTAGGAGAAGGGACCTAGCGAGTCGATTTACTAAGATTTCGGCACGTAAACTATTCAACCATTTGTACAAATCAATTGCTGAAGTTACAATTACATAAGTTTCACGTTCCTTAGACTCTGTCAGGTCTTGTCTGGTTTGTGAGACATTCCAGATTATTCGTTCCATGATGTCCTTTCTTCTTCTACTTATTTTATTCAGTGTTTGCTCTATCCAACTTCTTATAATTTTGTACATCATCATCATGTAGGTATCCGTGTGGTGATTAAGAATATGGAATGTCACCACCCCTAATCATCCCGTGGGTATCGTAAGAGCCGACTAAGGGAGCAAACTCATCAGGACAACAGCACTGCAAAGAGAAGGAAAACTTGACACAAACCCTATACCAACGCGTCTGGTCAGCGTGGTATAGTAGGCCAAAAGCTCCTTTCTAAGAAGCCTATAATAGTTCACTGCTGAACATAAGTTCAGCAGTGAACTATTATAGGCTGTTTATGGGATGTGTGATGTGATGTAATCATGTAGGTACGTGTAAGAACATTTTAATCACCTGTACATTTTAATATTTTCTTTCAGATTGACGTGTCTAAGAGTCCAGTTAAAGTACGAAGGCGCCTGCTTTTAGTACAAGTTCTCTGTTAATACTTCGTACTGTTCAAATATCAGTCAGTCAGTTTGGATTTTAAAGTGTTATTTAGTGTTTTAGCCAATGCAAAATTATTAAAAAAGGATTATTGTAATTAGTATGTTTTATTTAAAGAAGTCTAATCGGAATGAAAAAAAAATCCCACAAATATCAGGAACCTTGACAGTCAACACTTATAGTATTAACGACTAAAAATAGCAGAAAATTTAACTTACGATATGCCCAGATACAGTTTTGTTATGTTTTTCTTACTTGTGTAATAAATTTTAAAGACATTAACATTTGAAAATAATCATCTTAATATGATTCTCTACAAAAACGCCATTTGCTGTTCAAACACTCATCTCACTGCCAATAGATAATAAGACAAAGTAAACTAATCAGTACACCACACTTTGTTGTAACAAATTATGCATTTACATCCTTCTTCATTTTATGATATTGAAAAATGAATTGCTGCACAGTTGGCGTAGTTGTTTAAGCCGTCGCCACGCCGCTTCCTACTGCGACGATTGTTGTGGGTTCAAACCCCACATGGGACGACACTTTGTGTGATCCACAAATTGTTGTTCTGAGTCTGGGTGTTCTTTTGTCCGTTACATGTGTGTTTGTAAAGTCCCCCACGACACAGGATATATCCCTAGTGCGGGAGTTGTCATTTTGTTTTTTAATTCTACATTCCTCTACATTCATTTGGTGTTGACTTAAGCGTTGAATTCATGTTTAAAACAGATGATGTGAGTATATGAATTTAAAAAAATTATTAACCTATTTAATAGTAATCGAGGTATGCAAGCCTGATTGATTCCATATATTTCCTATAAACAATACCTTACCAACTTTATATTTTCATATAGTCCTAATATTTTTTTCTATAATTCTCAAAGAGCCCAGTTGAAGGTAAAACGCTTAGTTCTTGTTTAGTGAAGAATACAAAATAATGCCAAAATTCGGGTGCCGACCTCTGCCTACCGACTCAGGAACATAGGAGTCACTGGATTATAACATACATTATTTTGTATGTCTATCTGTATTCTTGAACCAAAATTATGAATAGAAAATTACTCCTGGAATATTATATTATCTCGTTGAATGCCCGTAAATGCCTTTATCACTAATTTCAGCATAAATTTGTATGAATGTAAGTACCGTATACTAAAGTTAATCGACTTTAACGGTAGTAAATGGAAATTGGCTGTGATATGCGTGTATACGCACGACGACGTATAGGTACAACAGATAATATTGAAATTACGCAAACCACACGTTTACTTTTGGTGGAGAGGAACACCTTTGTCAGGTATTTTATATTTCCACCGAATATTATATTTGCATGTATAAGCTCTGTAGTGACATAATGATATTTACAGTTACAGTATATACAGTATGACTAATAAAATGCCTCTTAACATAATAATCGAAACATAATCCCAAATTTACAATGTTCAAATTTAGTCATTAAGTAGCTTTATTGCTGCTATGTGAAGTGATTTTCTTTTAACTGATATTTTTTTTTTATTTATTTATTTATTTGGAAACTTAACAGCTATGTTACATATATCATGGGTGAAGTTAAACATTTTTTAGACTCTTAGCCAATAATAAAGTTTCACGACGAGTAAAAGAAAATTGCGTGCACCACTTAAACATAGGCAATTGTACGTATTATATACTATCTATAATTTAATTTATATAAGGTATATTGTGCAGAGTGAGAAGTATTCATAAAGAAAGCAACTTACAAAAACAATCTTAATTTGGACTCATAAGTATGATTGCAACTTTTTAGTTATTTGTCTTTTAAATGCACTTTTTGAGAGGTGGAAGATGTCGATCTCGTCAAAATTAATATTGTAACACCTAGGCAAACGAGTGAGAACAGAATTCTTAGCATAATTGGTGCGGTGCAGAGGAACACTGAACAGGCGCGTATGTCTAGTACGAGCCCCGGGTGTATTCAAGCTAATATTAGAGAGAAGTTCGATACTATCAATTTCACCTCGAATGATAGCGAACAAAAAGCTCATGTCTAGTAACACACGCCTACTAGATAGAGGCAGCAGATCATAGTGCTTGCAGTCGTCAAGATATGATAAATGTCGTCTCCTTGTCTTAAAATGTAGTACTATACACATACATAAAAATATAAATAATTAAAAAAGATACCTCTATCTTCTTACTATATCTCAATTTTATTAGAGTTGGAGTAACGTGTTTCGTGTATCAGCGTGGATCCACCCCTTCATAGGAATGATTTGTGTTTTGACTAGATATAGGAAGAAAGTAAATTAGAATAATGAATACGTACAAACATACCATCATCATCAATAGCCTTTAACAGACCACTCCTGGACATAGGCCTCTACGAAGATAGTTTTGGCCTACTTTACCACACTGCCCAGACGATTTTGTCAAGTGTTCCTTCTCGTTACAGTCCTGTTGTCCTGTGTAGTTTGCTTACGACGCCCACGGGATGATTAGAGGTAGTGATACTCCATATTTTTAATCCGTCACCACACGGCAAACGTCATATATACCGAACATAAATAATTATACCAATATTAAATCTAACAGTTTTACCATTACGTACACTTACGTCGTGTTTAGTATTTACATGAAACTGAGATAATATTTGTCGATTACGAGAGTATGTTTGTTTATTTGCTACCTAAGTTATAAAAAAGATTTTTCCATTTCCTTCACTGCGTATACAGTGAACATCATTTAAAAAAAAATGCAATCACGTAAACTCTGTAAGTTTGTATGCATTGCATTTACAACTTGTAAAATGCATCGAATGAATTCGTTCGGTCCACGGATCTACAAAACGTGCTTCAGATAAAAAGCACCCTTGATATGTTGGATTCCATTCTTTCATCGACATTATCGGAAGCTTATTTGCATAAAATGTGTAGAATTCCAGATGGTTTGGAGGTTTGGTGAGGTCGGTGGTATATTTTATTCTATTACTTCTCAGATAAAAGGGTTACGTGACTATTATAAAGATTGTTACACGTGCCAAATATCGTCACGGGTTATTCAAACAAGGGCAGGGAGCCTATTATACGAGTACGTCTTGAGGGTCGCTATTTTTTTATCATTTTTTATAGTTTAGGTGGTGGTTTATCCGTGTGATGGATTAAGAACACGGAGTGTCACCACCCCTATTCATCCCGTGGGTGTAACAAGAATCGACTAAGGGAGCAAAGTATGCATGGCAACAGCACTGCAAAGAGAAGGAAAGCTTGAAATAAACCCTATACCCACCCGTCTGACCAGCGTAGTATAATAGGCAAAAACCTCCTTTCTACGGAGAGGCCTATATGTAGTAGTGGACTATTAAAGGCTGTTGATGAGATGGCAAAGAAGCAGACGGCTCAACCGATGTGAGACACTTCCAACCCAAGAGTCACGAGTGTTTTGCGGCTCTTTCAAGCACCTACAGGGGTAAAATAATAATAATAATAATCTACACATTCACACAACGCCATCTCGTCTTAAATTAAGCAGTCCTTGTACTATGAGTACTAGACAACTGATATAAATACATATATACTTTTTGAAGTGAAAACTTCTTTAGGTGCGATGGGCATGTTTTGAAATGGGAAAAAACAATTGAACTCGCGACACAGTTACCGTTACCGTTACTGACACCTCTGTATATAAGTATACAAGTTTCCACTTCTGCCGGCACTCCCGGAGTACCACTGTTTTTTTATTAAACATTAACAATACGTTTATTTTTCATACTTAAAGTCTGCCAAACTGTCAAAACAGTTTGTCGGCAGCAGTTCTTGTTAAAGGATGCATAATAATGTTTTTTTTTTTATTTTCTTTATTAGGAATAAAAAACCACATACTCCTGGCTCCTATATCCACTCCATCAACAAAAAAAAAAAGGTACTTATATCTAAATGTACAAGCACGATTACACATATACAATAGTATAAATGTAGGTATTTTAATACAAAATTTGTTAATATTTCAAATTATTGAGTCAAGTACACTAGCAGACTATGGCTCAAAAGTAATGCGGGTGTTAGCTACTCGTATTACGTACATATTTTACGCAGAAACACCCAGACCAAATCAAATATTACATGTTTCTGATTAAAAATATTTTATTTGACTTAAATTGAATCCGTCATTTTAGGTGTAGCAGTCAATTACACAAACGACTACGCCATACGGCCGTCAGAATCAAAGGGTTGGACTGCAGGAGCCACAACTTGTTTTACATCGGTTTTTTTTTGTAAGGTCGTGGTATCAGTCTGGTCGAGCCTGGCCCATTTCTTCCGAAACACGGCTCTCCTACGGGTATTTGCCCGTCAGTATCACACGGTAATATCATTATAAAAAGCTATTCACCCGCAATCGCGTGACCACTTACACCTTCCATATCAGTATTTATACATTGGCAACCCTAAATATGTTTCAAGGTACTGTAATCATAAAATTAATAGTTCAGTTTAAGGCCCATTGACACGAAACATAAGGTTTGTATATGTAGTTACAATCCACGAGGCATCCACAATATTATGACTGGGGGCGTGTTTACTATTGAAGTCAAATTCCAAAACAATTACGTTCATGATTTTGTAGTGTGTAGTGCTATTTGTACTGTTAATCTATATTTATTTTTCTGTTAGGAATGTCTGATATACCAGTTATCTTAATCCGTGTGGTTACGGATTGAGAATACGGAGCGTCACTACCGGTTCATCCCTTGGGTGTCGTAAAAGCCGACTAAGGGAGCAAACTCTGCAGGAGAACAGCGCTGCAAAGAGAAGGAACTTGAAACAACCCATATGCCAACCCGTCTAGCCAGCGTGGTATAGTAGGCCGAAATCCTCATTCTAAGGAGAAGCATATGTCCAGCTGTGGATTACTAAAGGCAAAAAGAAAAAAAGATCATAGTGTATTTTTCTTTTTTTAGTATCAAGAATACGCAGAGCTGATGGTGATTACTGTCACCCTGCAAATCAAGAGACACATTTGTGTTGCTAATGTCTCTAAGTGCCTCCTCTTAAATTATAGGGAGGGCTGAGCCTCCAGAAACCTCACTCGAAAAAAACTCTCGGAAAAAATAGCAACGAAACACTTGATTAGCATCGGTTTTCTGTGAGGCCGTCGTATCACACTCACCCATGGTTTAAAAATTTATTTATAAATAAATATATATCTCAAGTGACTACAAGATCACTTGAATTATCAATAAATAAATCTATGTTATTATCAGCCTTAGTTGTACTAAGCCTGACAATAACAAGGAACTACATCCCTAGTATATTAAGTATGCACAAACTCCATCTGTTTGAAATATTAGGTCTTTACCTATGAAATTGCCCTTTTTTATGCAATAAGTGAAAGTACTTATTTTTTTAAACTTTTTTAAATTTACCTTGACCTTAATCTGAAGTCCGTTTTTACGAGCTTCAGTAAACCGCAATTACTTAAACATCACAATTTGGCACAAAACAAAGACATGTCACTGGAAAAATGACCTAGATTTTGGTAAAACTAGAACACATTGTCTACGAAGACATCGAAGTTCAGAAGAAAAATAGTGCGGTACTCGTTAGAAGCTGTCACCGAATACCTCAGAGTCGTTTTTTATAGAGGAATAGATAATATCTTTTTCGATATTTCTTATACTTTACTTATCATGACATGTCCCTTGAAGTTGTAAAATAATCAAACTTCTAAGTTAACGTTAATTTTTTTTTGTTAACGTTTCAATCTTGAAATACAGTAATATAAGCCATTAATGATTTTTAAAACTGAATTTCACGCAAAACTCGGCAAAAACTGCAAGAACTAAACTATTTCTAGTACCTACAAATTCTTACGGCACCCTCGGTGGGTGAGTCCTACTCACACTTTACCGGAGTTTGTTGAGCCCCTCGACAACTGTTTTAAGATTATTTTTATTTTTTTACTTTTAGACTAGCAACAAGATTGAACCCGGTGGATGGTATTACTTTTTTATATGTAATTATAAGAACTAAGTCGTTCCAGAACTTATTTTATTTGATTGAACTTATAATTTTTTTAAGACCAACTATGGTTTTATTGTCTCGATCAAGAAAGATTTCAGAAAGTTATTTAGTTCGGCCAGGACAACTATTACAAACATTAAATTACCTGTATTGACTAAAACAAAATCTTGTCTAATTTTTTTAAACACTGGATTTGCCGAAATAATTATCCTACAAATGTAAGTTTAATGAAAGGATAACATTTCAAATGTTGACTTTCAATTTGATGTTAGTCCGGGATAAAACAATTATCTTTAAACGGATAAAATACGAATAAACCCTTGTCCCTTTCAATCAGTTTTAAATTTAATCAAAGATAATGGCAGTTTATAATACTTGTTGAATTAAATTTAAATTCTGTCTATCAATTTATCAGAGTCGACTTCTGGAGATGAGAATATTATGCAAAATCCAATCATTCTAAGCTCTTCATATTGTGAAGAACAAATATTAAAATCTTCTAGCGAAAGGAAGCATTTTCGAACAAATTAGGTTCTCGACTATTGAACAGATAGTTTTTTTTTTGAACTCCGGCTCCTTGGGGATGTAGGGGCCAGGAGTACCAGGACCATGTTACTTTAGGCCCCCCCCCGGATCGACGCCGCACTTTCGTTATAATATGCTGCGGCCCGATCGCATTTTTGCGACCAGGCCGCCATTCTATCACCTACCGCAGCAGTTAATCTGCCACCAGAGGTCTCCTACCTCTGGCAGCCTGCGGCCCTATGTCGTACAGATAGTCTAGTGGTTGCGTATGATAGATCTTCGTGATCAGATCTTCAAATTCGTATTCGTAACAATTGTATTTATAATACTGGGTCACATATCATGGATCACATGACATGGTCAGATCAATGGATAATCTACGTTTGACGATACGAATAGAACAATGTTCAACTACTTCGTGCTATGCTCGAAATAGTAATCCTATCATTCATGGATTATCTTCATAGTTTTAAATACTTAAGTAAAGAGGCGCATATGGCCAAATGCGCCTTTTTTTCTTTAAACATAAAGTTCAGATTTACACACAAATTTTGAAGTGCTTTTAGACTAAAAGCAGTTCAAAAATCGTTTGAGATTTAAAAGGCGCATCTGGTTATTTGCGTTTATTAAATTAAGAAAGTAGTATTCTTTACATTTTTTATACATATGTCATGTTTTTTTTCACACATCCATCGTTTGAAATCAAGCGGCCATGTCTCACACATGGCCGTTTGATTTCAAACTAGGCAGAGTCTGTGCTATGGTAACCAGACTGCTGATAAACATACTTATAAATTTCTAAATACATACATAACATAGATAAATTACACCCAGACACAGAACAAATCATCGTACTCATCACACAATTATTCATCCTGAGTGGGAATCGAACCCACGATCTCCGGCTTAGCAGTCAGGGTCGCTAACCACTAGACCAACAGGCCCGTCAATTGAAACATTAATGGAGTAAACGTGAAACGGATATAACGCCGCTGCTCATTAAGCGGAAAGGTTGTAATAAAACAAAACCGACCACTGCACTGCTGGCTTTTGTTTCCTTCCACTCACTCCTTTAATGTTGAGTAAATGAAAAAGAAACAAAAGAGATTTTCCTCTTTTGTTATCTCATATTTGAACTATTGTTGTTGTAGTTGCAGTAATTAAAACAACACAGTTAGAATGTGATCACGTTCGTTTGTGATATTTATAAATATTATAGATCGCCTGGTGACCCGATTTGGGCATACGGTCTTAAAAAGCCCATGTTCTATGCCGTAATGCTTCTAACTCCGCTGTAAATAAACTAATACTTTTTTTTTATTCTAACCACAATCACACAACACCATCTAGTCGGAACAATGTTGTAGTATATTTAATGATGCCATTGTATCTATCTGTGAATTGCAAAAGAGTGGCCGTGAGTTTGTTTGCCCTTTCTTCTCATAAGGCTCAACCCCTTGGAAACAGGCGGTTGTGGATCGGCACAGACATATCATAGATTTCGTATAAACATAATTTTATTTATAAAAACAAAACTAACTATTTGCTACTGAAACAATTTTTATAAAACATTTTATGAATTTTTAATTACATTTTTCTGATTACAATTAACGTTTAACGAACTTATTTGTACCACTTACCTCATGTTTGTGATCCTTCTTCATGGAGCCTCCATGGCCCCCTCCAGTGCTTTGTACCGTATTCATCTCGATCAACACATAACACTACTACAAGTATAAACCCACTAATTTCAAAATGGACAACTTTGCTAATTGAGGCACTGTTTTAAGTCATGTTTTTCACAGCACGGTTATATTAATATTTCTTTTTTTTTTGTATTATTTTTGTTTAGATTTTAAATGTAACTGAAAATTTTAATTACTGTGTTTTAAGAAAAAGAACCTCAAACTATTTATGACTGTTATACTCGTACATGTCATAATTGTATATTATTATTGCGTTAAATTGACTTCCCTCCTTACTTACTCAGTAGACAACAATAATAATGTCCCTTGATGTGAGACTAAATTTAAAGAATAGTTGCTTATCACCCACAGCAATTACTGAAAACATAGCTCCATCTGTTGCTATCTCAAAAATCAATGACAATTAGTAATTTTTTGTTATACGCTTTTTTACACGCTTTATATTAGCTTCATTTGTATGTTTGTTTGTATGTTTGTATGTTTATAACCGTCTCCTTTGGGCTTGATTTTGACTGACTTTAAATGGTCAGAATTCGTTCAAACTTTGTAGATATATCGAGGACCGATGACAATACACTAATTTAAAAAAAAAAGAAAGCGTGGGGTGCTTTTTACTATTGACAACAGGCACCAAACCTTTTTTTTCAAATTTATTAAAATTTATTTTCTATTTTTTAGTTTGGTTTTCTATAAAAGCGTGTTTTTTAGTTTTTTTGAACAATTTATTTTTTCAATAAAATCTGACTATATTAACTTGACTTTTACTTCATGTCACGCACACAAAGAACGTTTAACTTTTTTTTAATATGGAATAGGGGGGCAAACGAACAGACGTATCACTTGATGGTAAGTGATTGTCACCCTTTGTATGTTCCTCACAGAATTGAGAGGGAGGAGGAGAGATTGGGCTTCTGATACTCTCTCGATGAAGAGTAAGGAAAGATTTGTTCACACTAGTTTCCTAAGAGGCCCGGTCGAGCAGGCGCTCTTTGCCGTGCCGTGCTCTCTGTGTCGAAGCATGAACTATAATCATTTTAAAAATTACTGTAATAAACAATCTGAATTGAACAAAGCAGCATCGCTTGGCCGACAAATTTCGTCTTTTTAATATTTTGTTCTATTTCATTGACTAACATAACTAGAGCGATAATTGTATACACTTTTGGTATAAAGTGTAAGAAAACATTTATTTAGTTGTTTTTAAATAAGTTTTAAACATAAACCACTTCCTTCACTTTTTAAAATATTGAGTATTTCAGATATGATATACTTCGGTGGCCCATATTTGTTTAAAAAGGAGTAGTAATAATTTTCTTTGCGTATTAATATATTATATAGATGAATGAGTGATATTGAAGGCGCATTTTAAATTCCCAAGTGATGAAAGTCACTATTATTCTTTTTTCTTTTTTAGAAAGGACAACTCCCGCATTATATATATTATACATATATCAAGTGTCGCGGGGGACTTTACAAACATACATGAAACGGATACAAAGAACACACAGACTCAGAACGACAATCACATATACAAAGTGTCGCCCCATGTGGGGATCGAACCCACAACACTCAGCGTAGTTCGACGACGGCTTAGGTCGAGCGCGAGGTCGACGAGCGCAGCAGGAAGCGGCGTGGCGACCGCTTAAACCCCTACGCCATCCGTGCAGACAATTCGAAATATCGAAATCGAAATGTTCTTTATTATCATCGTATTTACAATGTTGCATTACAATACACGTGCATAAAAAATGTAGTACAGATTAGTAAAAAAATAAATCAAATATCGTAAACTTGTATTATGGGTGACTTTTTACACAACAGACAAGAGGTTGCTGTTGACCACCGTACCAATATAAATTGTGTCACAGTCGTCAGCGCCTTCCAAAATTAGAACTCTCACCTTCAGGTATGTAGTTACTTGAAAAATAAAGGTACCACAAGAAATATCACCCTTCAAAGGTAAAATACAATATGGCCTGTAACTTGTGACCCAATTCGGTAGCTGTCTTTTATAGAAATATAAACGTGGGAATCGTTGGGATGGGGCGGCATCGCTTAGGCCCCGTTCTGACGGATTTGCATAAACCAATTTGCGGTCAGTCACGCGAGCTCCTCCTAATTCCATAGAAATCGGCCACAAATATTGGGGAGATACTGTTGAGTAACTTTGTGTAGTTCATAAATATGGTTTGTAAAATATGTTTATAAATACAGTGGGAAGATGCATAAATTAATTGTATTAGCTTAACAGCAACCATGAATGACAATCATTCTAGTTCCTGTAAAAAACATGTACGCCATTTCAATTTTCTTTCCAGTGCGTTCACAAATATGTTACTTTATCGCTATGGACCACTCTTTTTTGCATTTCTGTAAACCTTAGTGACACCAACCTTAGGACTTAGGACAAAATGAAAAAATTAAAATGAAGTGTTAGGGAGTTTCGGTGTAGGAAATAAATTAATACGAAATGTATATCATTGGAAATGCTAAAGGCCTTCTGGGAACGCTACAATTCTAGGAAATTTATGTAAGTAACTCAGGTTTTATTAGGTTTCTAGCTATTTTGTGTAATTTCAGCTACGTTTACAACTAGTTCTCGACTCCTAACAGTAACATGATATAACAAAGTCTTCCTTAATAATATTATTATTCTAAATATTTATAAGGATAAATTAGACACATAGAATTACTAACGAGACTTTAATGAAAAGAATGAAGCAGGAAAGAGAATAGTGATAAAAGACGTAAGCTGCAATATACGGAACACATAAATATAACCTATTGCAACTGATAGTATAAAGCAATATTCAAGAGAAAAGAAGTGTGGGAAGGAGACGATATTCCTGGCTGCGGAATTTGCGAGTGGTTCAACTGCTCTTCAAATCTTTCAAACTCTTTATTTCCGCAGTATCTAGCCTAGTATAACCGCCAATCTTCGATCAATCAACGATGATCGCCAACCTTCGGAACGAAGATGGCACTTGAAGAACAAGAAGAAGGTATTCATTCAAATCGAATAAACCGGTAGATTATCTCGTTTAAACAAACTTTTATCGCGGGAGAGCCATACTTCGCTATATATGAGCCAGACTCGACTGGAGAGATACGATGCCCTCACAGTAAACCAGTGCTAAGCTTTTTCTTGCTTTTCACCGAGCGAGTGAGGTCCGGATCCCAAATCCTGTCTGATTCTGGGGAGAGAGACTGAAATAGTTTAAACACTTTTATGACTCTTGAGTTGCAGACCCACGGGCGGCAGCAGTCGCTTCGCATCAGATAACCCGTCCCTCTGGCATGAAAAATAAAGAACCATTCAGTTTATCTTAAATTTTAATTTAGTTTGTTACTTAAGATGTTTGTTAATTCTTCTCCCTATGAACCATGTCCAACGCAGAGCGACTCGAATCGTCGATAGCAAAAAGATCTCCGACCGGCTCGACCCCTTGGCGTTACAAAGAGATGTGACTTCACCCTGCATTCTCTATCGTATCTATCATGGAGAGTGCTCCGAGGAATTCTTCGGACAAGTGCCGGCCGCAACATTTCATTGAGAAAATAAACAGTCATTCTTTCTGACTGATATTAAATGGTTATATTATTTAAAAAGTCTTTGCAATAATGAGTACCTGGTAGAATATATCTAGTACATAATATGTACTCACACGATAGACTCACAGCAAGTTTTTATGCCAGATGACCATGAAACCTTAAACAAAAATACACTTACGAAATAAGAACAAGAATATCGTAATAGTTCACCCGGAAGCATCGTTAAATACCGGTAATACCCAAAGACGTCGCCGTGTTTTTTAACAAATTGTTTGTGTAAACAAAACCATTAAAGGTATTCTAAATTCAGGAAAGGGAAGCCCCAACAACGGGAATGAATCCATTAGAATAAATCGTGTACAGGACGCTGAACTTGTACAGTAACATACTTGAGTCAACGACGAACGCGTAGAATGAATACACAACACATTGGATTACGACTCGAGCCAGAGACCTTTTGGAACTTTCCTATAAATATCTTTTTGGAATGGTATAGGGGGCACGGGGGAGGCAGGTCACCTGATGGTAGGAGGACTTTCGGTAATCCCATTACTCAGAGAAATGCAATCAAAAAGTTGTTTGAAATCGTTGGTCTGTGAAGACCTAGTATCAGTTCGGCCAAATCAGCCCTTAGGTAAAGAAGCGTGGGTTTCCCACGCTGAAAAGTTTCAGCTTTAATATAAAACCCAAACTTATTATAAGGTCTAGATATGGAATGAGTAGGAGAACTATGTAATCTTATCAGAACTGTAATTTAGGGTAGTTTTCTCTTAAAAATGTTATCAAGACAAGTTAATCCTTGATCATTGACTTTAATAGTGTTCCCGCTGAAGATATTTTGGCTTCATACCCTTATCTTTGCAAGCTTAAATTTTAAGTAAGAATAAAAAGGGTCTTGTTATTCCACAGTGGGAGTAAAGTCTCAAATGGAAATTAATATGACAAAATCAAGTATACAACAGCGTCTTAGTTAAAGTAATGGGAGTTTGAAATCTTGGGAAATAGAACCATGATAATTCCATGACTTGTAATGGTAATGGCTCCACCGGACTTTCTATATCGTGGCCTTGACAAGGAGACATCCATGGGGGCTGTTGCCATTAAAAAATAAAGACGTTTTCGACCTTCAGAAACATAATAATCATATCAAAAGAAACCAAAATACGTAATTCACCTGTCACAAAAACCAAACCAGAGATTTACGATGTACCACAAAATACGACTAGTAAATATATTTATCCTTGAAGAAACTAAATGTTGTATTAATAGTAACATTGTTGAGAAATTGCCGTACACCATAAAACGCGAACTATGAATAAATTTGCTGTTAATATCAGTATTTGATATGCACTAAAATAGGGACTGTAGACATGTAGCGGTGTATTTGTGCTTTGCTACTTACCATATATAAATTACATCATTTACAATCATTCATCATCATCATTTATGATTATTCATCATTTATGTCAAGTTGTAATGATGCTTGAGCAAGGAGATTTTATAAAACCAGACGCACTAATTTTTAATACGATTCGTCTTTGGTTGAATTTCGATAACAATTTATTACGTTTGAAATTATATTATTATTGAGTCGTATAACTTAACTTGTTATTTGAATTGCATTGTCAGCTTAATTGAATTTTCTCACAATGACAAGTCGGGTTGTATACTGATTATCTTCTTGTAGCCGTTTGATATATTTTTTAAACTTAGAGCATATTTTCATTTACTCAGAAACATACAAACTTTAAATATTCAATTTTTTATAGATTTGTAATGATATGGAGGCCTGCAACTAAGAGTGACTAAGGATTGCTCTTCTTTGAGTCTCCTTAATCAGAATTGGGTTTCGGGGAGGTGTTTAGGCTGAAGTCAACACGGTTTTCTGCGGTTCTGAGGTCTTGGTAACACTCAGGTCGAGCTGGATCACTTGTTCCGAACCATGGTTCTCTCACGGTACATTCCTAAAGACGCGTATGAATTGCTTTTTAAGAAATTCTTCACCTATTATACATCAATTTACTGTTGTACATGGGATTTCCACAAAAACAAAACTACCAAGCCAAATCACCAAATAAAAACAAGCAAAATATAATCGTCGCACTGAGATAATAAAGTTTATATCCAAGTAACAAAACCCAACAGATATAACATAATGGAATGAACAGCTTTGTCATATAACTCAACAACCGGTTCCATATTTTTATAGAACTTCATTCAAAGGACTCTTTGGAATTGAAGTGTTTTGTCAGCTTTGCAAACAATGGTATTGTGGCCTCAGCAACATATAGCAAAATGTATTTTAGCGCCATCTAGTGAAATCATTCTACAAAAAACTCACGTTATCATTCTGATCCTCCATCGCACAATAAAAAATTTTGTGTTTATTATTATGTACTGGCTTTAGCCCTCGGCTAGATCATGATCCACCCGCCTTTTCACTTTCGCTTTTTTCTTATGATTTCTTGGACATAATCCAATTTTCCTTTATAATTTTCCGGGATTCGGACGATCTCTGCACCAAATTTCATCTAAATCGGTTAAGCATTTTAAACGTGAAGAGGTAACAGACAGACCGATTCACTTCCGCATTTATAATATTAATATGGAAATGGATGGAATATTAGTATGGATTACAATTTTTCTTAATTTTAACTCGTTTTCTTTCTTTCTCTTAACAGTGCTGTTGTGCTGCAGTGTTTGTTCGTCTAGTCAAGGCTTACGATACACACGGGATGAATAAGGGTGGTGACACTCCGTATTCTTAACCGTCAGCACACTTCACAGTCCATATTGTATAAAAACTATAGCTCTCTGTACTGCTACAATATACAATAAGTATTCTAAATAACTGTAACATACTCCCTTGCATCATTTTTGTTTAAAAACGTTATTTTCTACGCGTATAACTGATAAAAGATCATATTACTGCATATATGAGGTTATCACCGTTAGCATATTTCGTTTTAAACATATTTGCTTAGACTACTGCAGTAATAAGTAACTATAAAGCTAATATCGCACACACAATTTTATTGTAACCTAATAAAGAAGATTTATATTGCAATAAATTCAAGATGCAATAAAATAAGTAAGCGAGCGACTTATAGAGTTAGGTTTTATATGGAGTACTCGCCAGCGATTGATTGTAATAAAATAATGAATGATTATTATTAAACTTTATTTCATTACCAATACAAATATACCTACAGATATTTGCAATGTCTCAATCTACTAAAATACTAAAGCTAAAGACCTTTTCGTTTATCTGTTTAAACGCAGTATTCTCTCGAAGTATCAGTCAGATTTTAAGGATTCTCTTTTAAATTAGATAGAGCATTTATTATGAAATAATATCAGTTATAATACATCACACCACGATGTTTAGGAAACAAGCAGTTACCATAAACGATGAGACTGAGGAAAACAGTTAATTCACTATAAAATAATCTAGAGCTGTTTTATTGTTTGTTTTAATATACGCTGTTTATGAGCCAGTTTTTTCACTTAATGTTGTGTCTTAAGAAAGAAAGCTTACTTATTTAGAAATAAGATTCCCCGCTCTGGGACCCGTTTCGAATATACTTTTAATGACAGACTTTTTTCTTTGCTAGTGTTTTTATAATGCTAGCTTCATATTTCTTAAATCACAGAGTAGCCATAAAATAAAATACTGCTGTGATCGTTAAAAAAAAAAAACTTTTTCTTTACAGTTTTCCTAATTTCATTTAGGATCGGCACAAAATGTAACATTACAAAGGATTTTGGCTGTTTTTTTTTTCATAGCTGACTACCAGCTTGACGCAAACTCCTTCCTCCCCCCGCCTCGATGTACTCGTAATCGTTTTCAGTCTCGTCTGAAAGAAGACCTGCTTAAAGAAGGATAGGAAATAGGGAAAGAGACATAGGTATACTATAAGTTTCGGTTGAGAAATAGGATTGAGTATATTAACACGTTCAATGGGAGAGGCCTATGTCCAGCAGTGGACTGCGATAGGCTGATGATGTGAACACGTTCGTCCGTCCTGTGATAAGTGAGGCCATTAGAACAGGGCCAAAAACAGACCAATACTGATATAAACACTCATGTAAATCACAAGAATATTAGCTAACTTGATATCGAAACAGTGAGATTTTTTGTCCGTCACTTGGATGTTATTACATTTAGTTGATTCCTACATACTGTATGTAGAAGTATATAATAATAATAAATTAAACATATTTCAGTGCCATCTATAGGAAACACACCGAACTACGGAGTAATTGCAAATCCTGTATCATGATATAACAGTTCTGACTCCATTTAGCACATAAACAACTTCTCAACATTAGCCGTAGCATGATCACATCTCCAGGTTGGAAGATCCTCCCTTTGTACTGGAGAGTGATGTCAGCCATTCCTCATTAATATAAAATTACAAAAAAAAGACTTAACTATCTATTGTATCTATTGGCAGTTTAGAATCAACTGTATTGTACACAAACAATTTTGTGTACAAGTATACACCCGACAAATATGTAGCAATGGTCTTATCGCTAAAAGCAATCACTTACAGCAACCTTTGGATGGATATTTAATAGTTCACTAAACTAAAGACATAGCACACAATTATTGTGCCATCAAACCGACAATTTATCTTTGTACTACAGTCGTTTGTTAATGTGACGGAAACACGATTCGATTTTTAGCGAAAGTAATGGAAGACGCATCAATCGCATTTATTTTGTTTTGTTATTAAATCTCTCAGTACTTTATGTATAGTTTATCAAATAAGGTAGAACGAAATGCAACAAAACTATATGACTTTTTTTATATTTTACATTATATTTTCTTAAATATTTGCATACTTCTTCCGTTGTAGGATTAGGTCTATGTGTGTGTAAGAAATGGTGATTTCTGACTCTCACGAAGGCTATGAGAATTTATTTGATGTAATTGATAGATTAAAAACAGATTGAGAACAGGGCGAGGAAGCTAGGTGAAAGATACTAAGACTCTGTGATTCAAGGCCTATAGAATAGAGAACACTGCAAGGAGAAGGAAAACTTGAAACAAACCCTATACCAACCCATCTGGTATAGTAGGCCAAACCCTCCATTCTAAGGAGAGGCTTATGTCCAGCAGTGGACTAGTAATGGCTGATGATGATGATGATAGAATAGAGACATTTTCAGACATTCTTTAAAAAAAAAATATTCTTACTTTAAGAGACCAGCTTTTAAGATTTCCTAAACAATGTATCCTTGTAAAGAACAAACCGTATTTTGTAGAAGTTGAGCTTTTCGAAGCTTATAGTTCCCGTCGACTTGTAGCGTTTACTTTGAATTTTAAGTCAATTTGAAGGTACAATTTAAACAGGACGGCAGCTTATGTTTAAGTACTGTTTTCGGCGACCAATAGCTGCGCTTTATTTAAAGATTTAGGGTTAAGAGGTAAGCGATTAGAGGATTTCTACATCATAATGAGTATTATGGTTCGGTGTACGTGAGAAAAGACAAATGAATTGTTGGTTAAATTGTTTAAATGCGAGAGCTTGAACCGTATTAAGGTAAGTCCTTAAAGGATAAACAATTTAGCAGTTAAGGTTAGTCTGAATTGTCTTTTCATCTTTGTAGATCGGGTGAGAGGCCGACTTAAGGCAGGTATTGGACTTAATGCCGAGGTTATAGTAACAGTCAAATTCTTTCTCCTCTTAGCCTTTTTCTGAACTAGATTGGGGTCGCCTTTAAGTCTACTACGATACGACTGAACTTCCAGTTTTTACGCGTAGTGACTGCGATCAGACCTCCATAACCCAAGTACTAGGCGATATCGAAGTTGTAGAAAGACTGTTGTCGAATATTTTAGGGTTCCAACTACCCGTAACAATTGCCAGAGATGTTCGTATGGCAACTGGAACCGACGGCTTAACGTGCTCTCCGCAGCAATGAATGGTCACCCATCCATAGACTGACATGGCTAGGATTGCTTAACTTTGCAATGTGTTAATTTATATGTAGTGACGGATTAAGTTAAGAATACAGAATGTCACTACCATCAAAATCAAAGCTGTTCTTTATTCAAAGACACAAACAGAGAGAATTTGTTTCCTGGGGTTTCAGGCTACCTCATACATACGCAAGCCAAAGCTACATGGTTCGTTAGTGTTACAGATGGCGCAGAGTTTGACACAGTGATGACTGGTAGGTCCAGTTGAATTTTTACAATTATCTAGGCACAGATATTTGCAACAATTTTTATTTATTTACACAACCATAGGCATATGGACGGGCCTGTTGGTCTGGTGGTTAGTGACCCTGACTGCTAAACCGGAGGTCGTGGGTTCAATTCCCACCCAGGACAAATATTGTGTGATGAGCACGGTCATTTGTTCTGTGTCTGGGTGTAATTTATCTATAATATGTATGTATTTAGAAATATATAAGTATGTTTATCAGCGGTCTGGTTACCATAGTACAGGCTCTGCCTAGTTTGGGATCAGACGGCCGTGTGTGAGTGTGTGAGTTTTTTTTTTTTTTATTATTTTATATTTTTCTATCACTTTTATCTGTGACTTGACTCTTTATTATTTCTGACTATACTTACTCTAGACTTCTCCAAACATATTTTCACCAATGAAATACAAAATAAACTATGATGGTGAATGTGTGTGTATATGTTTAAATTTTTAAATACTTTTTGTAACTGACGCTTTTTAAGAATTATATAATATCAAATGAAAAGTTTAATTTAGAATTAATAACTTACTCAAGTTGAGTCTATGTAGCATTGTACAGTAATTTAATGCTTCTTCACAAACGCCCCTTTTTGACCAGACTGATATATCGGCCTCGCAGAAAAACGATGTTACGCAATTCTTGCTTTTCACCGATTGACTGATGTACCCGAAGCTCAAAGGCTCAATTGTGTTTCTTTAGATGCTGGTATCGTCGGGCGGCGCTATTCACTTACTGTCACGTGACCTGTCTACTCGTTATCTACCTATACAATAAAAAAACTGCGGCACTCCGGGAGTCCCGACAGAATTTAAAATTGTTTGATCATAATCGTTTTTTTTTTTGTTTTGTATATTCGTATATACACAATATATGTTTATATTATAATATAATATAAAATAGTTTACTAATCCCACCCACACGCCCACCACTGTAACTCCTGTACACCAGGATCCACAGCAGTGACCCACGAACATAATGAGTTATGACACTCGGGAAGTACCAGGAAGAAATTAAATTGTCTTGGAACCCGCAACGAAATTAATCAGAAGAAAATTGGAGGAGTTGAAAATACAATAAATCCACTTCCCTCCTTAGCAAAGCGGGAGACAAAATGAAGTAAAATGGGCATACACCCTTTTAAACAGGGAAGCACCACGGCCACAAAATATTACAAATCCTACGTGAGCTATATTTGATTTCTATAATATGTATGGCAGAATCGCCTAAACGCACGGAAATTCACCCTAGTTGACACAAGATCCCCATAGTATACCGCCCCAGATGTCACCTGCAAGCTATTCAGCATTCCCTATTTATTTTATTTATTCCCTATTAGCAAAGACTACATTCCCAGAGGATATGATGAACAGACTGTTCATAGTGAGAGTTAGGTGTTGAGCATTGACACAATGGTGACTCGACTAATTTAAATGGATAAAGCTTGCTCTTAAAGTTACCATGACCCGTAAGAAATTGAGCGACACAGTGATCCACCTCAAGCCATGTCCTCGACAACCGTTCGCGAACAGATGGAAAGAATTGGTAAAGATGGCGCCCCTTGGATGATTCATCCCAGCGTTGTTGCCATTCGTCTATGAGGTCATTATAGACATCGGACTGCTGTTGAAGCAATCTTGTAATTTTACCGCGATCCCGCGCGCCCAAAAAATCGCATTTCATATTTTGACTTGAATAGTACATGGCACGTCTCTGCACCTCGAGATCGACCGGAAGCACACCCGCCAACACCGGCGAAGCCTCAGTGCTAACCGTCCTATATGCCTTGAAACAGTTTGCGACGGACAGCGCCTACGGTCGCCCTATCGGCCCATACAGGTGCACCATAGCACATACACCCCATGTCGCAGTTGATATCCTTGTCAATGCACAGAAACTCTTTTTAGACTTTTCATTAACTATTTTAATATGTTCGATAAATGAAGAATATAATGAAATATAAAATAAAATAGTTATATTATCAATGTAGATAATACATGTAGATACTTATATACAAAGGTGTCGGTAACATTAACAGTGTCGCGAGGTCAATGTTTTTATCCCATCTCAAATAATACATTCTTTTGTTTGTTGTTGAAAAATGCCCACCGCGCCTAAAAAAGGTTTTACTTCAAAGAAACAGTTATCGAAGTGTGCCTTACACAAAAGTTACCTATGTAAAGCACACTTTAACAACTTCACAATGGACAACATAACACCTATCTGACTCGCTGTCATGATTTATCTTCAAAACACATAAATTTATTTAGTGTGTTTATATTCCCAAACACGCATCTCGCTAAATGAGAATGAGCTAAAATTTTAAAGACCATAAATAAGCACACATTACACATAATTAACGCTTTCATCACGTTTAGTTTTACAATCTCTTTGTAATAACTCATTTCGTCATTTTGACTTATATAGTCATTTGTTTGTCATATTATCATTATTTCTTAGTATCTTTTATCAATCAAGCAACCTATTGCAGTCTGTTGGTGGATTTAAGCCTCCCTTGAGCGCCGTAGTGCCCAGTTCTTTTTCTTGTAATAATGACCATCCTCGGTACTTGGTACTACAGTGCAAATAACAATAGGTTTAATAGAACATCACTCGTGCTTTACAATGTTGCAAAATACTACGCAAAACCGACTTTAAGAAAGGGAGGTACTGTATTAGGTTCGTATATTTTCATGTACTTTGTATACGTATGTGTATAATTATGTATGTTTGTTCGTGTGGTGATAGATTAAGAATACGGAGTGTTACCACTCCTATTCATGCCGTGTATGTCGTAAGAGCCGACTAAGAGACAACAACACTGCAAAAGAAGGAAAACTCGACCAACCTGTCTGGCCAACGTTGTATGGTAGGCCAAAACCTCCTTTCTATGTACAGCAGTGGACTATTAAAGGCGGTTCATCTGATGACTGTGATTCATATTCATTAGATATACTCCGTTTTATGGGTGTGTGACTTTAATACAAGATACTATTAATAGGTACTGGCTTTCCTAACGGAAAAAGGGCTCTGATGGCAGAAATATTCGTGAGTGGAATCGTGTACCTTTAATAATAATAGAATCTCTAACAAACTACTAACAAATGAATAATACTAAGCCCATATAACACCGACAAGCTAATAGACATAACCATGTACTCAACAGCAAAGTAAGTACAAGTAAGTTCAAAGCACAAACTACTTATCTCAAGTTAGGGATCTGTAGTAGTTATCGCAATAGGCGCCAACTTGAGCGAAGAGACGATTTACCCGATCATATTTAGCGACGCGACTGTGAATGTTTGATCATAGAAAACTTCTGCCGACAAGTTGTATTAGTGAGGATATCCTATTAGATGATAGTTCGTGTTCGAATTAATATCTGGCAAACTTCGTTTAAAATACTGTATTAAATATGTGGTACAAGAATTTATTGTCAGCTGATTGCCGCGGTTTATCCAGTTTTATATTATTGTTTTTTAAACACAACTCTCGCATTAGGAGTATTTATTCTGCGTCGCAGGGGACTTTACAAATGCACCAGGGACTTCCTTTCTAGGGTATACCTGGTTCCCCGGCTATTAGTACCCGAGACGGCGTGCGGTTTTAGTCGGTTCGTTTCCAACATGCCACCGACAAGTGGTATCCGAGACGATTTCCGCACGGAAAAAAAAAAAAAAAAAAAAAGGGGACTTTACAAACATACATGAAATGGACACAAAGGAACACCCAGACTTGAACAAATTTCTGAATCACACACAATTATTTATAAAACGACCGGACAATTTCGAGGTTGTTATTAATAGTGCGGGTTGCCTTTAAACTATAAACTATACTACAAGTGAGAACCTTTTTATTTATACGTCTTACGTGCCTATATTGGCAACAGTGGTAAAGTCATAAACACTAAGTCACCCTGGAATACGTGACCAGCATTCTATAATGAAAAAGAAACTGATCAAAGATTTTATGTATAAGTTAAACAAAATTTATCAAAGTAACACTTACGATTCTTCGTATCTTACGACTCCCTCGAGATGAATAGGGATTTTAACACTTTATATTCTTAATCCGTCACTAAACGGAAAGCATTCTGTGATTCCATATATGAAATCAAATATCAAATAAATTGAAATAAGTAAACAACTAGCTTGAGAAAACTGAGATTAAGGATGCGTTTCGTATGAGAAAAAGGAGTAAGACTAGGAGAGGCGGGAGTGAACATCGAAATGTCTTCTTGCAGCTAGAGAGGTGAATACAACTGACACATCAATCGACCTGAATCCTAGACATTTTAATTATAATATATTTCTTATATCGTATTATCATAGACAGCAGTTGGACATACGGAAGCGCACGTGTCTCAAGCCTTAAATGAAACACATATGCCATAAAAGTTATAAAAGGATCTTCAGAAAGATGTGCAGTGTTCATCGTTCATAACAAAGTTACCTCAATGGCGCTTAGAATGACAATGCAGTGTTCTGTATTTTCTAGTAAAACTAAATATGGTATACAAGGTTTCATGCTCTAGCCGCATGTGTATAGAATAAGAAATTTACTGCAAACTGAAGCGAGGTTTGAAAATTATATTTAACTTATTTTATGACTATTTTTCTCACTCTAGGCAGAGATAAAGCAGTAAACTGATGAATGCACGAGGTGAAAGGGAGAAGAAGACACATTAGGCGTACTCTAAATCACTTTGAAAAAACAAAGAACGAAGAAGAAAAAAGTAGATGAGAGAGAATGATAACAATGACGATGAGGCTTCCACTCGCTCAAATGGTGTAATTTTAAAGTCGTTACTCTGTAGATGAAAAGGCGAACTTAATCATCAGTGTAATGATATATTTTTTATTATTAAAATTGATTATATATACATTATGATTTACAGTAAAAATTCTTCAAATAAATTATGAGAACCCTCCGCAGATTCGCTGTAGTTCTATCAATTGAATATTCATAGTTTCTATCAAAAGTCAGGCCTGTTGGTCTAGTGGTTAGAGCCTTGGACACCCAGGATAAATATTGTGTGATGAGCACGGTCGTTTGTTCTGTGGCTGGTTGTCATTTCTCTATAATATGTTTCTATTTAAAAATATTTAAGTGTGTCAATCAGCAGTCTGGTTACCATAGCACAGGCTCTGCCTAGTTTTCGGCGCTGCGTCTGCCCTTGGGCGACTTTTACCCAATTTGGGTGGACCCAGCGTCGCTACGAGACGGCTGTACACGGGGGTTGTCCGGTCAATGGCACTGTATGGTGCACCGGTGTGGGCGGCGGCTCTGACCGCCCAGAATAGGGCACGCCTCTGGCGCCCTCAAAGGATATTGGCGGTTAGAGCCATACGCGGTTACCGCACCGTTTCGACGGAGGCCGCGTGCGCATTGGCTGGTACTCCCCCATGGGAATTGGAGGCGGAAGTGCTCGCCGAAGTATATTGGCGGACGGCTGAGTACCGGGCGGATAATGGCAGTCGGCCCCCGCCCGAAAATATACGCGAGTGCCGTGAGGCCGCTCGTCGAGTCACGATGGCTCGTTGGTCGTCCCGGCTGGAGGCTCCACGAGCTGGCTTTGCCACCATGGAGGCGTTCCAGCCGGTGATCGTCGAGTGGGAAGGGCGGCAGCACGGGACCCTTTCTTTCCGGCTGACGCAGGTCCTTTCTGGGCACGGCTGCTTCCGGTCCTGCACTCGGTCGCCAGGAGGGAATTGAGTCCCGCCTGTTACCACTGCGATTGTAGTGAGGACTCGGCTCAGCACACGCTGGCAATTTGCCCGGCTTGGGCGCCGCAGCGCCGGGTTCTTATTGCAGTCATCGGCGGCGATCTCTCGCTGCCGGCCGTCATACCATGGTCGGTAGTGACAGATGTTTCACCGCGGTCGCATCCTTCTGCGAAGACGTCATCGCGCAGAAGGAGGCGGCGGAGAGGGCCCGGGAGGACAACCTCCACTCGGACCCAATCCGTCGCCGTCGAACCGGGCGGCGGAGGCGCGTCTACCACCGACTCATGACGCCCTGAGTGTGGCCGCGGGTGGACGGGACGGGTTTTCCCCTCCACCCGCCATAACGGCCAGCAGTGAGGAGGCGATGTCCGCGTGTGCCAGACGTCGCCTAAATGGAGAATGTACCCGAAGGTGGTGCCCGCGCCGATGCGGGCAGGCGCTAGGAGGGGTCCGGATGTCCTAATAATAACAGCAGTTCCCGGATCCCTCCTATTAGAGGCGCAGTGTGGCACACCGGTTTTAGTCGGTCCGATTCCGACACACCACCTCGCCGCAAACCCCGGTGGGGTGACGGCCCGAACGGGTTTCCACACGAAAAAAGAAAAGAAAAAAGGGCTCTGCCTAGTTTGAAATCAGATGGCCGTGTGAGAGATATGTGAGGTACATAAACTGGTTACAAACTATACTATTGGTATAACTGTTGATGGAACTGTGATGAAATTTCGCGGGCGAGTGATATTTTCAGTTCAGATTTTCTTTTAATGTGGAGGAACGGGTGTCATGTCCCCCAAAGGGAGGATCCTCCTATCAGGCGAGGTCATCATGCCGCGGCATGCGGCCCAACGCTTGATGTTCGGAAGTTGTATATATTATTATGCTAATCGGCGAGAGAATTCTGAATTTTCCGTAGATGCAAATATATCTAATGAACTGTAATAAAGATCCTTTTATTTATATAACATGAAAAAATGTTGTTATGTAACGGGCCTGTCACTAATCCGTTACATCCCCGAGGGTTGACGCGGGTCGTCATTGTAACCGCCAATCTTTGTCGGTATTTACATAATTTGAGGCTAACATATCTTTGGATATGTCTATCATTTTCATTTTATGGGGGTACCAGAGTACGTCCGTCCGAATTTTTTCCAATATACCTCAGAAGCTATATTTTATAGATTAGAAAAAAATAATGTTTTTAAAGCATGATGTTGTTTTCTCTACTAATCCATGCTAATATTATAAATGCGAAAGTGTGTCTGTCTGTCCGTCTGTTACCTCTTCACGCTTAAACCGCTAAACCGATTTAAATGAAATTTGAAATAGAGATAGTTTGAGTCCCGGAAAAGAAATCATCCTTTAAGGGGGTGAAAAGGAATCAATAAACGCGGAACAGATTTATATGGAACTAGCTGACCCGCGCAACTTCGTCTGCGTCCAATAGTAATAAATTTTCTCCGTTTTTGAAACATTCTTCATTGGTGCTCCGCTCCTATTGGTCTTAGCGTGATGATATATAGCCTATAGCCCTCCTCGATAAATGGGCTATCTAACACTGAAAGAATTTTTCAAATCGGACCAGTAGTGCCTGAGATTAGCGCGTTCAAACAAACAAACAAACAAACAAACTCTTCAGCTTTATAATATTAGTATAGATTTGGTATGGAGATAGATGATTGAGTAAGAATACAGGCTTATTACCGCGATAACGTCGTACACGCGGGCGCAGCCGCGGGCAGAATCTAGTATTTAACATGGGAAAGTAACTCTGTCTGTCTATCTTTTAAGCTTTTACGACCAAATCGCTGGAGCGATTTTAATGAAATTTGGCATCGTGAAACTTTGATAAGGAAGTAGAAGGACGGACATAGGCTACTTTTTACGGCGATTATTATTTTGTGACGCCTGAGTTGCAGACGTTGACGTTCATGGTCGGCGATGGTCACCTTTCATCAGGTGACCGGCCTGCTCGTCTGCCCCCTCTAACATAGCAGCAGGTGGAGCGCTATATTAATACGTGAATATAATGTATGTCTTTTTCAACAAATATGTCACACGGAAGCAAATATCTTATGCAGACAAAGTGCATAAAGTGAGAATTTAAATCAATACGACGGATTAGTTTTAAACTAGATAGCGTTGTAGGTCGGATGTCCGAATTATTATTATTAATATACTAACTAGGTTTTTCCCGCGCCTCCGCCTGCATGCATGTTGGTTATCGCTGTAAAAAGTAGTCCTTTCTCTCGGTTCAGCGGTTATTCATTCTCACATCAACAGCCTTTAATAGTCCACTACTGGACATAGGCCTCTCCTTAGGAAGGAGGTTTTGGCCTACTATACCACGCTGGCCAGACGGGTTGGTATAGGGTTTGTGTCAAGTTTTCCTTCTTTTTGCAGTGCTGGTGTTCTGCGTTGTTTTGCGCCCTTAGTCGGCTCATACGACACCCACGGGATGAATTGGGGTAGTGACATTCCGTATTCTTAATCCGTCACTACACGGATCGTTATTCATTCTCAATAACAGCCGATATTTTCAACCTTTTCACCCCCTTATAGGATGCTTTCTGGGATAAAAACTATCGTAATGTCCTTTCAAGGGACTCAAACTAACTATTTACCAAATTTAATGTAAATCCGTTCAGCGGTTTAAGCGTGAAGAGGTAACAGACAGACAGACAAACACTTTCGCATTTATAATATTAAGTAATATAGTAATAGTAAAAGAATAGTAATATAGTTAAAGAATATAGTTTATAGTATGGACTAGTCTGAAATTAAAATAAATGTGAAAATGTCCTCTACGACGTTATAATGCATGCAAATATGGCAAGTGATTACAAATTCCGCATTGAATTGAATTAGAATTAGTCAATAGGTTTAAAATTTATAATGCTTAGCGCAATTAGTAGGTTGCGAAAGTCCTTATTAACCGCTTTCGATAAAAAAATGAGGCTTTAGTAACACGTTGGGTATTTCAAAGTTATAAAATACGAGTACCTATTTTGTGATCGCAGTAATTCCCGGAGGTATCCTTGTATATCCAAGTCTTCACAAAAAATACATCAGCCTTCAATTCCATTTCGGGTATTTTTTGTCATCTATCGCGATTGGGATCATAATATAGGCAATCTGTCCCTTTCGAATCTTCGGGGTTTGCATTACCGGTAATAGAACGGTTAACTTATGGCGTTTTGATGTTCGATGTTGATGAAAAAGATTACTGGGTTTGTGATGAGTTTGTGTTTAAAATATAAAGATTTATATACTCACTATTAACGTTATTGACAGTTTGATTGACCTTGAAAAATGATTCAGTTATGGAGTTAACCTAACCTAACCAAAAACATTTAGAAAACCAGATTCAAATATTCTGATAGGTCGGGTAATCGATCCTACTATCTACTCTGTAAAGGTTAACCAAGAACTATTATAATATCACTCGACAACCTTTGATAGTACACTGCTGGACATAAGCCTCTCCTTAGAAAGGGGCGTTTAGCCTACTATACCACGTTGTCCAGACGGGTCGGTATAGGGTTTGTGTCAAGTTTTCCTTCTCTCTGCGTGTGATGTTGTTCTTCGTAGTTTTCTCCCTTAGTCGGCTCTTACGACACCCACGGGATAATTAGAGGTGGTGAAACTCTGTATTCTTAATCCGTCACCACACGTACCTATTATAATATATTATATCTATACTGGCAAATTAATTAATCCGACCTCCTTCCTCCCAGCCGTTTTCACAGACCCAAATAATAATAATAATAATATATCTCACACACTCACACACGGCCGTCTGATCCTAAACTAGGCAGAGCCTGTACTATGGTAACCAGACCGCTGATAAACATACTTATATATTTCTAAATACATACATATTATAGATAAATTACACCCAGACACAGAACAAATGACCGTGCTCATCACACAATATTTGTCCTGGGTGGGAATCGAACCCACGACCTCCGGTTTAGCAGTCAGGGTCACTAACCACTAGACCAACAGGCCCGTCTTGGTGGTGGTGTGGCCCGTCGTGGTGTGACGTGGTGGTGGTGTGACGTCGTGGTGGTGGTGTGACAAATGAGGTTGGTGTCGGTGTGACGTCTACTACCATACGGCTGAACTTCGATTTTTTATGCGGAGTGACTGCGGTCAGACCTCCACAACCCAAGTACTAGCCTATAACGAAGTTCTGTACAAAGACTATGTTCGGACTTTTTAGGGCTCCGACTACCCATAACGATTGCCACAGATGTTCGTATGGCAACTCCTGTTAACGCAACTTACAATACATAGTAGAACTGGCATTAGGATGAAAGAAATATGATTTGCCAAGCACTTTCTAAATTGCTTTATGCTCTTTTTGTTCGAAATCCAGAGATTCCAGGTAAACTAGAGAAAAGCTATAAAAAATTAAAAAACAGATATTCCACTGGTAATGATGATTTCATGTTCTACGCTGTTATATATCCTCCCGAAACGGAGGTAATTTTGAATTAAATATCTTTTTAGATTCCATTATACAATAGATGATCATTCATCTCCATGATTTATTATGGTTTACATTATGGTCTCAGAAATGACAAATTTATGATAGGCATTGTTTGGTATTGCACCATCTTTTTTATAAATTACCATCATCTATGTTGCGACTACCTATCCATACTAAAATTATAAATGCAAAAGTGTGTCTGTTTGTCTGTCTATCTGTCTGTCTGTTACCTATTAATAAGAAATATAGATATAAAATGGACAAAGGATAGTTTTTATTCTAGAAATCATCCTTTAAAGGGTCGAAAAGAGGGATGGAAGTTTGTATGGTAAATCAATAAGCACTAAACCGATTCAGATGAAATTTGGTATGGACATAGTTTGTTTCTTGAGAAAGAACATAGGTTACTTTTTATCGCGATAACCGACATACACGCGGGCGGAGCCGCGGGCAAAAGCATTTATAAATTGGATTTGATAATTATGTGTTTGGTGTAAATGAGCAGTCGGGTCATCTGATGGCAAGGGAATACCGCCGCTCACGGAAACCTACAACTTAAGAGTCACAAAGCGTTACAGCCTTTAGATTGATGATGGAAGTTAAAATTTCTACCATGTCTAATACGTAGGGCACACTGAAAGTCTCTGGATCTGGTCACTTACAATAAAACAACGAAAAACCAATTATGGAATCCGAAAACGAAACTCGTTGGGAACATGGTACTTTTTAATTTGCGAGACTGTCATTTGTATTTTCATCGTGACATCCTTTCGAGAACGTCGCTATTAAAATGAATTTAACTCGTGAACATTTTCGTTCTAACAAGAGAGTTTCCAGGGACTTCAATTGGCATTTCATTGGCTGC
This sequence comes from Arctia plantaginis, assembly GCA_902825455.1. Taxonomy (NCBI): domain Eukaryota; kingdom Metazoa; phylum Arthropoda; class Insecta; order Lepidoptera; family Erebidae; genus Arctia; species Arctia plantaginis. The sequence goes on along the minus strand of CADEBD010000322.1, from coordinate 427,562 downwards.
TTTGTATAGTGGTTTCAGCGAATGCAAAAATGCATCAATTGCAAGGGAATATACTTTCAAAAACAATAAATGTATCGTAAATCTTTTTTCTAGTCTTATTTGTCAGAATCCAGAAACTTTTAGTATGCTGTAATATTTTTGTAAATTAATTTTAACGTTCTTTTGCCCATTGAATAAGTATAACTAATGTATAAGTAAAACAATGTTGTGGTATATTTAATGATGTTATTGTCTCTACCTGTTTATTAAAAAAGAGTGGCCGTGAGTTTGCTTCCCCTTACTTTTCATAGGTAACCCCTTAACCCCTTAGAAACGGATGGTTGTAGATCGTCATAGGCATATAAGAGATTTTCGAAAGTATTACATTATGTTTATTTTGTTAAATATTTGACAAATCAGAGATTGTTGTTACTGTGTGTTGATCTATGACTTTAGAGTCTACATATAATACGGTTTCAAACAATTTTATAAAATAAAGATATTTTGAGTTTGAGTTTGAAACATTGTAAAGGGCTTTGGTTTGTTTCTATTTTTGTTGATCGTCTGCTTAACGTCTGCTTAACTCCTTATAAGTGAAACATTTTTGTACACGCACGCGCAATTCCTCGTCTTCCTGTTTTGCACACTTCAGTCTTTTTACAAAAATCACTCTCAAAATTTCCAAGAATACAAAAGAAAAGGTATTTCACAACAAAATTTGCCAAATAATATTAAAGAAGCCTATGACCAGATAAAAATATAAATTTTTAATGTGATGCTATTATTACCGGAACGTAATTTGACGGTATTGTAAACAATAATGATTTTTGATTAAAATCATTACACGTTCGTTCTTGTGGTATATAAAATAACCATTAAATATGCAAAGGAAACTGAGGTGTGGTAAACATGTTTGAGTTAGGGTGAATTGTTTTGAACGGTTACTTATCATAACATGTGTACGTCAACGAACGACGTAAAACTAACAATTACGGTTGATTTTAGGATACGTTGAATGCAAAGTGTTGTTTCGTTGCATAAATAACTGGTAACTGACTATCACAGCTGTGAGGGCTACTAGTGAAAAGGTTGGTTTCTACTGGCAACTCTCATAAGTGTACTAGAACTTCTTTAAATTTATTTAGTGTAGCAACATTTAAACATGAATGTCAAATTGGTCTGTCAAAACATTTACTTCCAAGAATTTTTATATCGAATGACTTAAAACTTTTTCATAGAAAAATTGAGCCATTTTTTTCAAAGTATAGAATTTATGTTCGATAATATTTGTTTATTCTGTATACTTCAAAATATATGTACTATATGTATAGATTTCATGTGGGTACTATTTATTTCACTAAAAATAATATTAATAATAATAATAGCATCCACACAACGCCATCTAATCCCGAACTAGCAGAGATGGCTACAAGACAACTGATATCAATACATATATACTTTTTTGTTGTAAATACACACATACATTTGGACTGATATAATTTATCCCTGATTCTAATCAAGCTATACATTTTTTTTGGTCAAAAAATACTGAAACGGGCTACTTTATTTAGGTTTTTATAGGGAATGTATGTGTGGACATTAAACTGCACAGACGGCGTAGTGGTTTAAGCGGTCACCTCGCCGCTTCCTGCTGCGCTGAGTGTTGTGGGTTCGATCCCCACATTGGACAACACTTTGTGTGATAAAAAAAAAGTTGTTCTGAGTCTGGGTGATCTTTGTGTCCGTTTCAAGTGTGTTTGTAAGTTGTTCGAGAAAAAAAAAACAAATTATAAATTTGATGATGCAGAGCAGTACAGGTCCTCTCTCGTCTAACATGAATTATTTTATTTACACGTCTAGTTTTACTATTTGTCTTTTTACAAGCTCATTAAAAACAGTTTTTTTAGCTTTTAAACACAAATCATTGGCTCTAAGGAAATGTTTCTTTTATAAAAATACGAAACCAGTAGATAATCTTAGAAACAAAAGCAGCAGATGTCATACAAAACCGCACGGTAAGAATATGCTGCGTTACAAATAGACTCAGTAGCTAAATAAAATTCAAGCTAAGAAGTATGTTGTGTAAATGTTACTATTGCAGATGCATTGATCTGAATACAAAGGATGTAAAAAAGAAAAGTCAAGTACCAGCTTTGCCTGTACTTTTTGTTATTCTTTTATTCCACGCCTTCCGATATGTCAGTGAAATTATATAGTAAAAAGATGGTGGAAAAAGATGCTATGGTCGCATTTGTACCACCATCTTTTATTCATTATTCATTAACTTTATATAATAAATATCATATAACCTATTTTTTTCCGTGTGGTGACGGATTAAGAATACTGAGTGTCATCACCCCTATTCATCCCGTGGGTGTCGTAAGAACCGACTAAGGGAAAAAACTACGCACAACACTAGCACTGCAGAGAGAAGGAAAACTTGACACAAACCCTATACCAACCCGTCTGGCCAGCGTGGTATAGTAGGCCACATCCTCCTTTCTAAGGAGAGGCCTATGTCCAGCAGTGGACTGTTAAAAGCTGTTGATGATGATGATGATGATGAACCTAATTTTTAACATTTTCATTATAGTCTATGGTAATATTTATTTTCAATATAGTGTACTACTGGATAAAATATTTTTATAAAGTAAAACCTTTGTAATTTATTCTATTCATTGCAAATAGTTCTTTCCGAGGTTTTGCTTTATTTATTTTTTCACTTTTTCCATGTGAGAGTAATAAAATAGCCGAATAAATAGATAAAATTGCTTTTGTAGAAATAAAAGGCATTGTACACTGAGTTTGCTGAATTATCACTGTGTCTAGACTTAGACTAATACTATAAGAACCTTAAACTAGAAATTGCAGATTGACTGATTTTAAGCAGTTTTAAAAAACCCTTAATATTTGTATTAGTCTCAATTAAAGATTTCTATTTACCTCCATACATATCATCGATTAATTACAGACAGACACAAACAAATAATCATGCGCATCACACACTATTTATCCTGGGTGGGAACTGAACCTACGACCTATGGCTTAGCAGTCAGGATAACTAACCTCCCCAACCAACAGGTCAGTCCAAAAAAGACCAGCCAGACCATGATGGCTTAATAAACGAACGTTCGAACTACAATTAGTTATTGATTAGTTGAATATTCTAACTAATTTTAGTTAGAATAATTAAGAGTTATTAAGGTTCCAGAGAGTAGTGCGTAGGGACAATAAAGTCCCACACCATGTTTGTTCAGATACGCATTTGACTGGCTTCATCTCATTTGTACACAGAGAGTATTCCAACATATTTGGGTACTTATAACAATCGAACAACTTATAAGGATTCGTTGACATATTGAGTGGAACTTCGAGAAGTTTCGAAATAGCCTGTTATGTATTATTCCTATAATTAGAGAGGCGTAACCTTGTGTTTGGATGAATCTATTACATACTCGAAATACTCTTCTGGTAAATAGATGATAAGGATGATATAAAATTAACTAGTTTTAGTCCGCGTCACTCGCGTTATTAACGTTTTTTCGATAAAACTATTGTACAGTGTGCTGATTTCAGTCGTCGAGGTGGTTTTTAGTGGAAACACCATATATTCCTTGCTAGATAATCAGAGATAGGAAGGGAATTTCCAACCCGTTACCAAAGAAAAGGTGTTTTTTTAAACTAACTTAAAATAGGGCTATGCTTGGCCAAGAGGCCAGTCCGTTGCGAAAGACTAATCGTTATGTACGACTCTATTAAATACTCACAGTTGTCTTTATTTATCTGCTGTGCATATAATAAAATTTGACGTAGGAATACAAGTCAACGTTTGCTAAGGAATTTAATATCACTCTATTGAAGGCAGGTATTAGATTTTAATAATTTAAATAGTTCATGTCCACACGCAGGAACCATTTAGAGATACGCAAAATAGTTTATAGTTATCATTTCACATATGATGATACTCGCACGGATGGCGTAGTGGTTTAAGCAGTCTCCACGCCGTTCACTTCTACGCTGAGGGTTGTGGGTCCGATCCCCACATGGAACGACACTTTGTGTGATCTACAAATTGTTGTTCTGAATCTGGGTATTCTTTGTATCCGTTGCCTAATGCGGCAGTTGTATTTTTAAAACGTAATAAAGATATTAACAACTTGTTCCACGTAACATCGTCTGTGGCTCTTAAAAGTTATAAATTTCCTCCGATCTTGCATCATTTTTCATCGATACTCCTTTTGGGCCCAGTGAGATGTATATAACAATAAATATAAAGATACTAACATATATATATATATATACTCGTAGTTTGATAAATGGGCTATCCAAATTTAAAATAATATTTAAATTCGAACTAGTAGTTACTGAGATAAGCGCCAACAATCAACCAAATTGTTCAACTTTACAATATAAGTATAGATTTTGGCCAATCGTTGTCTGTGCTCTAGTCATCTCTCCAACCGAGGATGAGTTGCAGTCTCCATTCATTTACTTATCCAAGACTGGTGGTACCCTTTAGTCTAGCTCTCTCACAAGACCTTTCCGTGTTTGCTTGGTTGAAGGCTGAAAATCCTTTGCAATTTTACACATTTTGTCGATCCGAAATAAAATTGTGTGTAAGTAAAGAGTGGGTATATAAATCTATAATATGATTAACGTAAAAAGAGTCATAAAGCTGACATGACTATGGGATAGAAAGAGATAGAGAAATACAATATCTTGAACGCTTTCCCTCCCCTATGTTTCGGTATCATCGGTTCTAAAGCTAACATTAAAATTTATTCCCAAAAGCTCCAAGAATTTCAATATTGGAATATTAAAAAAGGAATACCTACTATTTTCTTCCCGAGAGCTTCCAAATATTCAAATCCAAATATGCCAATAAAATAATAAATTGTATATATATAGATTACTCGTTGGCGATAGTCCGATAACATATTTTTAGGGTTCCGTTCTTTAAATGCAAAAAGAAACCCTTTCAGAGTAACTTTGTCATCTGTCTGTCCTACCCTTTGCTCAGCCGTTTTCTTGGCAAAGATTGGAGGTATCAAGATATCACGTTGAAAAGAACATTAAACGTAAATGTAAATAGACTTCTGAAGCAGATAATTCAACACCTATAATATACCTTCTTTTTTTTGACTTTCTATGATAAAATTGGTCAAGAAGCAAGGTATTAACATCATCATCATCATCATCATCAACAGCCTATAACAATCCACTGCTAGACATAGGCCTCTCCTTAGAAAGGAGGTTTTGGTCTACTGTACCACGCTGGCCAGAAGGGTTGATATAGGATTTGTTTGCGGGAAGCTGGTCCTGCTGCAGAAGCCGGGACGGCCTGCCGAATTGGTTGCGGCCTATAGGCCTATCGTGTTACTGGACGAGGCGGGTAAACTTTTTGAGAGGGTGCTCTCTGCCCGCATCGTCCGGCACCTTTGCGAAGTTGGCCCCGATCTGTCGGACGCCCAATTCGGTTTCCGAGCGGGGCGTTCGACGATCGATGCCGTAATGCGCCTTAGGGCCGTGACCGAGGAGGCCGTGAGCTGCGGCGGAGTGGTGTTGGCGGTGTCCTTGGACATCGCCAACGCCTTCAATAGTCTGCCATTCAGCTGCATCAGGGAAGCGCTCCGCTACCACGGAGGGGCAGCGGAGCGCTTCCCTGCTTCCTTCCCTGTCCCGGCGACATGGACCGGAAGGACGCAGGTGCTTTCCGGGCACGGTTGCTTCGGAAAGTACCTGCACTCGGTCGCTAGGAGGGAACTGAGTCCCGCCTGCCACCACTGCGACTGCGGTGAGGACTCGGCCCAGCACACGCTGGCGGTCTGCCCCGCATGGGCGACGCAGCGCCGGGCCCTCACTGCAGTCATCGAAGCAGATCTCTCGCTACCGGCCGTAATTCGCTCCATGGCCGGTAGCGACAGTTGTTTTACCGCGGTCGGAGGTAATCTCGCAGAAGGAGGCGGCGGAGAAGGCCCGGGAGGACGACCTCCACTCGGACCTGATCCGCCGCCGGCGAACCGGGCGGCGGAGGCGCGCTTACTTGCGCCTCATGCCGCCCTGAGTGTGGCCGCGGGTGGACGGGGTGGGTTTCCCCGCATTAGTTGGCCAGCTGCGAGGGGCCGGCGTCCGCGTGTGCCGGACGTCGCCTAAAGAGTGGATAAGTGGAGACGGAGCCCGCACCAGGAGCGGGCCGGCGCTGGGAGGGGTCCAGAAGGTGATAACTACCTGGACCCCTCCTAAACTGGAAGCGCAAAGAGGGCACACCGTGTGGTTTTAGTCGGTTCGAGTCCGCCGCAAACCCCGGTGGGGTGACGGTCCGAGGGGATTTCCACACGTTAAAAAAAAAAAAAAGGATTTGTTTGAAGTTTTCCTTCAAGCAAGGTAAGGATAGCAAAATCCTTACAGTTCAATATTATTATTGTATCACATATTACAAAAACATTTTTTTTAAACTAATACAACGTGTTAAAAATGGACTGTGATGTATATATAATGGATTTTATCTTTGAATCTTTTTGGCACAAAAGTTTGTACTGAACCCTTGGTGCTAGTGTGAGACTCGAAGTTATTCGGGTTTTATTGTATTAATATGAAATTGATTTATTCTTGTAATCTCAGTGGGATAAATCTTAGATAAACAGAGAAAGTTAGAGATTTGTTGGGAACGAAATTGAAAGGTTTGAATATTTTACTTACATTCAACATTCTGAGTTATCAACTACTGAGTTTCTGAAAATGAACCCACGAATAACATATTTTTTATGGAAGATTGAGTAAAAAGAAAGCTAGTTTTAGAAAGCCTTAAATTTGGAATATGTATAATATAATGATATTTCACACATCTCACACACGGCCGTCTGATCCCAAACTAGGTAGAGCCTGTACTATGGTAAGCAGACTGCTGATAAACATACTTATATATTTGTAAATACGAGTACATACATATTATAGATAACTTACACCCTTAATTAATAATATTTCGGACATCTGACACACAACGCCATCTAGTTTCAAACCACGCAGAGCTTGTACCATGAAAGCTAGATTTACTGATAGAATTACTTATTATTTTTTTGGAAATACATCATCATCATCTCAGCCGAAAGACGTCCATTGACATAGGCCAATTTTGTCCAATTATGTAAATAATATGTAATTATACATAGGAAACACTCAAACTCCGAAACAAATTGCAGATCATAAAAAAAAAAAAAAAAACAAAAAAAAAGTTATTGTTATGTTTTCTTTACGATATAGGAGGGCAAACGAGCAGACATTTAACCTGATGGTAAGACTACCACCGCCAATGACACCTACAACTCAATGCTCACTCAGACATTGCACACTCATGTGCCGAAACATGGCTCTACCATGCTTAAACATCATCCCATCAACAGCCTTTAATAGTACAGCCTGCGTAGTTTGCTCCCTTAGTCGGCTCTAACTACACCCTCGTAATGAATAGAGATGGTGACAGTCCGTATTCTTAATTCGTCACCTCATGGATGCTTAATATTAATACGTACACCATACAGTCAAATGCCCCACTTCAAATTTATATAGATTCTTATCATAATATTATACGAGTGTAAATAATTATGAAATAATTAAAAAGACTTATCCGTAAGTATAACTTCGATGGCAATCAGAAATCAATAACATCACTTAATTACATCTGGATTGGATGCGATTGTTTATTATTTACCGATGGTATTGCTTGCGTTGACAGCGATAAAGAAGGCAATTTGATTCCACGGAGTTCTGTTCTCTTCTTTATAATTGTAGATATAGACTACTATTCACATCTCAAAGATAAGTTAGTTCAGTACACACTTAATAGGCTTTTTTATTAGTTTAATTTGTAACTTAGTTACGTAAACTAATCTTAGAAGTCAACTTTAACTCATTTCTAATTGTGATATCGAAATAGAACTTTATATTTATATTTAACTAGCTGTAATCCGCGGTTTCGCTCTCGTGATTATTTATTTTCTTTTTCTAAATCTGAAAATAACGAAATTCCATACAACGGTTCATCCCTAATATAACCCCCTTGGAGATTTTTTTCCAAAAATACTTTCTTAGTGAGTGGTTACTTAGCTGCCAACATTTCAAGTTTGTGGTCCAAGTGGTTTCAGCTCTGCTTTGATGAATCACTTCAAGTAATTTTGTATGTAGATATAGATTTGGGTGGCAATGCTATACCTTGAGCTTGGGCTGATCTAATTATGGTGGTTGGTGAGGTTTTTTAATTGCAAGTAATAAACCCCTTTGATTTCTATTTCATTTGATCGTATTGATGATCTCTGTGTAGTGACGGATTAAGAATACGGAATGTCACTACCCCAATTCATCCCGTGGGTGTCGTAAGAGCCGACTAAGGGCGCAAAACACAGCAGGTCACCAGCACTGCAAAAAGAAGGAAAACTTGACACAAACCCTATACCAACCCGTCTGGCCAGCGTGGTGTAGTAGGCCCAAACCTCCTTTCTAAGGAGAGGCCTATGTCCAGCAGTGGACTATTAAAGGCTGATGATGTATTGATGATTCTGAGATATTAATCATAGTAACAACAGTCTGACTATCAGTTGGCCATTTAACCTGTTTTCATTTTAATTTTGCTAGTCCGTAATGCTATTTTTTTATCATTTTTAATCAAATATCTCTTTCTTTTTATTTAATGAGCTAGTTATACACAATGAACATTTTTTTATTAAACCTAGGTTGATTGTTATTAATCTTTCATCTTAGTATATAATTGTGTGAAATTACGAGAATTACTCGACAACAGCCGAGGTCACTGGCGGATTCTTCTTCTGCCAATTGTCTGTTAGAAGGTAATTGTCAGGAAAAGACCATTGCTATTCAAATGTATGTAATAAAAATACGATATATTGATATTGATAAAATAGAAACGTACCTAAAAGAAACCCACTGTTATCAGAATAATTTAGATCAGTTTGAACGATTAATGAGAAGCTAATAATTGTGACCCACGTTAAGTAGTAAAAGTTATGACTCAAATAAAATTAATGGTGTTAATTAAGCTTAGGATAAATTAACAAGGCAGTTTAATTAATTCTTATATTGTACAGGCCGTAAGGTCGTATTATAGAAAGGTGTGGCAAGTTATGTTGAAGACAATTTTTTATGGATTTAAAAAATGGATAATGTTTTATTTAGGTTACATGTCTAAACAATATAATATGAACTAGCTGCGCCTCGCGGTGTTAATCGCTGTTATTATTGTATTTTGCTCCTCCCCCGAGAACACTAAATTTTTAAGGGATAAAAATTTTCTTGTGTTAATCCAGAGTTTCAGCTACCTCCATACCAAATTTTATCAAAATTGATTTTACTGTTTGAACGTGATAAAGTAACAAACATTTAAACTAACTTGCGCTTTTATAATATCAGTGTGGTTGTCATTTCAATTAGAATTATTTGTTTTGCTTTTTTACTTTTATTCAGACATTTTTCAGAAAAATCTTGGCATGCTTTCAACATCCTTGTTATTAAATGCTCTTAGTATCATTAACGTCAGTCCGTTCTCATACGAAACAGCATTAAAAATCTTTGTTTTATTCGTGTCATTTCTCTATTCTCCAATTTATTAACTTTATTGGTATAATTTCAAGTTAATTTTGTAAAAAAAATCATGAATTTAATTATTCCCAACCGCTGGTCTTATTTTTAACGCTTCATGTTATTAACGGATCGGTTAAATAACCCTAAAATTTCACCTGTACGCATAATCTGTTTATATTATATTTAAAATGATGAGTGGTTTAAAGAGTGTAAAACGGGACTTAAAAAATATTGGTTATAAAAAGATTGTTTAGTTTCGTTAGTTAGTTTAGTTATTATGACAAAAAACCTTCGGTAGAATTATTTGTAAGTGTGCGTAATTGAGTATTCGTTATAAATAATTCTTCACGAAAATAATTATATCTGTTTAAGTGGTCATATTACCGGAACCAAAGTATTTAAAAATAATAAACTATATAAATAATAAGATTGTATGTTAAGTTTATAACAATTATTTAAATTATTATTAATAATAATTATAATCAGATCATATCACATCAACAGCATTTAATAGTCCACTGCTGGACATAGACCTCTCCTTAGAAAGGAGGTTTTGGTCCGATCCGTTAATAACATGAAGCGTTAAAAACAAGACCAGCGGTTAGGAATAATTAAATTCATAATTTTTATTATGAAATAAACTTGAAATTATACCAATGAAGTTAATAAATTGGAGAATAGAGAAATGACATGAATAAAACTTTTAAAACTTTTTTGAAGGAATATCATAAGGTATTATGCACCTTGCTTGCTTGCCAGTATTTTTATTGTTATGTATGAACGAATGAATTGTTTTTAACAATAGTTAATCTTAGCTATGCACAAAGTACCACGAATCTCTATTTCCTTAGAGCAACAGAAGGAGGAATGCTTAGTAAGAGTGTTAAAAAGATATTGTTTTATCTTAAAATTTTCTAAACCCCTATTTTTGGTTTTTTAATTTTGTTCTGAAATAAATAATTATTATTATTCCATTTATTTTTTTTACACATATCAATTAAATTTATTTTTATTATTAAAACACACCAAAAATATTAGAAAAGCTCACAGGATTACCTTTAGGCCGCATTTATAACTGGTATATCACACAACACGAACAAACCACTTTTTTGTATAAATGTTTTCACTTATTTTTAAAATTTCAACAACAAAGAAGTAGATTTAAATAGCAACATTAAATGTAATAATTACGTATTTTATTTAAATGTACTTAACATTAAATTCGTTATACTATCACTTAAGATAAGAATTAAAACATGAATATATATAGACAAGGAAATTGAAACTCTATTTACGATTAGGAAAAGCTTAAAATTGAATGCAAAGTGCCTGACACCTGTAGCTTTATTTGAAATTTTGATTATTATTTTTTAGGGGTATTTTTACTTTTATTTTAGATTATGTTGTTTATAGTTGTGTATGAGTTTTAAAGGTTTTAGAAGGGTAGGGTTTGAGAGTGAGCGGAAGACGCGCGCAGCCTCGGTGGCGTCGCATTCGGTACTAGCGCCCGGCAACACTGCGGACTCCAAGGGTTGGCCCGACTGGTCGGTAGATTTTGTCCGGGGTTGTGCGGTACACCAAATATGGATTTCAAAGATGTTTCTCCTGTAAAAGGACCTAATTAACAGTGATAGACTCTTTATCTAGAAATTAATCTAACGTATTTTAAATATTATACATTGGTGTGGGTCTGTGTTGGTTATAAATTCTCAGGTATTTTTATTTTTTTTAGGATTTTACGAAAATACGATTTATATTTACTTATGATTTAATAACTTATAAAGATAAACTGTTAGAGAATTAAAAAGGTCTTAAGACTTATTCCCATACATTAGCGATTCCCATATATTGCGAGCAATCCGAGGAATTGAGAGACATGATGATCATGACTTTCGATTACACTTTTGTCAACTTCTTTTAAATGCAATATCCGAATAAATTCCCGAGTTGCGGGCGTTCATGGGCGGCGGCAGTTACTTTCCATCAGGTGATGGGCAGCCGGGTGTCTGCTCGTTTACTCCCTGTTCCATAAGAAATAAGTAAAAACAAATAAATAGCTATTTCATAGACCACTGCATCCTGCACATGTATATATCTAATATGTGAATTTATGTGTTTATATACATAAAAATGATTATGAGTTTATTGAATTTTGAGTAAAAAGTATTTTTATGTATTCTACTACTAATGATTATCAATAACTCCCTCAATATATTAAATCAGCTCACATAAAAAACCTCATTTAGAATGTAAAGATTAGTTTATGTGAGCAACAAAACAAAGAAATGTCAGAGTTGACCGTCAAGTTCAACCATGTTAGGATAATATAAATGGTTTAATAAGGGCTTGAGAACTTTTTAGCTTAATGTTATGTGTGGTAACCTTGTGTGGGATGTGCATTCAGCGGTCATTGTACTGGTAGACTTATCAATGGATGGGCTCATTGCCAAGGTCTTGTAGGTTAAATCAGACTCGACGGCCAGCCTGTGACCATGGCCAATGCAACCTGGTCGAAACTTCACAAATTTCAAATGTACGATAATGACTGCACGTATGGCGTAGTGGTTTAAGCGGTCACCTTGCCGTTTTCGACTGCGTTGAGTGTTGTGGGTTCGATACCCACATGGACATCACTAACAAAAACGACACCATGGTCTGAAATAAAAAGTTATTATTCTTATTTGTGTGAGCCACAAATTTTTATTCTGAGACTGGATGTCCTTTGTGTCCGTGGTATAAATTTCTGAAAAGGCCCTTGCGACACAGGATAAATTCCTAGTGCGGGTGTTGTCTTAAAAAAAATCCTATCGTGAACGCGTTACTTACCTTAAACATAACTATATGATACAGAACACGATACTTTAAAAGTTAGTAACGTCTTAACGTTATTTAACGTTAGTAACGGCTTGCGGTAAAGGCTTTACTTATTGTAGTTTGTCTAATAAACTAAACAAAATTAAGCTTAAAATTATATAAAATAAAATAACTTAATACGATATAATAAGATAAAAACTAACTTAATACGTGTGATGTGCACTAATGTCCACACGGCTTTCTCATTCCAAACTAGGAAGAGCATGTATTAAAGAACTAGATCAGTTAAAAACCACACACATCACACATCATCATCACATCAACAGCCTTTAATAGGTCACTGCTGGACATAAGCCTCTCCTTAGAAAGGAGGTTTTGGCCTACTATACTACGCTAGCCAGACGTTTTGGTATAGGGCTTGTGTCAAGCTTTACTTCTCTCTGCAGTGATGTTGTTCTGAGTAGTTTTTTCCCTTAGTCGGCTCTTACGACACGCACGGGATGAATAGGAATGGTGACACTCTGCATTCTTAATCCGTCACCTGGAAAAACCACCACACGGACCTGGAAAAACCACACATTAATTTGAGTGGAGACTGCGTCTCGGTAAACGCAATGTAGGATGCCTACAGGCCGGGTGGAGTGACGATTTGTGTAAGATGGCTGGAGGAGATGCGAGCTGGATGCGAGAAGCCCAAAATCAATAGAAGTGGCGTGCAATAGGAGTGGCCTATCTCCAGCAGTGGATTGCGATAGGCTGCTGATGATGATGGTTAATATGACTGCCTTCATGATGCAGTAGTAGCGTATGCGATTGATGTACTGAGGACTCAGGTTCGATTCCCGAATCGGACCAAATTTTTGTGTGATCTTCAAATATGTTTCATAGTTTGGGTGTTTTATACGTATAATATGTATAAATTTACAAAAAAAAAGTATAGAAATATTCTATCACTTAATCTAGCTTTCATAGTACAAGCTATATTTAGTTTAAAACTAGATGACGTTGTGTGTCAGATCTCCGAAATCATTATTATTATTATAAACTACATATACCCCTCATTGCTTGCTTTTTTTTAATTTTAATGGGTGTTTTTTTTTCAAACGGGAAGTTTAGCCATTGAAATAGAAGTTCCAAATTGAGTCATAAATAAAACAGGTAATAAACACATGGAAATGCAACTGAATGCAGAACTTTGTCCTTTTTCAAAACCGGTAAAAAGCAAAAAGTACTCCAAATTTCACATCCGTTCGCGAAATTCTCAAAAGACACGAATATTTTCTTTATTATCAGGTATACGATACGGTGTGTACCTGAATTTGATAAGAGATAAGAGTAAACAAAAATCTTTTGCATCTAAATATGCTACGACGTAGAGTATACGCTACGACATAGCATAAATGTCGTAGAAGCCTGTTTAAAGTTATTAAAATCATTTCTTGAAAACATCGGAAAATACATGATAGTTAAGTCAGAGTAGAGAGTAAGAGGGAGTTGGGACGGAGTCCTGAGTCTCGAGAAATCGAGGATCAGACATCAAAGCTCCGCCAGGTCCTCGCGGAGGAGTGGAAGGAATGACTTGGCAACCGAGCGCTGGACACGCTGTTATTGCGGCGGTAAGACCCGTTATGGAGGATTGGCTCGAGAGGCATCACGGGACCCTCTCATACCGGTTGACACAGGTGATCACTGGGAAAGGATGCTTCGGGGATCACCTGTGTCTGATCCGCAAGGAGCCAACGCCTGGGTGCCACTACTGCGATGGCCGGACCGTGGACACGGCGCTCCACACTCTAGCAGAATGCCCGGCGAGGGAGGAGCTGAGGCGTGAACTCGTGGCGGCCATCGAGGTGGGAAATCTCTCGCTCGGTAACATGATTGCGACCATGGTGTCAAGCGAGAGTGCGTGGAACTCCGCCGTCTCCTTCTGCGAGCAGGTCATGCTTGCGAAGGAGACGGCGGTGTTCACGAACTTTCCTTTCAAGGGTATACCAGCTCCTGGCTCCTTTTCCGGCTCCTGGTACCTGGGGCCGGCTTGCGGTTTTTGGTCGGCTTGAGTCGTGGTGGGTGGTATCCGAGGGGAGTTCCGCACAGAAAAAATAAAAGAGTAGAGAGTAAGAGTTGCCATCATTCCGACAGAAGACAGACAGTCACCGACACAGACGGACTTCGGATTCAGACAGAATCACCTCAAGAATAATATTTTTTTTAATTACTGCTGAACTAGATTAAAATTAAAGTTTAAAAACAATTACAAAACCATGCTGGTATTTGCGTCACACGTTGCGTGTCACATACATTATTAGAGCACCTCAAAACTTATTCCAATTTTACAAGAAATTTGAATTCCTCAGAACTAAAACGTCACAACATCTTGAAGTATTTATTAGCCAAATCAGACGGCAATCTAACCGACCGCAGTCTATTCGACATTCGATATTTACCCCTCAAACCTAATATATGCAAAATAACTCAATTTCTTTTTTATTGAACTCCGAACACCTGACCTTTGTGCGCAATGAGTGTAAAAATTTTGACGGTTTCTAGTAAGAAATCTATACAAGACTTATATACTGACTTATCTATTTAATGTTGGCTGATATGTCCACACTGATGGTAGGGACTGATAAATTCATCATCAACAGCCTATACTAGTCCACTGCTGGACATAGGCCTCTCCTTAGAAAGGAGGTTTTGGCCTACTATACCACGCTGGCCAGACGGGTTGGTATAGGGTTTGTTTCAAGTTTTCCTTCTCTTTGCAGTCCTGTTGTCCTGCTTAGTTTGCTCCCTTAGTCGGCTCTTACGACACCCACGGGATGGATTGGGGTGGTGACAATTTGTATTCTTAATCCGTCACCACACGGACTTACGGACTGATAAATTATGAAAAGAAATATTCTGCAAATCCTCCGATCTTCTCAGACACACATCGAATACTCTGGTAAAGTTAGATGGTGTCAGTACTTCTTATGATTAGTCTTGGGAAGAAACACCGAATAAAACTCAAGTATCTAAGTCTTCATAAATCCACAATGTGCATGAGCAAAAAAAATATCCAGGATGGTCTTTATGTGAATGAACCATTGATTATTGACGCAGTTTTATTTCGAAAGCTGATAACATCAATGATAATTTTGCTTGGGAATGAGTTGTTCTAACTACTATCTGTAAGAACAATGGTTTGTAAGCGCCGTCGGCAATGCAGGTTCCATCAACCCCACCAAGTTTTCTGGAATCTTCATTGCCCACTAGTTTTTCTTTCAGGGGTCTTTTCTAGAATTGTTTGAGTTTGATTTGACATATCAAGCAGACTAGATAAAATGATAAGCACACAACACAAACACTGTAGGAAGCATCAAGTTTTCAATTTGTCTGTCACGTCAGTCAGGTATTTGGGTAAACCAGTGAAATCCCAAACAAAAATTTGACTGTTGTGAAGTTATATTATACAAAAAGGCACTTTTTCTATGAAAATATAAAATTCATATTTGCAAATCACTGTCCCTTATGCATTAATGAACGGCCTACTCTCAGGACATTGTCCTAAGGTTCCTGTATACAAGCCGATATTTTCATCAATACTGGACTTAAATTACTTGTTCTGGTAAAAGACTGCCTCTTACCCCTATACCATAAGAAATCGATATCGTAATTGAATAGACCACTAAGACATCACTCAGATCTTTAAAAAAAATTGTACCAATTAAGTATTCGTCGGGTATAACACTTTTTTGATTGATCGACTAGAACTAAAAAAAGGAGAGCGATGCTCAGGGCAAAAACTTGTAATTTATACATTGAAAAAAGCTGCTTTTTATCTCTAACAAAGGCACGGTTAAAAAGTAAATGATATTTACGGAGTAAAAAGTAAATGATATGATACGCACAGATGGTGTAGTGTTTAAGCGGTCGCCACGACGCTTACTACTACGCTGAGTGTTGTGGGTCCGATCCCCACATGGGACGACACTTTGTGTGATCTACAAATTGTTGTTCTGAGTATGGGTGTTCTTTGTGTCTGTTTCATGTATGTTTGTTAAGTCATCCGCGACACATAATATATTCCTAATGCGGGAGTTGTCTTTTTAAAATAAAAATATTAAAATAAAAATAGATGTCTTAACCGACATGCTTATGGGCTGAACAAACAGTTTATTTTAATTTATTTGTGTATAAACATGCTATACAAGCTTACCCACGCAATTTTGCTTGCGTCTCTCATAAGTTTTTGCTCTTATAGCGTTATAGTAGCGTGATGTTATACAGCCTAATACTTTTCTCGATCAATGGGCTATTCAACAATCAAATAATTTTTCGATTCAAATCAGTAGTTCCTGAGATTAGCGAGTTCAACCAAACAAATTCTTCAACTTTATAAACTTAGTATAAAAGTTAGGTTATTATTAAGAATATAAAAGAGAGAAATAAATGTTTCCACCTGAGACCGTGTCCAACACAGTTACTAAACCTTGACCTCCACTTTGTTGTGAGTGGTACATAGAAATACCAGGATCATCATTTACGCAGTGGCATACAAACGCTTTTAGCAAGCTCTGTTATATCATTTCGCTAAGCACTCCTTGTGGGGCCAGAAAACCAGCAGCTATCAATATTTCTGTTCATAAAATGGGCTTATTTAAGTTCAGACTTCAAAGTAAATTGAACTTGATGCTTCAGTAACTAGCTGGAAATAATTACAGACCATCTTACAGATAATATTTAAGTAAAATACCTTACTGTCTAGTATCGGGCTGGTTAACATATTGCTGTAATTTTTTTATGGTTGTAGAATGTGAGTTATCTCCTCATGTTTTTACTTGGCTTCAAGAAAGAGGAGCTATTAAAGTTGTCTGAATAAGTTTTGTGTGTAAATTACACGATGTCATTGCCATGAATGAACAAGGACATCATGGAATTAGATTAAACAATACAAAACTAATATTATTTATGTGACAAATAATTTAAAGAAAGAAGAAGACACGTTTCTATAAGAAATAAACCTTATTACTAAGCCAAATAAACAATGTGTCGTCTTCACATAATAAAGTTCCTAAGACGCTGATATTTTTAGTAACAGCCTGCATATACAAAAGGTAAAAAATAATCAACAGTATTATCGTTGGTTTCGGGGCTTGCGTACAAAGGTCAAGGCTCTAAAGTGGTGTTGGAATAAATATCAATACCTTTCTATTGAGTTTTTACTTGTAAAGTACTTGTACTATGTAAAGCAGCTAAAAATATTCCCAAATCAAACTGTTATTTCGGTGATCAATTATAAAATGCACTAACATTTTGATAAGTATATCCACTTCAGACAGAAATTCACATTTAATTTTCGTTTCGACTATTTATCCTGCTATTATGAGTATAGATCACAAATCGTATTTAAGGTGAACAGGCTTTAGAAAATATTTTTAAATCTACGACGGAAAAAAAAACACAGGTACGTAATATGTGTTTGTTTATGCTCCTAAACGCTTTGATCGCAAGGATCTAAGAACATCTGAACTGCCGTTTGATGATCTTTAGCTCTTTGTAGTTTAGGGTAAATTATATGTTCAATTTACAACACAATTACCTCTGTTATTGTCTTCTAATGCCATCAAGCAATGGAGCAGCTTGCCATATTAAATGAGGTTCTTCTCCAATGGATTAAAGGGCAGAGTAACTCACACGGGAACAAAGCTGTAGATGAGTTGGCATGGAGAGGCTCGTCAACCCGGCTACCGGCCCAACCACACTCCTGCCACTACCTTTCAACTAACTTTGATCTTGGTCCAGATAACGGACTCGTGAAGCACACAACCGGAGGTGGAAAAACTCACCCGGACAGTCCAAACTGGTGCTGACGTCACACCACGACTCACTTGCAGACTGATCAGTCTTAGCAGACTAGACATTCCAATAGTTGTAGGAACTACAACAAGACACCTAGCCCTGAACCGACAACTATCACTTAGACAACCTTACCTCGATGCATAAAGGACCATTCTTGAATCTAAATACGGAAACCGGAGAACACAACCAATACTGATATGTTCAATTTAAAATTGTTACTTTTAATAATGCCTTTATTTAGTTTTGAAATTTTCCCAAAATGTGAAAGTACACAACCGTTCCTTTTTCAATATTATATGTATTTGAAACTTAATAGACTTAATCTATTTTGCCTTGTCTAGTTCTGAAATTAGTTTTTAATTAAAAAGTATAGTAAATACTATAAACGTTTTTAGTATCTGTATTGAACACAATATTTTGTACAAATAAAGACCGTTAATAAAGCGCCAACCTCGATATTTATGAAAGCAAACACATCATGATCATAAATTGATCGGCCGTTATTCCAACTACTAACGTAGCACCGCTATTTATAATCCGGAAAACGAAACGTTATGACACGTTTATTTCTCAAACATAAATACCTACAGGTCAAAATGATACAGTGGTTCTGTATGTTGCTGTTATGACACAAAAAATGTCAGTGCTTGACAAAGTGGAGAGCAATTAAGGTTGTCGATGAGTGAGGTGATGCACTAATACAAGCGACCGAAAAAAAATAATACAGTCGAATTGAGAACCTCCTCTTTTTTTGAAGTCGGTTAAAAATAGGCATAAAATATTGATACACGCAATCTTTTGTATTCGAATATGGATTTTTCCTTTTTTCTTACATTAGATAGGGCTGACGAGAAGACGGGTCACTTTACAACGCCACTGCAACTCAGGAGTCACAGACGCGTTGTTATGCTTTTAGAAAGGAGTACGCTCTTTTCTTGAAGGTTTGAAGGTCGTATCGGTCAACAAATACCGCTGACGATAACTTGTTCCACAGATTGGTTGTGCGTGGCAAAAAGTGTCTCGAAAAACGCACAGTAGTAGTGCGCCAACTATCCAGGTGATGGGGATGAAAATTTTGCCATGTGGAACGATGGCGGAAATTTGCGGCCGGTATTAGTCCGAACAATTCCTCGGAGCACTCTCCATGATATCTGCGAAAGACTCTAGTACCACCAGGTGACCCATCAGCTCGATTACCCACTATGCCATAAAAAGTGAATATATATCTCGGTAAAGGTAGTGTAGGTGTGACGATTTGAGCAATATTTCTGGCAGGAGTTCGATGCATCAACAGCTTTAAACAGTCCACTGCTGGACATAAGCCTCTCCTTAGAAAGGAGGTTTCGGCCTACTATACCACGCTGGCTAGACGGGTTGGTATAGGGTTTGTGTCAAGTTTTCCTTCTTTCTGCAGTGCTGTGGTTCTGCGTAGTTTTCTCCCGTAGTCGGCTCTTACGACACCCACGGGATGAATAGGGGTGATGACACTCTGTATTTTTAATCCGTCACCACACGGACCAGTTCGATGCGAGCAACCGAAAATCGATCGAAGTAACGTGTAATAGGAGAGGTATATATCTAGCAGTGGACTGCGATAAGCTGATGACGATGATCATGTTGATGTTGATGATGTTGACGATGTTATATCAATTACATTTTCTTGTTAATTTTACACTTATATCACTTTACCAATCCATTACATTAACTTCTGACAGTGTAATTCTATCTTACTCACTGCGAGAGCAGACGTCAAGGTCATTCTGTAGGGTGAAAAAACTACTTACATAGAAATTGTTGCTTTTAAATGTAAAATAGACAAATAAATTCAGACTGGTAAATAAAACTAAACAAGTTTCTATTTAAAATTCCCAGAATTAGAAACGTTTGATAAAATGAAACGATTTTTAAAAGTGTCATTGACACTAGTTGTACTTCAGCAAATACATTTGTTAATCTAAATCGCCAAACAGTAAAGACGAGATGGGCTTGGACGACGATGTCATAGCGCCTACGTCATCGGTCCATTAGAAAGTTCCTTGAACATTACATAGAGCATTTATTTAATAGAGTTTATTTGTGTGCTCAGTGGTCTGAATCGACAAAACAATCTCTACTTTTTTTCAGTAAACCGCCAACAAGAAATAAAGCCATT
The DNA here is from genome assembly GCA_902825455.1 of Arctia plantaginis. NCBI lineage: Eukaryota > Metazoa > Arthropoda > Insecta > Lepidoptera > Erebidae > Arctia > Arctia plantaginis. Next base: position 407,185 of record CADEBD010000322.1, on the reverse strand, counting down.
TAAGACAGTAAAAAAATTCTTACCTTGGTCTTTATTTTTAAATACAGATTCAATAGATTCGAATTCTATATTTTTCTGTCTCTCTTAACTCCTCTAGCCTCGCTGTTCTGCTATGCCGCTATCCGTTTAAAGTTCAGGATTAAACATCTGGATTGTAATTTAGACGCTGTTCGGTACTTACTAAAAGAATATGGTTACTAGTATGGTCTGGTTGCTACGGTTTGTTACCAATTTAAATTTCGTCTAGAGAAAACAATAATCGATGAAATCTGTTTAGGTTTTCAAGTTTTTTTGCTTTTACAACAAGATTGTTTCTCCATATATAGTGACTGCATGAATGGCGTAGTGGTTTAAGCGGTCGCCACGTCTCTTACTACTACGCTGAGTTGTGCGATCCACAAATTGTTGTTCTGAGTCTGGGTGTTCTTTGTGTCCGTTTCATGTATGTTTGTAAAGTCCCCCGTGACACAGGATACATTCCTAATGCGGGAGTTGAACACAAAGAACACCAAGACTCAGAATAACAATTTTTGGATCACACAAAGTGTCATCCCATGTGGGGTTTGTTTCTTTGTAAGGATATATTATTAATGCGGGAGTTGTCTTTTTAAAATTCACTTATTCACTAAATATACATATCTCATAGTAAGGTAATCATTTAAAAAATACTGTAAATCACATATTTTGTACTCACATATTTCTCTTTTTTTGTATGTATGGATGTAGTAGGTAACTTATCGGTTTGACCGTGGGAGACTTATGCTGACCGGGGGAAAGCCACAATTTCAAATAGGCAGGCTCAACCGGAGTAATGCCACGCCTCACAGAAAACCAGTGTTAAGTTGCCGTATGATTCCGGGGGAGGGGGTGAAAGCGCAGCATCGCACCATAAACCGTCAATGACACGAATATTACATGTTACGCCTTCTGACGTTCTTTTCTAACGTTTTTGTCTTATCAAAACGTTTCTTGTTTTATAGTTAAAGTAAATTTCTGGTCTAAGTGTATTTATAAACTTATAGATACTGATGTAAATCCACCTCTGGAGGAACTGTTTACATTTGTTTACCAACAAACTGTTCAATATGTAGGAACACACTTGTTTGTTTTGTCAAAACAAGGCACTCGGTGTTCAAGAGTCGGTACACGTGTTGGGCAATTTATTGGGCTGGGCTACAGGTACGGTACAGTTCAGGCCTGGGGGTGACAGGTGAGGCCATCTGTCACCCTAGCAGAAGCAGGCCGGGGTGGCGGCGAGCGCGTTGCGAAGCGCGCTCGCTTCCAGGGAGCACAGGGAACATGGGGTTCCCACACGGGGCGGGGGTCGTCTACTCGTCTGTAGATGACCCGAGGTATGTCGGGGCACCAGGGCCTTCCTTTCTAGGGTATACCTGGTTCCCCGGCTATTAGTACCCGGCGAAGGCGTGCGGTTTTAGTCGGTTCGAGTCCGACATGCCACCGACAGGTGGTATCCGAGGGGATTTCCGCACGGAAAAAAAAAAAAAAAAAAAAAAAAAGGTACGGTACAGTTGATGAATAGTGTGAAAATATTGTCACAGTATAAATTAGGAGGAATAGGCTGAGTTAAATCAAATCTCATGACCATTCTTTTTATGTGATAGACCGCAAACAAGGATAAACCGATCACCTGATGGTAAGTGACTACCCAACACACGAACATCTGTAACTTGAGAGATGCAAGTACGTGACCCACCTTTTGTATGACCCTTTACCCCTCCCCTCACCCTTCCCCCTTGTCGTCATCCCTGGAGTTGACCGAAGTATGGCTCTCCCACGATGAATCAAATTTTGCTGTCATATGTGTTTGCATTGCAGATTTTTTTATACAAGTTTGTGTACATAAATTCAATCAGAATGGTTCAACAAAGTCCTTACTAAATTAAAAGAGAAGGCAGTGCCCAAAAAGCTTATAACTTATTCAACAATATCTTAATCATTTTGGTTGTAAAGTAATAAAGGCAGAAGTTACATTTACATTTACTCCAAGTTTGAATTAAGATTCAGTGAAATAAGCCAAATAAAAAGTTATTTTCTTTAGTCTCCATAAATGGTTGAATTTTCCATTCAAATATTATGATTCTGTAGAAGTTAAAGTTTGTTCTCGCGTGAGATCATTTCTTTACTGGACATACACAAAACTGTAACTAAACGAATAAAGGACTATATTCTTTTTTGAAATAAGGCTTTACCATTCTTTAATTTTATCTATGTTTGTAACACCTTTCTTCAAGTTACCATTATCAAACTGTACTGCAACGCGTACAACTGTATTGCGTACCTATCCTTTATAATATAACACCCGCCATATTTCAAACGGACCAATGACGTGGCCAACGCTAAACTATTCGTATTTATATCAATAAAAAAAAACGTGGGAGAGCCATGTTTTAGAGTGATACCACGGCCTCACAGAAAACCGGTGTTCTTTCGTTGCCTTTCAGTGAGTGAGTGAGGTTACCGGAGCCCCAATCCCCTCTCCTACTGACGCAAGCGGGAGGTACTCGTGATTTTTAAGTTGCAGGTGTCCATGGGCGGCGGTAGATGCTTACCATCAGGTGACCAGTCAGTTCGTTTGCCCCCTTATACCATAAAAAAAATAACTCATTTCCATTAGATAGTTAACTGTTTTATCATCTCTTTGATTTTGCGACCACCTCACCTTAAATGTTGAATTTCTAAGTAAATATTTTACTTGTGTTGTGTTCAACTTGTAGCACTTTGTTGACTTTATGTGTAATATTGAATTGGACTCACTCAACTGTGATTGAGCTGTGAGAGCAGACCTGATGTTCTCAAGTTGTTGTGTTATAAAATGGAATTACAAAACAGTCTACAGATATAACATTTTACTAAACATTATAGTATCTAAACGTTGGATAGACAAATAATTAAGTTGAAGAATTACATGTCGGTAGACTTTAGTAACTGATTAAAAAAATTTTTTTTGGACTCTACCTTGAATAATAATAACTTAACACATCCCACACACGGCCGTCTGATCCCAAACCAGGCAGAGCTTGTACTGAGGTAACCAGACTGCTGAAAAATATACTTATAAATTTCTAAATGCATACATATCATAGTTACACAGAAGAAATGATCATGTTAATCACACAATTATTTTTCCTGGCTCTGGTTTAGCAGTCTGAGTCACTAACCACTAGCAAATCAATGGTTATATCACACATTTTATTCCCAGAATACTCGTAACACTTACACCGGCATAATATGTATACCGGAATGAATTACTGATTACTTCTATCTCTAAAATAAACAACTGCTATTTATCATACAATATAACATTTGTAACTGTTGCGACTGCGATTTAACTAAACGCACTACAATGGGCAACAGCGCGGCGTGCGGGGGGACTACCCGGACGTGTGCGACGAGTGGGGGACCGAGCCGGGAGGAGCAGAGGATATAAAACAGCCGTTGCTCGCCTTGGGACATCTCCGTGGACGGTCCGACTTCAACCTCACACTACATATCGTGTAAAGACCTGGCGATTAAAATACCAGTTATACAGTCCACTGCCATTTTATTTACGTCCCCTGGACCCTTAACAGTAACAAAACAAGCTTACTGTCGAAAAATCTGTGGATAAACGCTTACAATTCTCTTAGGAACAGTTTCATTGTTCAGCGCGAAATCTAAATGGGAAATAAACATTAAAAGCTACAATATTCGAGTAACATCTCAATAAAGTTAAATCCTTACTTTGCTAATTTTATGCAGAAAATTGTTTGCATGGGGCCCGCGCGTAATTTCCTTGAAAGATTGATGCAGTTTTTGAACAAAGTTTACGTTCACGGGTGATTGATCACAAGATGTTACTTTAAGGTAAAGTCTCACTAGTAGTTTATTCTTGTTAAATTAAGTTACGATGTTTGTCTTTCGAAAGTAACGAACAAGTTTGTTTGGATAAAAGGTAAGCAAATAACGGTTCTTCTTTTATATCCCGAATTGATTACAGTTTAATTTGTTTACATAATTTACATATTTAATAGTACACGGTTTACTGTATTTCCAACTCCTCCAATTTTCTTCTGATTAATTTCGTTGCGGGTTCCAAGACAGTTAAATTTCTTCCTGGGACTTTCCGAGTGTCATAACTCGGTGTGTTCGTGGGTCACTGCTGTGGATCCTGGTGTACAGGGGGATTATTCAAAAAAATAAAAAATAAAAAACACTTTAATAAGGGAGTAAGTTTAAATTTCGCCAATTGGTAACGATGTTCCTCGTCCAAATTTGACCACGGTGACATCTTCAACTCCATAGCTACCATTTGTGTACTCTCATAATTATGAAATACCCAATCTTATTTGGACGTATTTTGGGGAGGATACTCTTAAACCGGTCACAAAATATTTTTTGTATATCCGATGTCCTTCTCAAATTATATCTTTTGAACGGTAAAATTATTGTAGTAATAATAAAAAATATATCTGTAAAATAGAAATCCTTCATATAATATAATGACCACAAATACAATGTTTAAAGAACACGCGTCACACTATGAAAACCTTACTACTAGAGAACTAATGTAGGAAACTTTACAAACTCGAATCTAATATTTTTTTAAATAACTTTTTAATCAATTTAGCAAGACTTTAAATGCTTGCGCGTGTAGTCAACAAGGAAATCAGACTTTAAAATAGTACCTATCCAATTATCCGAGCAGTACATAATAATAATATAATATTTATTCAAAGTAACCATGACTCATTGATTATTGGTATATGAGGTCACTATCTTTTAATATTTAAACCTAACCAGCCTGTTAATTAATATTACTTCTGAAAATAGCATTGAACACATCACAATACAGCAAATACTGTTGATGCAATCCAACTACTTCAATCATAAGTTATTATTCTAACATGTCCTTTTTTTTTTTTGTTAACGTGTGGAAATCCCCTCGGACCGTCACCCCACCGGGGTTTGCGGCGGGGTGGTGTGTAGGACTCGGACCGACTAAAACCACACGGTGTGCCACTCTGCGCCTGTAATAGGAGGGATCCGGGAACAACTGTTGTTAAGACATCCGGACCCCTCCTAGCACCTGCCCGCTCCTGGTGCGGGCTCCGTCTCAAAATTTTAACCAAACAACAATTTATAGTGAACGCATTTACATTGCCGCAAATTGTTCATTTTATGCAACTATCTCCTTTAAATAATAATAATAAATTTTTCTGCAAGCGTATTGTTTAAGTGAAATAATACACTTAAAACAACAAATAACAATGAATTTACCACACATTTATTTTATTTATAACTGACGGAAATAAATGCCGCAATTTTCAATTGTAAGTAAAGCTTGTATTACGAGACCTCAAAGTATCCAATACAGTCAGTAAGGACTGAGACACAGAATATTTTTTATGGTATAATTTAACGTAAAGTAACATAGTTATAAATACAACGGTATCCTCAAGTCGAACAACATTATTTTAAGTTAAATTGGCTTACGTAAATCTCATGTTCAAAGCGTATTCAAGTTATTTATTTTCAAGGTAGCAATTCCTTGAAATTAGGTTAAGTCCATATATTTGGGCAGTTTAATTGAATTTTGTAAAGAAAATATTGTGACAAATATTTAAGTACAGAGTTACTTAACAAGGCCGCCAGATAGCGGCTTACTGTTCAGAGTCGCGTTGTTTTTATGTAAGAGAGAAAGAGAGGCCCACGAGCACACAGGTCACCTTATGGTATGTGGCTACCGCCGCCCGTGAACGCCTGCAAACAACTTTTTTTTGAAGGTTTGAAATAGCGCAAACGATAACTGGTTCCACATTGTTGGTTGTGTGAGGCAAAAAGTGTCTTAAAAAGCGCAGAGTAGTGGAGCCAATTATCTAAGTAATGAAAAATACCCACATAAAAAAATGGCTCTCACGCACGTGAAGAGAATCGATCAATATCTCGTCATCAACTTTTCATTATAGAGCGCGGTATGTGTATCAGGACAGTGGCAAGGCACAAAGCAAGCCGCGCGTTTGATCTCCAAGTAAAATTTAGTTTGGGAATATTAAATTAGATTGTTAGCTTAACAATTCAGTTACATCCTAATTAAAGTTCTAAAAAGTCGTTAAATAAGATTTTTTTTAATTTGTTGTGCTGCAGAAATAAAACGTTTTACTGAAATGAGTTAAAGCCACGGCCATATCGTTTTGCCCAAAGCGATACGGAGCGTAAATCTGTTTATCTTTTATAAAGAAAAGTTACAATCAAACTTTTATTGTATAATTTAAATTATAATTTTGTTTATAATTAATTTCTATGTAATTATTTTTTTGGTGGAAGGGGGATCATAGCTAAGTGGTTACACAGTCCTGGTCCTGGTCGCTATTCGAACATCTGTGGCAATCGTTACCGGTACATGCGAGGGTGAACGGCATAGCTGGCCTTCTGAATATCTTCCCAAGATTCTTTCTGGTCAAAGCCATCTCGAGCAATGTCAGCTGCGCTCGGATTGTCTGGTTCTACGACCAAATTGGCGACAATCGTTACCGGTAATTGGAGCTCCAAAAAAGTCCGACACAGTCTATCTACAGAACTTCAATATCGCCTAGTACTTTGTCTGTGGAGGTTGGGAGGCAGTCACTCTGCTAAAAAAATCGAAGTTCAGGCGTGTCGTAGTAGACTAAAAATCCAACCCCAACCAAGCCTGGGAAAAAGGCCCGGGATGATGTCTGTTATGTTGCAGGGATTCGGGTGATAATTTGTTTAATTGCACCTACTTAAAGCATTGAACACAGTCTTGTTCTAACGTTTGACCGTGTCTTTGGACAATTTAGAATACGAGAGACACTTTTTACCCTTTTTTGTGCATGGAAGCCCAATTAAGACTACCCTCATCTGACTAGTGTCAAACGGTCGGACTGGAACCGACCAAAATTCCGTCATCATGTGTTTAGCCAGTTAGCCATGTAAAAAGTCTTTTCTCTTAATGTTTTTCGGCTGTCAGACCTATAACTAGCGTTTGTTACAGACTTCTTTAGTTAGAAACATATATATTGTTGAAAACACCCAGCAAAGCTGTGTCAACAGTTTTCTGGACTATTTTGGGTCCTACAATCATCTATGTATCTCAATAATGATGATATATCACTCCATCAACTTGTTTGTAATCAAAGTATCTAAATTAGTCAAATCACAATAAATGTGACTGCACGAAGCCATTAAAGCGTTCCCAGTTTATCCACAGCTGAGTGTATTTTTTAGAGAAAACTGCTCTAATTAAAAGATTTGAAGCAATTGATTACTTTCGTCAGAGCATAGATAAACGTAGCAGACAGTTTTTATAAAGCATAATAAAGAGATAAAGGAATATTAAAGTAAAAGACGAAGAAAAAATTTAGGTATAAAAATACTATTCCAGCGGCTACGCTGTATCACTTCTCCACTACCTAAACTAGAGGATTGTTAGGCCCTATCGTATTTCACGTATATAGGAGTTCTTTGTTAGGTTATTCCTAGTCCACTGCAATATACTATCTTGTAATTGAATACCGTGTGGTTTTAATCGATAAGAGTCCGGCAAGCCACTTCATCCTTAGTTCCGATTAGATATTGAGTGGTGGGGTTTCAACACGACAAGAAAACTACCTCTTGACACACATATAAGCGTATTAAATAAAACACTTTATACTAAAATAGTATGTGTGTAAATGTATATAAATACATCATAACCATAATCGTCATCAACAACCTCTAATAGTCAAATACAGAACATAGGCCGCTCCTCAGAAATAGGGTTTTGGCCTACTATACCACGCTGGCCAGACGGGTTGGTATAAGGTTTGTTTCAAGTTCCCGGGGGGCTAACTTCCAGGAGGCGGCGCGCCTGGCCGCCAAGGGAGTTTCCCTGGTGGTCGGGCGCATTGAGGCGTTGGGTTTGCGGGTGGCCCTGGATAAGACGGAGGCCCTATTATTTCATGGGCCCCGTCGTGGTCCACCCGCCGGCGCATCAATCGAGGTCGGCTCGGTCCTCGTATCGGTCCGGGCCCAGATGAGGTACCTGGGTCTGGTCCTAGACGGTAGGTGGCTCTTCGACGAGCACTTTCGACAGCTTGGTCCGAAGCTGGTGGACACTGCCTCCGCCGTAGGGCGACTTTTGCCCAATTTGGGCGGGGCCAGTGTTCCCACGAGGCGGCTGTACGCGGCGGTTGTCCGGTCAATGGCACTATACGGTGCACCGGTGTGGGCGGCGGCTCTGACCGCCCAGAATAGGGCACGCCTCTGGCGCCCTCAGAGGGTATTGGCGGTCAGAGCCATACGCGGTTACCGCACCGTTTCGACGGAGGTGGCTTGCGCGTTGGCCGGAACTCGCCCGTGGGATTTGGAGGCTTAAGTGCTCGCCGAAGTTTATCGGCGAGTGGCTTACTCCCGGACGGAGAGCGGATTTCGCCCTCCGCCCGAAGACGTGAGCGAGTGGCGCGAAGCCGCTCGCCAAGCCACGATGGCTCGTTGGTCGTTCCGGCTGGAGACTCCACGCGCTGGCTTCGCCGCCGTGGAGGCTCTCCAGCCGGTCATCGCCGAGTGGGCAGGGCGGCAGCACGGGACCCTTACCTTCCGGCTGACGCAGGTGCTTTCCGGGCACGGTTGCTTCGGAAAGTACCTGCACTCGGTCGTTAGGAGGGAACTGAGTCCCGCCTGCCACCACTGCGACAGTGAGGACTCGGCCAGCACACGCTGGCGGTCTGCACCGCATGGGCGACGCATCGCCGGGCCCTCACTGCAGTCATCGGAGTGGATCTCTCGCTACCGGCCGTAGTACGCTCCATGGCCGGTAGCGATAGTTGTTTTACCGCGGTCGCAACCTTCTGCGAGGAAGTAATCTGGCAGAAGGAGGCGGCGGAGAAGGTCCGGGAGGACGACCTCCACTCGGACCCGATCCGCCGCCGGCGAACCGGGCGGCGGAGGCGCGCTTCCCTGCGCCTCATGCCGCTCTGAGTGTGGCCGCGGGTGGACGGGGTGGGTTTCCCCTCCACCCGCATTAGTTTGGCCAGCCGCGAAGGGGCGGCGTCCGCGTGTGCCGGACGTTGCCTAAAGAGAGGTTAAAATTTTGAGACGGAGCCCGCACCAGGAGCGGGCAGGCGCTAGGAGGGGTCCGGATGTCTTAATAACAGCTGTTCCCGGATCCCTCCTATTGCAGGCGCAGAGTGGCACACCGTGTGGTTTTAGTCGGTCCGAGTTCGACACACCACCCCGCCGCAAACCCCGGTGGGGTGACGGTCCGAGGGGATTTCCACACGTACAAAAAAAAAAAGTTTGTTTCAAGTTTCCCTTTTCTTTGCCGTGCTGTTCTCATGCATAGTTTGCTCCCTTAGTCACAACTCACTCTTACAACACCCACGGGATGAAAAGGGACACAACGTATTTTTAATCCATCACCACACGGACATTGCAGTCACTAGATTAATTGTTTTTTGTTCACGTTGATTAAGAAATATAATTAATATTAAATAGTGTTTAAAGAGAAGGAAAACTTGACACAAACCCTATACCACCCGTCTGGAAAGAGTGGAAAATCCTCCTTTCTAAGGGGAGGCCTATGTCCAGCAGTGGACTATTATGGGCTGTTGATGATGATGAGTATTCAAAAATTCAATTTGCAAGTAGCTATAAAGGCTAAACGCAAAAAATTGCACAGGAGATTGTCTTAATAGCTGGAGTGGAATAAAACCATAACCGCGTATATCTACATACATACGTATACATCGCTTTTTTCCGTGATTATGCAAAGGTAAGTAGTATGCAAATTTATACCACTCACTACAAACATGACGTGCTTTATCACGGAAAATAAACGCCCAAAAAAAAGATTTCCATAAATACAATAAAAAAATACACATTTTATGGTATTTACTGTAACGTAACTCTGACAGTAACACCGTGTCCACACCGCGTCAGTGAAATATGACCACGCAAACATTTTGTCACAGTGACAAACGGTGAATGTTAATTGCGAAATTTAATTATACCTATACTTTAAACAGTCTAAAGGAGCGAGTTTTCTTCCTCAAAGCCCTTTTTCTTGAACTAGGCATGGTTCGGCTTTAAGTGTACTACGATACGATTGAATTTCCACAACCCAAGTAGGCGATGTCGAAGTTTTGTAGAAAAACTATTGCTAGAATTTTTAGGATTTCAACTACCCATAACGATTGACGCAGATATTCGTCTGGCAACCAAGACACTTAACGTGCTGTGCGAGGCACCGAAAGATCTCGATGTGTTAAGAAGTGGTCACCCATCCTTAAACTGACCTGGCAGGATTGCTTAACTTTGCAAATGTGTTAACCTACTCGGATATAACTTAGCCACGAGCCCCACAAAAAAGGAGCGAGTTTATATGTTGATTTAGATATTAGTATATTACTTAGTTCGGGTCCAGAACTGAACTAGGTGAACTAGAAATGTCACATTAATAGCACTGTGGTTATGTCAAGAGTGACAAGCTATAAGCGCAAACGGTTGACAACGAGCTGTCAAAAGCAAAGGAAAATGGCTGTGTGCCAATTTCGCAAATGCTATGACCAGATATTTTACCGCGCAGTTCGTCGACTTTTGGATATATCTCTATATATATATATATATTTCTCTGGTCGGTCCCTCATATCTGAGGATCATGGTCAGTATCAGGGTTACACCTGGAAAGGATGATGTCTCTCCACCGGTTCCTGTCCAGTGCGTCGCTCGAAACCGTGTATATCTTTAGGGATGATGTGACTCTAACTTGGTGGGTCCGCCTTGTTGCGACCGAGCTATTTTTGCCTTCGATGTTCCTATACATGTTCGGTGTCTATAATTTTATATATATTATACTAGCTGACCCGCGCAACTTCGTTTGCGTCTCTCAATAGTAATAAATTTTCTCCGTTTTTGAAACATTGGTGCTCCGCTCCTATTGGTCTTAGCGTGATGATATATAGCCTATAGAATTCCTCGATAAATGGGCTATCAAACACTGAAAGAATTTTTCAAATCGGACCAGTAGTTCCTGAGATTAGCGCGTTCAAACAAACAAACAAACAAACTCTTCAGCTTTATAATATTAGTATAAATAACTAGGTTCATTTGTAATTTATTTTTGAGTCTCTTAAGATGCGGCTGCCCCTGGGCGGAGATAGTGACCTTAGCATCAGATCAAGTTTTAGTAAAATGATACAAAAAAATCTTAATTCTTTTTAGTCTTAATTCGATCACAAAGCGATCTTTACTACATAGTATTAAATTCTTGTTACCTAGAGAGTCTGCAAATACTTGTTACAGAACGATCCGAAAGCAGAACTTTTAAATTTATTCCAAAATCCAATCAGTTTCGGGAGCAAGGATGTTGGTATAAAATGTGCGAACGGTGTATTGGTTTTATAGGACACTTTAGAGAAGTGTCGCTCCGACGTTTTCCGAATTGAACAATTATCTAAAATACGTGTCCATCTAGAATTGCGTTTAATTCTGTTTGTGTTAGAATTTTTCAAATAGAGAGAGATATTTTTTTTTCAAACAAATAAAAAGTAATCTTCTTTAGACACTTGCAGGGCAGATATGTAAACGTAACTAAAGTGCGATATTTACCCGCAGATGTAGGTAAGGCTAATGGAACGCCAGGTAAACAAAGAGTAATCTTATTTTTGATGATATTTACGCAATTATAATAATAATATTTCGGACATCTGATACACAACGTCATCTAGTTTCAAACTAAGCCGAGCTTGTAATATGAAAGCTAAGATGACGGATAGAATATTTATATACATTTATTTTTGTAAATACAAATATATTGGACAGCAGTGAACTAGTATAGGATGTTGATGATGATGATGATGATGAAAATTAGTCAAGTAAACGAACCCCCAAAACCAATTTCACATATCTAATTGTCATATCGAAAGGATACGTTGTAGTTATAAATGAAGTGGATGAAAAATGTTTTTTAGTATTTGGATGACAATATATGTGAATATTATGAGGTTAGTGCTGAAGGCCGTGTGGTGACGGATTAAGAATACGGAATGTCACCACCCGTATTCATCCCGTGGGCGTCGTAAGAGCCGACTAAGGGAGCAAACTACGCAGGACAACAGCACTGCAAAGAGAAGGAAGAGAAGGAAAACTTGACACAAACCCTATACCAACCCGTCTGGCCAGCGTGGTAGAGTAGGCCAAAACCTCCTTCCTATGGAGAGGCCTATGTCCAGCAGTGGACTATTATAGGCTATTGATGATGATGTGCTGAAGGTAGATTGTGCAACTCTTCACTGGCTAATTAATATTATTTAACGGGAATTAACGCGATCTCTTATTTAGGGTATTACATACCTCTGGTTTGCCTGACGTTTCGACCAGGTTGCACCGGCCGTGGTCACAGGCTGACTGGCTCATCGGCGCACGCCCTCCGTCGTCGAATCCGTGAAGTAGAAGGCTCTTCATCTACCCGCACATTTTCGATATTGTTTTTGTGTCGCCATGTACCGTCACATACCACATTAACAGTGTCCCTATTCTGTAAGCAAACCGATGAGTCCCTATTCTGGTGTTTAACCGATTGCGCAGAAAAGCCAGGTGGTATGTTTTTTAACACTGGAGAGGAGGTTTTTTAACACTTAGATAATTTAAAACCATCTTCCCGATTGAAAGTTTTATGCTTTTTAATCTCTAAAAGTGACGTTCGGTGGAGAGGACTTGCGTGCGGTGAAATTCAATCCAGTGGTTGATGCCTGCATCGAGTGCATGTTCTGCAATCGCTGATTTGCTCGTCTGTCGGTTCTTCACAGCAGCGATATGATCTTCACTGGCTACTGGTAAACGTCTTGAATTTGGACTTTTGAGTTGTTTTTAAAGTTTTAATTCCATCATTGGATTGTTAACGGTGGTTTGATAGTAAACCAGGATGCAAATGGTTAAAGTTTGTTTGACATATAAATCGGTTTTCCACTAAAGCGTGTTTTCTACTTCATATAATATTATCGTTTTTAGGGCTTCTTGAAGACACGGCTATCTTTCATGCGCCTTTTGTAATTTGTTACTTAAGTAATACTAGCAAGCTTGCCCTTAAGAAGCTTATACATGAACAGATACAAGAGCGCCTGAGGGAGGTATCTCACAGACTATCAAACATAGTATACGAGCCAATTTTCTCTTCTTTTCCAACCAAAAATAATCTCCAAGATAAGATTTTTATTTATTTTGTATGTAGAACAAAACCTTCATTTGCTTTGTTTTCTCTAACAATATGGCGTGTTGTTACGAAAGAACCAAATTAGATTCTGTTGCTTAATTAAAATAGCGGTATGCTTTGCAGATATGTTTTTGTAACAACATACTGTTCGTCCGCGTAGAATTCACGAATTATGCTTAAAGATTTAATTAAAGAAAAAAATCGCATTTCCGTATGTATGTATGTACATATATCTATCAAACTGTATCTGTCCATTTACTAAACTATCATTTTCTCTTTAATAAAAGAATTATACTTACACCTAGTCAGACATTTGCCCACCACCCAAAGATAGACTGGGAGAAAATGCATCAGGCATTAAGTCAGCCACAATTGAAATTTATGCATTATTAAAGTATTAAATAAAAAATATTATTGTACAAAAGCGCTCGTTCTTCCATAATCTTGAGATTAAAGTCTAGATGTAATATTTACATTATAATATAATATGTGTTTCATAGTTAGTGACTATTTATGTTATAGATATAGTAAACAAGCAGACCGGTCACCTGGTGGTAAGTCTTTACTGCCGCGCAAGGACATCTGCAACTCAAGAGTTTGAGTGCTGCCGAATTAGGACTGCTGAGACACACAAACACACAAGCCATTAAAAATTTCATAAACCCAAATATCAGATCGGTTGCAAACTATTTTCTTAAAAGTGGAGCCTCTTCTGAAAGATGAACGCGATAGGAAATAGATAAATAAATATCTTTCAAAAAATAAAGTTTCTCACAGTCTTTGTGCACTGTTCCTCCTCTTACGTGATCGTTCAGGACTCGTGTAGTTTGTAGCTACCTGGGTCACTGATGATACTGGCCTTACAACTTTTGACCCTGAGCTTCTTCTTCTTCCTAGTCAATTTGTTTTTCTATATTGAGTACTTTCCATTTGTAATACATTTAACTAAAAACCTTTATGTTTCAGATGTTTATGTATTTAATTACATTTTCACACACAGAGTCCACACACGTCCATAAAAATTAACACACGGAATAAATTACGTCTCGGTATCAACAAATTGTCTACCTTCATGCAATAAAAATAAGTCTCAATATACGTACAACGTAATTTGTTATTGTAACTTTATAATAAAGTCAAGTGCCATTTCCATTTCACGGCAACGATTTGTGTCTCATTTGATATTTACTCCATAAAATAAATATCACTTAAAAGCTATAATGTACCTTTCTACCCTTTTTTCCAATTTTCCAATGATCAATGCAATATAACAACTTAAATACAGCTATCTGATCCCAAACTAAGCAGAGCCTGTACTATGGTAACCAGACTACTGATAAACATACTTATATATTTCTAAATACATACATAATTTTACAGATAAGCACCCATACAAAGAACAGATGATTTTAAACATCATACAATTACTTGTCCTGGGTGTGAATCAAACCCACGACCTCTGGCTGAACAGTGAGGATCACTAACCACTGGACTAAATGTTCGTTCTGTTGAGAGGCCCTTAGAGACAGGGAACCTAACTAACCAATCTAACTCTTTCTCAATTATAACCCCGCACAACCAATTTGTGATACGACCTTCAAACCTTCAAGAAAAGAGCGTACTCCTTCTTAAAAGCCTAAAAGGGCGGCAACGCGTTTGTGACTCCTGAGTTGCAGACGTTCACGGGTGGCGATGATCACTTTCCATCAGGTGACCCGTCTGCTCGTCTGCCCCCTCTGATATAAAAAAAAACTAATATTAAGAAAAAAACAGCCTACTATGAGTTTTTACAACAGAAATATCTTTTTGGTTGTCTCCAACGACGTGATCAGTGCGTCTCAATCGTCTGAAAAAGTTAGCGATGTCATCTATTCCCTTAGATCCTTATGTCCTGCTTAAGGAAAATTTAAGAAAAAGCACTGTTTCTTTTTAAAGTTAAGTTATAATGGAGAGAGGAAGAATAATGATCTGTAATAAGTGACAAATCGTTCCCTCTGCCTACAACATAAATAAGAACGCGACAGTACTCCCGGGCAATTGATTCATTTCAACTTTAATTTTACAAGAAAACAAATATACGGGTTCACTGACTTTTAGAGCCTTCTTTTTTTATTTGTGTTATTCAGTGTGCTTGTTTGAATTTGAATTCATTTTATATGCTCGACAGGAGTGATATCACGTATTCCTCACAGGAAACCAGTGTTAATGTGATAAAGGAGCCAGCACGACAGGAGTGATAACACGTCGTCCTCACAGGAAAACTGTGCAGCAAT
Organism: Arctia plantaginis; assembly: GCA_902825455.1. Classification (NCBI taxonomy): domain Eukaryota; kingdom Metazoa; phylum Arthropoda; class Insecta; order Lepidoptera; family Erebidae; genus Arctia; species Arctia plantaginis. The sequence goes on along the minus strand of CADEBD010000322.1, from coordinate 391,705 downwards.
TCTTTCGTTACTTTCTAAGTTACCTGGGGCCTAACCCTCCATATTGCCCCTAATTCTGAGGGTACACAAAGGAGGATAACGCACTTGTGTCTCTTGAGTAACAAGTATTCTTGATCGGTGGTAGCCCTATGACCATCGAGTGCCCTATGACCATCGCTTAGTGCGACCTGATCAACACATTCGTCAGGTAACGTTGCTTGACGAATTAAATTGAGCGCTTTTCATCACATTAACAGCCTTTACTAGTCCACTGCTGGACATAGGCATCTACTTGGAAAAGCGGTTTTGGCCTACTATTGATTGAGCGCGTTTATTTTCATCTAAATAATTATACATTCTCAGCTTTGTTTATGAAAGTGTCTCACCTACGTTTAGTTACGTCAAGTCATGTTAACGATGATTTAATATAAACCTGACACCAGCAGACCCTGAGCAATACCGAACCTGAGTAAAGTTACGCCTCCACATTTAAATAGGTCTACACAACAATACACAAATTAATTTGGTTTTATTTTAAGACTAACAAACCGAGAAGTTCTACAAAATGTTTTAATTGAACATAAATCCAATGCTTTCTCGCAAAAAAAGGAAGAAAATATAAATAACCCACAGGTGAATTGCAAGCGATTCAATTGTTGGTTGTGTGGGCGTTGACACGGAACGGTCGTAAAGTGACCTCTCTGAATGGTCATTAAACATTTCTTAACTTTGGGCCAACGTGAAGGGAGCTCAGCCACAGTATGTAAGACAAACATTCGATCTAGAATTATATCCTTTGTTTGAAAACGTTTTTTGATATTGCCTTTGGATAAGTACTATTATTTAGCTATCGATGGCTCTGTATGGCGCCGACCTTAAAACAAATATGAAAAAAGGGCCGAAAAATAATGATGATAAATACTCTTATTTAGAATTTACTAGAACCAGCCACGTCTGTGCCAGGTCATTTAAAAACCAGTTGTGAGATATTTAGCTTATTTCCATGAAATATTCCACTTCTGATCACAGAATAAACAACAAGAAATACGCTTTATATGAAATAAAAATATAAAAACCACACCTCGCATACCTAAATTTGGATTATCTTAGCTCATAATTTACCCCAGGGTATAATAATCTTCCCTACATAGGGACTATGTTATGAAACAGTCGGTGCCCTTACACATAAAGTATAAGATTTAATCCCATTCACTACCTTAATACTATACCTACCTAAAATACGTAATTTAGCACGCCGTAAGAATGCAAGATGTACTCGTATAAGGAGGCCAATTTAATTTGCCTGTGTGAGGTTGCGTATGGAATGGTTGCCATGCTGTATCGCGTGAAGAATGGTTGCTGTGCTTGACTCTTTTTAACTTCCGAGATATACGTATGTATCTATGTAATTTTTGCTCAAAAACTGTAAACAATTAAGTCAATTTAATACTCTGAAGTCAAAAGAAATGAAGAAAAATAGTATTCGGTTATTTCTTAAAACTAATTTAGGAAAGATTTTTATCTGTTCTTTGGTCCCCCGTAATTTATGAGTCACAAATTATATCGTTTCTTGGAGTCAGAACGATTTGTTTTAAACACAAAAATTTTACTAATAGAACCAGTGTTTTCAGATATTATATTATTTAAGTACTAGTATTATATTATTAGTATACTGCTATTCAAATGTGAAGAAATTTAGTGAAATTTCATTTTTGATATGTCTTTATTTCATTCTATACTACACTGTGTATATATATACATATATATATATATATATATATATATGTATTCATAGAATCGATTACCTTAACACTAAAAGTAAACAAAAGGTCTTGCTGATAGATTATTAGATAAGGTAGATTAGAAAAGATAGATTAACAATTTGTTACGGCTTAATCTCACTGGTATGTATTTAATTAGTATCATAAATATCGTTTATGGTAAGGCCTAACAAAATACCTTCGCGGTAAACATAACATTGCAAAACATTGCCTAACAAAACAACATTAAGTTTAGTTTGCACATGTTCCTGATTTTTTACAACCCTAATCTCTCTCTATCTAATCTCATTTAAAGCAAAGTAATTAGTCTTCAATGTATATAAGGACTTTTATAAAATATCTTAAATTTCCCTTTATTTTTCTTATATCTGTATGTCCCAATTTTTCCCTAAAAGCTTTCCCAATCTTATATGAATGGGACTAATTATACCTAGTCAAATGTAAACATAATACGTTTCTTCGAGGACATAGGCGTGAGTGTACTATGGTCTGTCTTGCATTCAGATGCCACGGTTTCACACGGAAACGGTGTTAAACGATTCTATTCTTGCTTTTCACCACGTAAGGAGGTTCCCGGAGGTCTCCCTCCCCTTTATTTTTCACACAAAGGATGGCAATGAACATATGTGTCATGGGTTGCAGATGTAACGTAACGCATAATGCACGGATGATGTAGTGGTTTAAGAGGTCACCACGCCGCTTCCTACCGCGTTTAGTGTTGTGAGTTCGATCCCACATGGGACACCACTTTGTGTGATCCACAAATTGTTGTTCTGAGTCTGCGTGTTCTTTGTGTCCGTTTGATGCATATTTTTAAAGTCCCTGCGATTTAAGATATATATGCCTAATGCGGGAGATGTCTTTGGGTGGCGGCTTTCCATATAATCTGTCTGTGTGTTTGTTCTTATTACACAAAATAGATATAAAAACAATTACTTAGACAACTTTTAAACTAATTCCTTAATTAATAGGACTTCGCCCTATTAATGTCTGAACCAGTTACCTTTTTAAAATCCTCAAACTAGTATAAACAAAAGTATAACCTCGAACCACCCTGAACACACTTCCGGTATTCAGGAAATACGTCATTACCGCCGACAATGGTCGCTCTTTCCGCCGCGGTGTTCGCAAGCCATTATGTGCCACCTGCGGGCGTAGGTCACCCAAATGACATACATAGGCTCCAAGTTGTGGAAGAAAAGCATAGATAATGAAGGCAGTTTTAAATGAAAAGTTGTTTATGAAGTCATGGCGATATGCTTTAGTAAATTTATCACTTAAAAAACTGCGTATGGGATGGAATTACTTAAAAAGCGTATTGAAGTGTATCTAACATTTGAAACTGCTCAAATTAAAGCCACACAACTGAAGAGTTAATTCTGCATAAGATTAACTAACGTTTTATTTCTTACAAAAATTCTAGCCTAAGTTACAAGTCCACTGGTACGTGAAGGTCATCATCATCACCATCTCTTCAGCCATAGCGTGTAAACTGCTGGACTTTGGGTTCCCTCAAAAACTGCCAAGAAGATCGTTTCCTACAGCATACCACCATTAACATATTAATCTTGCTTCTACTTATGATAAGAGTTTCCAGAGAACTACAAAGATCCTTACTGTCTATTCTGAACCTAATAAAAGCTCATTCGAGAAAATCCACGATAAGTCAGTATCGATAACCACGTATATACGTTTATTAGCTTAGTATTAAACACAAAGTCAAAAGAATTAAATTGCTAATTTAGAAGACTGTTGAAGTCAGTTGTGATGTAATAATTTTCTTTATAGACAATTTATTTCGGGCAATGAATCAATGTCGGATTTGCTCCCTAGTGCGCTTTATTTTATACGTACGCTCATTTGTTTCTATCAGATCCATTTACACTAAAAAGGGCCAGCCTTAGGCGCCCTGCTCTGGGGAGAACCCGGGCCATATGATTTCAGGTCCGCCAGATCGACGCCGCACCTAACTAGGTCCCATCTCAGGGAAAGCCAGTGGCTTCTCCCTGCCTCTCCGCCTATACAGATGTTGCAGCCCGATCACATTTTCAGTGCGATCAGGCTGCCATCCTTTCCCCTACCGCAGCAATTAATCTGCCACCAGAGGTCCCCACTCTCTGGTTCCCCGCGGTCCCGTCGGCTGCTCATACTAAAAAGGGCCCAAGGAATTTACATACAATTTAGACTAACTGGCTGAAATGATTTAGTAAACCTATCAATAAAAGCAAAAATGAAATGTCCGTCCATATGCTAGATATCACCAATAAAGATTTAAGTGATAGCAAAATAAGAAAACTTACCCAAAAATTGAGTAAAATTTAAAAAAAACGGGAAGCACTTTATCTGTATATAAAGAAATGTATTCTTAATTTTAAATTATATATCGCAATTACACAAAATTACAATTACATAAAATGGCTTTTACAGTACCCTTTCAACCAAACGGGTGATCCCCTGGATCAAGAACTGATAAGGAAGCTGCGCCAAGAGATAAGCAATGATTGACGGGCGTATTACTTGCCAAGGGATGTAGGCAACCAGGTTTTTGTAGAAGCTTACTGATAAAGGGAAAAAAGATGATTCAGTTCTAAATATACCAATGGTAGATGCATAGCTAAGAATTATAAAATACTACTTCATTACATCAACTACTCTGAGAGAATTTGTATCCACTAAAATCACAGCGAAAATTCCTGTTGAATATACATACATCTGACACACAACATCATCTAGTTTCAAACTAAGCAGAGTATGTACTATGAAAGCTAGATTGAGTGATAGAATACTAGCCGAAACACGAGCTTTTTTTGTTTTGACATGATTAATTTATTCCAGAACTAGTTTTATACTAAAATACTGTAAAATAATAATAAAACGCTAATAATTACAATGAATTGAAAATAAATTATAAATGACTGAATCTGTGACGCAATGCATTGGTGACTATTAAAGCCTGTCCACATTACATTACGTATCAAAACATGTCTGTATATGAATTATCATACCAAACAATGTATGCTTTAGTTACTTAAAATTAAATTAAAAAACAATATAGTAGAATTATTTCTCTGTAGAAGAATATTTTTGTCGTTATTAAAAATTTATAATTTTTTTTTCTCTTGTAGGTATACAATAGACGACCGGATGGCGTAGTGGTTTGTGTAACGGACTGCTATTCTAATAGTCACGGGTTCTATTTCGGCTAAAGTCAAAAATTTGTGTGCATGAACATTTAATGTTTGATTTGGTATGGGTGTTTCTATGTATGTTTTACAAAAAAAAAAGTCTATATGTATTTACTCGTATATCAGTTGTCTAGTACAAGCTCTACTCAGTTTGGGACTAGATGACGTTGTGTGAATGTGGTAGAATATCATTATTATCAATGTAATAATATTATATTAATCAGATGTTCGAAATATTATAATATTATATTAAAAAAACTTCGATATGAGAAACCATTTTAATAACACAAAACTGTATAAAATTCCATTGATTATTTTTAAGTTTATGGCGTTTAGACAAAAAGACTGGAAGATCAATAGACGAGGCGGAAGACTTTATTTTTTAATATATATTTAATGAAATAACTATGCATGAACATGTAAGTTATATGTATGCGTGTTGTGTGATGATGTATGTTGTTGATGTAGTGTCCATTTACATTTAAGCGAACCCTATTTAAATGATTGTTTACAACGTCTGAAATTTCATCGCGTTGCTTAAATTAATATTACTTCCACTTCAACCTTGAGGGTGAGCTTCAGATATTTGAGATGATTCCAAATAATAATGCGATATTAAACGTTTAGATGCCATATTTTCAGTAATGTAGTGAAGGTCCAAGATTTATTGTTTATCAAGCAGACATCAGTTGACTGTTTGTGTTAACGTACAAGCCACTGCCATTTCATTGACACGCTATTGAGACGTCATTCATATCATTAATATTATTAAAATATCGGTATTCTACCATCATAAATTCACAGTGTCAATAGACTGTCGATGTAGTGACAATGGCTTATCAATGGTAATACAGTACTGCCATATCTGGAAAATAAAATGTATCATTGCCTTCCAAAATTTAAAATGTACCGTTTACCAAACTATTTCAAAGACATCGACGACCGGTTGGCGTAGTGGTTTTTGTAACAGACCAAAGGTCACTGGTTCGATTGAAGCTCTAGTCAAACATTTGTGTTCATGAACCATCTACTGGTCTGCTGCCTATACCATAAAAAAATACTACATGTCTGCTCTTATAAAATATTGAAAGGAAAATAATACATACAAACAAAGCTGTACCAACTCTCGGTTGTTTGTTTAAACATAATCTGTTAAACAAATATAACAAACATAATGAATGTTTGACTTTCCAGTTCTCTCGCACTGTATTTGAAAACCTTATTTGCTAAGTAAATTGTTGATATATCGCTTTCCTAGCCGAATAATGTGGTAATCGAAAATCCAAATTTAATACGAAAATAAAATTGTTTTTCTGTACTATCCATGACATAATAACGAGAAATAATTTTACTTTAGTAGAATCCTGATAGCTTAAAAGTGAAGGTATATAATTTTTGTGATTATTTTAGTCTAAAATTCACATATGTATTTTATACGATAATACTGAATGATGCTGAAAGCTGTATTAAATTGCAGATACTATGCTAATAATACAGGACAAATATAATTAATCTTTAACACTTATTTCCAACACGCCTTAAGATCTGTTAACAATTTAGGGAATGACAATTAATAGTTTTGCAAACCATTTTTACCTATGCCGCAATCTACTATTTTGTACATTAAGTTTCTGTTTCAATTTTAATGCCACAATGTTGGAAAAAAAAATCTATAACTGTATTTTTAAGACAATTCCCGCACGAATATATTCTGTGTCGCGGTGGACTTCACAAACATTTATGAAACAGACACAAAGACCACCCAGACTCTAAACAACAATTTGTGGATTACACTAAGTGTTGTCCATATGGGGATCGAACCCACTACACTCATTGCAGTCGAAAACGACGAGGTGACCGCTTCGTGCTTTCCAAGTCTGTTCTATCGATAAAAGGAAACTCTCTCTCCCAATAAGTTCAACTCGCACCCAGTCGTTTGTACTTTTTAATTTCATTGTTGTCAAAATCCAAAACCAATATATGTATGTATACACAATATAAGGCTTTTAAAATATCCATACTAAACCTTGCTGTCTCTGCATCTATCAGCAAGTGATCTGAAATGAAATCGACAAGCTAAACCGATTTATTAGCTGCGCAATAAATGTGCAGGAAGCTTTGTTACAGTGCAGACTCTTAAAATTTTATTATAAATAGTTAGATGGATTTCTTGGATCAATATTTTTTTTATCTTCAAAATTATATGCTCATAAAACATGAAATATATGTATAGCGGTAGTTCCAGTGAACATTGCTTGAGTGAATGGCTTGTACGGCGCGGTGGAGTGTAAACTGCCTGATACCAAGTTATACTACTTGGAACTCATGTATTGGATTAAAGATGAAAGCTTAGACGTGAACGTGTTAGTATCTATTTATTTAGTAGCCTGAACAATATATGCTGAGACGATAAAAGATACATTCACCACGACCCTGACATAAAGTTTGGCTCTTTTATAAATATCAGATCTTTCTCACCCTCTAACCTGGATCTTTCTGTATGTGTCTTTCAAAGCCTGTTCACATAGAGATGTTCTCTCATAGGAGCCTCATAAAATCTGTTGGACATTAACCCTTTATTCATTGTTTCAATTTGTCAAAATCAGGCTAGGATCCCTTTCCAAAAACTTAAAGAATTAATTAAAAAAAGATGAGTCGATAGGTAGGTAGGTAGTCTAAGGTTTTTTCATTCTATGTGGTACTATTAAACGCCACAAGACTAGCATCTATTTACTGCCTTACATTTTCAAGAGTTTCAGTAGGTACCATGGAATTAATTAGATTTGAAACCAGAACATTCTAAAAGAATCTCGTTCTGGATCCAGCTAAAATAATTAAATGCTGATATACCCTCTGCCTAAATTTTGAACTCGCCGAAGCTTCCTAATTTTAGATTACTTTGTCATAAATTTTAATAACGATTTCGTCAACGCCAATCTCATTAGAATAATAATTAAAACGGGACACCTGAATGAAGAGTTATTAAATAAGAATATCAAAATGTATTCAACTCCCGACGGCTAAATTACTTTAAAGTGCTTCATTTTTGGAATATCATTAGCATGAATCTATGATACGTTTTAAGATTAATTTAAAAAACGGTTTAACTGAGACTCGCCAACCACAGAAAAAAGTTTTCAGGTCAGTTATAGGTTTAGTTTTAAGTAGTCATTAAATTTAAATATAAAGAAACAATCAAGAATGTGACATAGAGAGATTAGCAGAATTTGTGAAATTTTTGTGTGTGTGGCTCAGAGAAAAATTGATCCAAATTCTTTTCCCCCCTTAATTCTGGCTTAAAGACCGGCAACAAATTTGTGGCTCTTGAGTTGAAGATGTCCATGGGCATCGAAAGTCATGTTTTACCATCGGATGACCGATTTTGCTCGTTCGCCCCCTAGAACCATCCGCCATCTTGATTTAATATAATTATCGATCAGTGCGCACAACCGGCGCAGGCGACGTCTAGGCAACAAGTGATGTTCCGATTAACGCACGTACCACTGACTGATATCAGTCATGACATAGACAACTTCACTATACACTGTTCACCACAAAGTATTGACATTAGGCTCAGTGCTGCCATCCGAATAAATGAGAAAATCATTCATTCTCCGACATATATTGTAATTTTTTTATGAATAATACGCCTTTTTTATTTCAGAGAAACTAAGTTCCGCGTAAAAATGATTAAATGGTTATTTTTTAGCTCGACTAAATTTAAAAAATAAAATTAGTACTTTAGTACCGTGAGTATTTTGTTATTTCTTCTAAAAATATTATTTCTGTATTAAAAGACTAACTCAACGGTTTTGCTATCTTTTGAGAATAACGCCACCTATCCTCATTTCATAACACTATTTAGTAACTACTTGTGACGTCACTTATCTGTAATATAGTTACACAATTACTTAGCCGCGCTTCGCTCGTTTACGGGCCCCAACTCAGTTAGAAGGCAGAATTAAATTACAGATGATTTCATTTAGAAATAGCGTCCAACATTTCTATTGTTTTAACGGTAGTCTAATCCTGCAGTCTTTCGTATTTCATTGTACAGCAAATTCAATTGTTTTAGAGTGAAATAATGAAAACCGTTAAGGCAATTTGAATAATCTTTGTCACAGTTTACTTATGTTTTAATTTTGAATATTAGTAAAACAGTCCTATAGTATGGTTCTCTTAATGAAAGATAATAATTGCAAATTACTGTCGGGCAGTTTGAGTCACATTCTAATTACATACTTGCAGTTTAATAAACATAAATTATATAAGACTAGTGGACATGACAGACGTTGTTCTGTACACACGTCTTCAATCAAAAAAAAACATTGTGTAGTGGACCGAATTGTGAATTTAAACCATTCTCGAATCCAGTTGAACACACACAAAAAAAACATCAGAAGTTTAGGAGCAGTTCAGTCACATCTACAAATAATAAAGTCAAATACACACGCACAGAAGAATTATAAATAAGAAAATTGCAATACATGAACCTAAGCTAATAATATATATTTAGTATGTAATAAGGGCAAACGAATGGATGGGGCTGGCTGGATGGACCTGATGGTAAGCAACTACCGACACCAAAAAAAAAATTCTCGAAGGAAGAGACTGGATGATCTTATGCTTGTTCAAAACACTATATTTAAAAAGAAAGTGTTGCATGAATGAAGAATAACAAAGGAGAAACCTACATCTGTGATGAAAAGTTGCAACCCGCTCTTCTTTATCTCAAATTCAACTCATTACACAACTATTAAAAGTGGAAACATTTACATCAACAATCAACTTACGATTGTAAATGAATCGTGAAAATTCAAAGCAGCGAAATCGGAAAAATAAATTCGGCCTTCAAGAGTTCGGCCAAAAGTAATAAAATGTTCAAGAATACCACCTATATTCCGCTACTGTTACTAACAAGTAATGGTTTGCTTCAGATTGTATTAGTTTGACTACTCGTTACTAGATGGCGTCGTTCCTGATTGTGTTTTGTAGGCTTTATAATTAGTACAAAACAATTTTATATAAGTGTTGTGTTATCAAAATTATGTTGTGTTATTACATAATAAGATATTTATTTTTCAGACGTTTGTTCAAATAGATTCAAACTATTCCCGGTAGATGGCGTTCTAGGAACAAAAGTGGAAAATATTGGTTATTTTATTAAATAAGTAAACATTGTCTGTGATTAGAGGAAGTTTATTCACTGTGTAACGCTTACGTTGCTGAATGAAAAATAAAAAACTTTTAAGCGACAAAGTCCGATGTGTCACATGCCGCAATTTTCCTTTTTTAATGAATCTTGAAATTTTTCTTGATTTTTTTTTTAGGTTAGACGACATGACATGATATGTTTGTGGCAGACGAAAAAAGAAAAGAGCGTACTCGCAACGCGTTTGTGACTCCTGAGTTGCAGACGTTCATGGGCGGTGATGGTCACTTTCCATCAGGTGACCCGCTGCTCGTCTGCCCCCTCTAATATAAAAAAAAAGACGAGCAAACGCTCATGAACGACAAAACTGTTCAAAATACAAATTTGACTGACAGCAAAATATTTTTTTATCAAAATAGACTATTCTAGACAAATATAACAAACGAAGCACTAAATCAACTACAACCTTTCAAAATGACAGTCTAGTATGATTTCCCCCGAGACTGAACGTCTAGAGCGGCCTGCCCGCTACGAGCTTATCCACAATGATTTATTGCAGTAAATAATCCGTGAGGAACTATAGGAACATTAGAAAACAAAATCCAAACGAAACATTTCTTTAAACTCTTTATATTTCAAGTGAACTTGGAAAATGTAGAAAGGTGAACAGGATGGGATTTAAACTTAACAGTTCCTATCCAGAGATGATTTATCCCCCATCCGAAGTTGAAGGTAAACAAAGGGGAAATATAATAGAATGTAAAGTTGAACTAGTCATATTTTCTGGTCCATCCGGTTCCAAATTCCAAATTGCCAAAATTATATTATAACTGCGGTGGTTCTTCAAACCGCGGGATTTCTCGTTGACTCTGTTAACCAGACAACCATATCAGTCTGTAGTCCTCATTATCTACCAGTCGTGCTCATAAGGCACGACTTGTTGATAATGAGGTCAGAAGCTATCTAGATCTGAACTGGCAATCTACATTTTCAGAGTATTGCACTTTTTTCGAAAGTAACCCGAAGTTTGATTTATTTCAAGTGATTAATGATTTTATGAAGTATCAATTAATTTGCCTTTCAACTTCAAAAGGTAATACGAGTAATTACCTTATACAAAGGAATGGGCCAAATCTTTTACTAAAAGTCTAGCTTTTTGTAATACCAGTTAACCCAATTCCTTCTTTTTTTCTTGCACAGAATCACCTCAGTAATGACTGGATTTCATGATATATGTGTTTAAATCTATTTTTTTGTCTGACTGTCCAATTTTTAAGTGATTGCGAACATGTAATTATTTTTAAATTATAATAATGTTTGAACATTTTCATCATCTATTTTCTATAACTTGAAATGGCAGCAATTCTGATGAATTTTTCTTTTATTTTATTGCATTGCATACTTCTACTAAAACTAAAAGTCCGTGTAGACATCAGACTTAATTCCCAAAATAAATTACTGTCCGATTCTAGTAAGGAAAAACGCTGCCTCATTCATCGCTCAACTCGATCCTATGTTTAGGTGTTTCTGGAGCGTTATCTACCCTGATTGATGACTCCGTTCAGACAGACTTATTATCGACATCACTTTCCAATTTAAGATAGTGCTTTAAAGTGCCCGTAAATCGTATTCAGCTGCTACTTTTTGACAACTTTACGTGTTAAGATATTGAACTGGTTTTCAAATTTCTATTAAATAATTCTTCATCACGAGACGGCATATCTAATTGGGATGGGACTAATTCCATCTCCCTTTCTGAGACTTATAGTATTTCCTATCCTCGCTCCCTCTTTCTATTTCATATTCTTTTCCCCACTATTCTTTTCTTTGTTTCTTCTGATAACGATAACATTCCAAAGGAAGATATACTCGTAATATAGTCGATTCAAGCAGCCGACCAATAGGCCCGTCATAGTGCTGATGAGCTCTTCGCTGTCATTTCCATTGCAAGACGAGGGCGAAATCTGCTCCAGAACAATTCAATTAAAGATATTTAAAATAAAGATCAAATAACCTAACTGTCCAACCAAATTCTAAAATAATGTAATTACCAAGTTATTTCAAGGCGTAAAAACTTTATGAAGAATAATGAGGAAAATAATTAGCCTTATAATTCTTATGAGCTGTTGGATGACAACACATAAAATGGAAAAATAGATCGGTTTTTATCAAGCAAATGGCTTCTCTGTAATCAAAATTGAAATCAGCATAAAAACGAATCCCCTCCACCACGATCAAAACGAATCACATTAAATCACAATTTAAATGAACTTTTTGTTTTATTGAACAAAGAATAACAAACAAGACCATTATGTTCGCATCGTCACCGTGTTCACATAGAACCATTAAACCAGCGAGCGCGCTAACAGTGCCACATGTAACTGTAGCACTTAATTGTAACTACCGGCACACAGGCGTTTATGGCGCACTGAAAAAAACCTTTTGGTTTTGTGACCGGGAAATAGAAGGGTACAATAGCTACGTTTTCTCGTAATGTATAGAATACTGTATAGCTTTGGGCTTCTTTTATGTCGCTTTGTAACGCAATTGTAAACGCTACTTATTAACATTTTCGTTACATTATAGTACTAGATGACATGGTGCTCTATATCACCTTCATCTATTTAAATGATAGTGTGGTTTTTTACAAAACATAATAAATAGGATTACTTTGTATGGGAAAACAAAATTGTTGCTTTTACTATTTTCTTTCTCACTGTTTGAACTTTCCCACAAATATTTCAAGACTATAGTTAGCCAAATAGGTCCAGCTGTTCTCGAGTTCCGTGAGACTAACGAACAGCAATTTCTTTCAATATTTATAGATTTAACCATACAGTACAACAAAGTTCTGTCTTTAACATAGACCGTTGAGACGGTTTTGGTTGGCATGTGAATATGCAAGCCGTTAGTGATTAAATTCTACCTACAAAGTGAGTGAGGTTACGTCAAATCGTCCCTCCCGCTGACTCGAGTGAAAGGGACTCCAAGGGCGGCAACCGACTTGTGAGTTTTGAGTTGCAGGTGTCCATGGGCGGCTGTAGTTGCTTACCATCAGGTGACCCGTCCGCTCGTTTGCCCCCTTATACCATAAAAAAAAACAAGAACATCTTAGTCGTGTATCATGATTTAAACTATTTTTTTTGTTATCACTATCGTAACTATGATCTTTCTGTCTTTTCCCAATGTTATAGAGGGTAAACGATGCGACAAGCCTTGAGTCGAGACGAAGCTCAGGAGAGGAGCATGTACGGGAGGGGGGGGGGGTCGTCTACTCGTCTGTAGATGCGTGCGGTTTTAGTCGGTTCGAGTCCGACATGCCACCGATAGGTGGTATCCGAGGGGATTTACGCACGGAAAACAAAAAGGAGAGGAGCATGTATCTCTATGTCAAACCTGTTTCCAACTGCTACCAAGATAAGTATATAAACTAAATTTTATAATTTAGCCATGAGATATTAAAATCCATAAATTATGATACCAAAAGTAATGCGAAATAAGAAAATACAAAACATAATTTAACCATCGCGCAAACTCACTGTCAAGCAATCTGGGTGTTCTACTTCCATATCCAATCAGAAATTCCGCTTTGCATTTTCAGATTTAAAACGTTAACATGATGAACTGGTAATTGAAGCTGTCAACCTCAATAGAACAAGTATGAACAAGTGGAATTTCCACAAGGCAGATTGTGCTATGTTCATCAAAGGAGCATTTGAAAAACAAATTTTGACGCTTTTGCGCCAACAATACATAAGTTTTCATTGCCTCCTTTCTAAGAAGAGGCCTATGTCCAGCAGTGGACAAATTAAGGCTGTTGATGATAATTGAAACAAGGAACAGGTGTTTCCCATCCAGTTCAACTTATGGAAAGTGTCAGTATAGACGAAGATAATGGACGCGATGCAAGAGGAACCATACTCATTGTACATACCTGGAACACTGATGTACAGACTGTCAGTAAACACGAAAAACAGTTTAAGAGTGGCGAGTGTTGTGGGTTCAAACCCCACATGGGACAACACTTTGTGTGATCCACAAATTGTTATTCTGAGTCTGGGTATTCTTTGTGTCCGTTTCATGTACGAGTATGTATATTTGTAAAGTCCCCCGCGACACAGGAGTCCTAATGCGGGAGTTGTATTTTAAAAAAATAAAGAAAGAAAAAGAAATATGACCGTCTGATGTATGACTGAATCTTAAATTTCACTATTACCATAAAAAGCAGTATTGTACTAGTAGTACTTTAATCGCAGTCTTCCCTAGACTTCCTTCTCGATACGAGAAATCTGATGTACCGGGACTCTTGTCTTCTTTTATCCATGAAATGATCTTTACCGCATTACTGGATGCAGTACTCATAAACAATAGTTATGGGTTAAACAAACAGTTATTTTTATTGTAAATTAAAAAGAAGTACTTTCGGAGAAGTACATTTGTGCCGAAGCATGGCTCTCCCACGGTTTTTACTAGTTTTAAGCATGAGTTTTTTAAGTGTTAAGTAAGAAGTAAGTGTTAAGTTATAGGTTAAATATTTTAATTGGAGATGAAATTTACTTGTACAAATTTTATTTATTTATTTAAGGATCTCCAACAAAGGATGTACACAAGATATCGAAAATACATTTCACACGGGTATTTATTATGTGTATTCCTTCATTTACAGGAGACCACAGCATGCATATTTTTAACTAAAAAAAACAGTGCTTAGTAGTTACAATAAATTAAAAGTGAAATAAAATTAAGAAAAAAAATAACAAAAATCAATATCAAGCTTACAATTTTCCCAAATGCTTTTTAAATTTAGAGAAAGACTTACAGATTTCGATATTTTGAGTCTTTGTGAATTAAAAAAAAATGGGTCAAGGCAGGAGCGTTTAAGTTGGAATACTTTAAGATTATAAACATAAGAGTGCAGAGTGAAAAGGCTAAAATTTTCAAAAATACCTCTTAAGAATTTGAAAATTAGTATTATACGATTTACATATATGTTTGTCCTAAAAAGAAAACGACGGAACTCTATGCATATGATTAATTAAACATGGAGTTATTCGAATGGACCAGGGTGCACTCTCAGTTCTCTGTCCCATCTAACAGTTGCACTTTCCCTTAACCTAGTTTTGTCACCTATTCGTTTTCTTTCCTCACATCTCAAAACAATAATGTTACGACAAATTGGGAATAGTCAGCAAAGTGATAAACACATACAAAAATACTATGAAAGCGCATTGTCCCTGTATTCTACATCCATCATTTTAAGCTACAGTGAACATACACACAGCTTATTGAAATGAATGCGAACAATGTTAACACTAAAACCTTTAGGTGTGCGGTAGATCTAAGTACTTGTAAAACATGTGGGATGATCCCACTAAAATGCCTCCACACAAGTCGATTTAACTGCCACGGTAGGTGCATTAGTCTTAAGTGCAACCGTCGATCAGTGCCATTGGTTAAATTCTCTAGTGGGCTGCTTGTCACACCGCACTGTAATGTTCGGAAATATTCGATGTGAAAGCTTTTGTTTCTATTAGAGGCGCGTAAAGTTCAGAAGAAGTTATACACATGAAAGTGTAACAAAGGAACTGTAGAGATTGTTATAGTTAAAGTTAAGTACTGAATGTTATGAATATTGTAGAAGTGGTATCACGATAATCAAAGAAAAATATTGTCTTGTTATTAAATTAGGTAATAATTTAACTATCAACTGTACTGTATTACAGGCGATCATTTCATCAACATCAATCATCAACAGCCTATACTAGTCCACTGCTGGACATAGGCCTCTCCTTAGAAAGGAGGTTTTGGCCTACTATACCACGCTGGCCAGACGGGTTGGTATAGGGTTTGTTTCAAGTTTTCCTTCTCTTTGTAGTGCTGTTCTCCTGCGTAGTTTGCTCCCTTAGTCGGCTCTTACGACACCCACGGGATGAATTGGGGTGGTGACAATTTGTATTCTTAATCCGTTTCATTATCCGATCATTTATCTGCAAATATTGTTTTCGAAGTTTGGGTGTTTTCTTTGTAGGTATAATATGTATGTATTTACTAAAAAAGTATATACCTATCATATTAGTCCATTTAGCTTACACAATACAAGCTCTGCTTAGTTTGAAACCAGATGGCGTTGTGTGTCAGATGTCCAAAAATATAATCATTTTAATTATCTGTATTTACGAGTAAGACATATACAAGTAGTTTTGCTAACTTGTAAAAACATAAATCTTAATTTTGATAATGTATTTATGTAATCTATCGTGGGAGGTCATGCTGCATTACACATGGGCTGGATCGACCGGAATAACATGACGGATTTATAGAAAAACGACGTTACGCAATTATTTTATGAATATCGACCAGAAAGTGTGGTGACGGAAGTTACTGTCGATGATGATGATGACCACAAAGTAGTACAAATATAAACAAAACCAAATTGTTGAGTTCTCTTTGTGAGTGGAAATAATGTTACAATATTAGATTAAATTAATATAAATTGATACAAGGTCAGTTTAGTTTTCAGAGGGCAAATGAAAAGACGGGTCTCCTAAAGAGTTAAGAGACTAAGCGACCCACGACGCCAATGAACACAACTCGAGAGACACAGGTGCCTCACCTTTTGCATGCTTCCCAGAATGGACAAGAATGGATAGGTTCTGGTAATCTCACTCACTGGGTGTAAAGTAACAAAAGAATGCTTATCATCGGTTTGCCGTGATGCCGTGTTATCTTATCACTCCAATCGAGCCGGAGAATTTCTGCTGAAGCATGGCTCTCCCACTGTGTTTAGACGTCTCTCTAACGACAGGATTGACATACGGATCATGACTTTGAACTACTGCAGTCTCAGATCCGTCTCTTTTTTTTATGTTAGAGGGGGCAGACGAGCATACGGGTCACCTGGTGGAAAGTGACCATCGTCGCTTGTTTCAAACTTGCGATAAGCGGCATTCCTTGCTCAAGCTCTCTCGTGTTATCCGTTTTCTTTACCCAAATTTATCTGCTTGCTTTGGCGTATCTGTAGACGATTACATTAATAGAAAAGGTTTTCGTCAGGTAGACCGCCTCCAAGCCAGCCATCTTTTTTACACATAGGGATGAATTTGTTTTGGTTTTAGTTTTATAGGTCTAATAAATTCAATAATACAGAAATATCTTATTTTTTCTCATAATTTTTCTTTTGGTATTTGACAAGGTTTAAAAAATTCAATTTCTTTGGAACCTAATATCTTCTGTAATCATATTCAGTAATTTCATTAGTTTTTCCTTAAATAAATACACAAAGGGTGACCTTTGTAAGTAAAGTAATTTCTTAAATTAGTTTAGCTTCGGACTGACAAAAACGATAAAATATAAAAATAGAATTTTTAATTTATTCGGGATTCAGAAAGTTAATTTGTTTCAACAAAAATATATAAGTTTTATCTTTATATATTATAACAATATAATATCTTTTTCTTATTCCATTTCTGTGAAAGTCGTGTTGTTATTAAAATGCGTCATCATTGAATAAATTAAAATAAATTATAAATACTTAAACCATAAACTCTGAAAGAGCTCCTTGATTTTAATTTAAAAAACTTT
This sequence comes from Arctia plantaginis, assembly GCA_902825455.1. NCBI lineage: Eukaryota > Metazoa > Arthropoda > Insecta > Lepidoptera > Erebidae > Arctia > Arctia plantaginis. The sequence continues at coordinate 374,027 of CADEBD010000322.1, read as the reverse complement.
TTTGTCATTTACTTTGGTGGTTAAAGATATTTTAACGAGAAGGAATTAACACGATTATTTGAATAATTTATATTTAAGTTATTGTTATTAATGTTAATTAAGTTAAATTTATGAGATCTTAACAGAAATAAGGCAGGCTATCAATCAATGTTTAATGCTAAAACAAAACGCCTCTCAAGATAAAGACATTTGTGAACGAACAATCATTGCGTCGAAAGGTATTTTAATCGGTAAAAGAAATAGAAAACTTGAGTAACTGATAAACTGCAGCGGTGGCGAGAAAATATTCAATATTCAAGTTTTATAGTTGAACTAAATATAAAAACATTTACACAATGATACTCGTATTACGACATTTATTCTTAAAAAAGTTCCTATAATTTGGGGTCACCTGTGACCCCATGAATAATTAAGGGTTAATTCTAGGAATATCTATAATCTTAATTTTAGGAACGTCATGTTTATAATAATAATAATCATACTTACATAACAATATTTTTACACAACGCTGAATGTGATTTCTCCGACCTGACTTTTCAACTTACCTGCAATAAAAAATAAATGTTATTATTTGCATATAAAAAACATACTTCCTTTTCTACTTGTATACACACTCATGAATTTTTTCTAGTAGTGTATCGCGAATGCAAGGGTATATGGTTATTGATAAAAATATTTTTAAATAATACGTACGTTTCAATCGGACCAGTAGTTCTTGAGATTGGCGCGTTCAAGCAAACAAACAAACAAACTCTTCAGTTTAGTATAGACGTGTATGTATTTAGAAATATATAAATATGTTTATTAGCAGTTTGGTTACCTAAAACAAATTGTTGTGAACTTTGTTATTTGAACTCACCTAATTTTGACACTTCTTTATTTGATACTTTTAGTACTTGTTTTAGTTGGTACTTATATAGCTGTAAGTTCAAATGGTTACTAACATCTTTGAGTCTTAGTTACTCCAATGAATAATTTGTTATTATTATAACTTTTAATATTCTGCTAGTGAGTATGTAAGCAGGTAGTGAAAAGAGAATTCAATTAATTTTGGCACTTGCATCAAGATCCTGACCTATGAAACGAATTCCCTTAAACAAAAATTTAGCATTTAAAATAAGACGTGGTTCAGAGCAGCCGGAAGGTGCTCTGCTGTACCAAGGCGTCTAAATTGACAGCATATTATGCTAGTGTACTCTATTAGAGTGTCTGCAGTTAAGCGTAATCAATGTGCTTCCATATATTACAATATAATATATTATATGGAAGCATTTTGTGTTATTGGCTTATAACGGTCTCGTACGGCTGCGTGAGTGGAGCGAGTAGTTTCCAATAAATTGATTTGTTGAAAATGGCTAGTGGATTTTGAATAAACACGTTATTACCAAAAAACCTACTTTTCTTGCATTTCCAAAAAAAAGTTAATCAAGATCCTCCATCACTATGGACACCTCAATTTAAATTTAATTCAAAACGGTTAAGTTCTGTAACATGTACAGTAAGAAAAATCTGTCAAATAACAGACATTAATACTGCTCTACAAGTTTTTATTAATTTATTTATTTACAAAACTTTATGCACTTCCGTATGAGTGGTAGGCGCACATAGGTTACATTACTGATCAAATAAAATATACACCACACAATACTACACACATGAATTTATATACACGCACACTCTATATATATACATATATATATATATTATGTAAGCCACATCAGAGCACACGCTCGAAACTCAGACCCCAATTATATTCGTATATTATATTCTATGAAAGAATTGCTTAGCACAAGTGTTTTGTGAGGTCATGGTACCACTCGAGTCTAGCCGTTCCGTACGCGCCGAAGCATCACCAAAGGTTAGTTTACTTTAACTGTTCCCATAGTGTCATGTTTTTCAGTATTTTATTATGAGAAAGTGCTGCTGATATAGAGTCTGTACTCATTTTCGAGAAAAAAGCTTAAATAAAGCCTTTGTGATTTACGTAATCGCGAATATTTAAGAGATTTTAGAGTCAGATATCTCGTGAACCTAATACTTTAAAGTGTACTCTACAGAATTGGAAATCTAATTCCATTGGAAGAATAAACCCACAATAAATATAATTTAAATTAGACTCCAAACTGAGTATAAGCTGCAATTTTTTAACTAATTAGGTATATATAAGTGGTAACTTAGATACAAATTTCATCAATTTATAATTCCTGTGCACATATAACTGTTTTTATTGTAACTTTAGGACAGCTTTAATAGCTGTCCTAAAGTTACAATAAAAACTTAAACCAGGTTAAGTTCATTAATCAATCATTTTTAAATGCCTCTTAATTTCGCCATTTAGCTGACGGTAATTAATATCCGATAATTTGCACCTGTCATCGAAAATTTACGACGGCTCGAGAATTGGTGATGGTGATAAACTTTAAAATTTTAAAAATTCATAAAAAATGATTTTTTTAAATTATTGGGACTTTTTGATATTTTATGTTTAAAATAGGACTTAATTACGGTTGTGTTTTAATATTATGTCATTACTTAGTATCTCGATCAAATATTTGGTAAGTTTCTTTTGTATTAAAAGTGACCGTGAATTCGTTTGCTTTATTTTTCTTACAAGTCTCAACTATCTCCCGATCATTTTTTTTGATGTGTTAAAATATTTGAATTTATATTCTACAGATCTTAAATTCAGATGAGTTTGTTCATTTATGCAACTCAATCAAAAGTTAGGGTAAGAAAAAAATGATGTCACACCTTCTCATAAATTTGTTCTTCTTCCAAACTAGGTTCTCCAGCTTCTTCATTCAAACCTTTTAACCATACTAGGTTGGGGTCAGCATGAAGTTTGAAGACTGCCTTCAGACCTTTACAATCCAAGTACTAGGCGATATCGAAGTTCTGTAGAAAGACTGTAGTCGGACTTACAGGGCACCAACCATTGCCAAAGATGTTCGTATGGCAACCGGAACCGAGGGCTTAACGTGCTCTCTGAGGTCAATGTTTAAGGATAGGCACCCATCCACAGACTAGTATTACTTAACTTTGCAATGTGTTAACCTACATGGTTACCACTTAGTCACGAGCCCCTAACAGTAGTCTTGGCTATAAAACCTAATTATTTAACAGAGGTTTGCGTCTAACAGTTTAGTAAATAGTTAAAGTTGTTAAGGAAATTTAGTATATCTTCCATTTATCAGCTTATTGTAGTCTACTGCTAGATAGAGACCTCTCAAAACTTAGTTACGAATTGCGCCATAGTTTACGATTTTAACCATCCACTTTCTTCAGGTCGTGAGTCCATCTGTCTGAGGGACTTCCCACCTCTCCATTACCAATTTACAGTCTCCACACTTAAACCTTTCGGTATGCCTCACTCCATGTCTTTTTCAAGTATTGTAATTAATTCTACGCCCGTGACCATAATAGAGGTGGACTTATCCAGAAGGACTAGGGGACTTAGCTACTTAATATTATATTATATTGAATGAGGTTAGGCAGATCCAGATATTTTCATAAATCCTTCGCCACATACTTTCTATTAGACAATTGGCAAAGTGTGACACAGGCCTAAATCAACAGGGACTAAGTAAACGCCACATTCAACGAAAGCGCCAAAGAAGTTTACACAGAAACTCGTCGCGGTTCCAAGTCAAATAAAACGCATGGTTTGTTTGTTTGAAATCCTTGCGTAACTCTGAGTTCGTTACAAGTATATTACGTAGAACTACTAGTATTTATATTAGGCTTTTATGATAATGGGTTTGAGATTTAAGTTTTCGCCTGAAATGCTAGGTAAACAGAACATTAGATTCATTCGTTATTCAGACACTTTTGGTTCGCATTTTGGACACACTTGGAATATGTTTTGTCGCTGAGAACTTTACGGACATATATGAGACGGTCACAGTTTAATGTTATTTATTTATTTGTGGGAAAACCAACAGCTTTACAGCTACATTTATAAATATATAAATAAATACATTTAGCCAATTAAAGATCTTCATAGACAATAGTTTATACAATTTCGTGTGGCCAATGTAGGTTTGTATCAGATTAGTTACACATATGTAATAATTTATTTACAAAAAGGAAGAAAGAAATCTCGGCTTAGCACCTCTTGTAATATAGTTATTTTAGTGTTAAAAAAATTGGTTGCCTGTAAAGTCGGTATACGGGCGAAAGTTTTACGTGACAACGACTATGTCTGTCTCTCTCGCTCTTAGGCGGGCTAACCATGCCCGATTGGAAGGGACGCGTGCCTCTCACTCGCTCTCATTGTGAGCGCATAACGTGAGCGGAGCGTAACGCAGTTTCTTGAAGTGTCACCCGGCAAACCAATTTATAAGACGTTGTCACGTCAAAACGTCAACGTGATGTAACTTGATATTATTTAAGGTCTTGCTAGCTCGCCAAAGGAACGTATTTTGTCGGTAATATGTAAACAACAATTAGTGGACACAAAGTGTTGTACCATGTGGGTATTGAGCGGCTTTATATTGCCCTGAGTAGGTTTGCTGCTCAGTGCAATAGGAAGCAACGAGGTTCAATATTAGCATTGATAACCTTGACAGAATATAAACCGAAAGCCCTACTTGGATCATGGTCATGACTTGCTATATACACATGTATTCCAAAGTTCATTTGCTATTAGGTACATTAACACATCCGTATTTACATATGATGCAATGAACAGTAATTATTAACAGAGAATAAGAAACGCTAGGATTAAGTTTTAGTATCGTCTAATTTGAATTATTTCCTACATGTATACATTTATTTTGATTATAATAATACTAATAATTTTATTTGACCAATATAAATATTACAGTGTAGGACATTTCAGGTTAACATATATAGATCTTAGACAATAATTAGACTAAGTTACACTAACGTAAATCTATAGTAGTGTTATTTTATTCTTATGATTGTATGATTCATATTGTATGATTTTCTACACATAAAGATATTACGATTTTGTTAAAAACTTTAGTTGCTGCCTGCCTGAACTAGGGTAAACCTGTGTTACAGGCGATCGTTAGACATAGAATTTTTAAGGTAGAAAAGTAAGATAAACATAACAGATCTCTAGAAAATATAAAAAATACTACTAAGTGTACACGTTCGAAAGCAAATAATAGAAAATAATATTATACAAAAACTATTTAAGAGTCATTTAACAATTGTCAATACATTTTCTGTGTCTGCATAGTTAAATTTACCTAAATATTCTGATAACATGATCACACATTTTTTATTATTGAGGCTGTAGATATATTTAGTGTTCTATTATTTTTATGGTATAAAAAAGGTCCTAAAAATAAATAAAATCTATTAACAAATGTATGACTAGCTTGAGGCCTGCTACACACTATGTCCTTCCTTCTCTTATTTGATGGCATGGGGTTAAAGGGAAGTTCAGTATGCTGTTGTAAAATGCTGTGCAATATAAATAACTTTCGGACTGTTAGTACATTACATGCTATATGGGAAATATGAATGGGCGGAATGTCGCCACCTTAACAATGGCTCTTTGAGCGCGCTCCAAAGGCAGTAATATTGACTTTGCTGCACCACCCCATGAAGTAATGCAATAAGTAAGTATTGATTGACACCACTATAAATAGACTTGCCTTAAAAATGTGTAATCGGCTACACTGCGAAGACTCTAAAATATATATATTAATTTTCGTACTCTTGTACATAATAAGTCAACGTGTTTACGGAAATTCAAATGTTGGTCAAGGATGACACCTACATAGATATTTCACTTCATCGGAGTTTGCTAAAGCAGGGCAGGTACACGCAAAGTCAGCAGATATTTTGCAGCTATGTGCGTATATCTTTGGACTAATCTGTGGTGGAGGTGTACAAACATACCTATGTATGTTTGTACACCTCATCGAAAATATAATGTATTTGGTTTTATCTGTATTTAGGGTTAGTAGATTTTTATATAGCCAGTTAGTCACTATGTTAAAGCCTGTCTGAGCGAGCTCAAGAACTTCACTACGAGATTTCCCTGCAAATAATAAAGCCGTGTCATCCGCATAAGATATTATGACACCACTTGGTATCTTCAGGCTGCAGAGGTCATTGATATAAACTAGGAACAAGGTACAGCCCAGAACGCTGCCCTGGGGAAAACCATAGCCAGTATTCTTTGCTTCAGTACTTAAGTACTGACCAATTTTCACACATTGACGGCGATCACTAAGATAATCCGAAAATACGCGAAGTTGTGTTCCCCGTATCCCAAGTGCTTCGAGCTTATTCAAAAGTATAGGCAAGATATACTATCGAAAGCTTTGGCGAGGTCTATGAAAATCCCGATGGCGTGCATTCCCCCATCCAGACAACCAGCTATGTAGTTTGTTAAGTGGTGTACTGCATGATTAGTCGATCTTTTCTGCCTAAAGCCGTATTGGTTCTGGGAAAGCAAGTTGTTGTCTTCAAGGTATTTTATCACCCTATTGTTTCTAAGTTTCTCTAAAATTTTCGAAAGTCCGAGGAGAGTTAATTTAAGATGAAAATGTGTTTAAAGTCGTAAAATTATTTGGTTTGCATTTCCCAGAGCTGATTAAACTAATGACTTGAATTTTCAGTTTATGGCAGGCGTAATGTATTTACGATTTTAATGTATTGATAGCTAATTAGTGTATTTAGTGACGCATCTGGCTGATTTGGCATAGTTTATAAACATTGTAATGATAGTTGTCACCACATCAGAAACTCTTTATTAGGAGAATAATTTATGACAAAATAATTCGCTATTTTATCATAAACTCGGTTCCAAAAATAACGGGTCAGTCACATAAACCCGAATATCTCCCGAACTACGTATGCCATCCTAATGAAATGAAGACTGTTCAATTGAGAATTTAATTGTACAGATAAAAAATAAAATAAAACTTAAATCTAAACTCTCTAACTCTTAACTTATCTCTAAATTAAAAAAAAAACTAAAGTAGTCATATTTTTCTTAAGATTAAATTTTTTTATGATTGTTTTTTTGCTGTTTTTCATCACTTTCTTTATTTAATACTTTGTATTTCCTCCACGAGCTCTTCTGACAGCTTCCAGGCGACTAGGCATGCTGTACACCAAATTTCGGAGCCGGTGCTGAGGAATACCTTCCCATTCCTCCACCAGTGCTTGTTTGAGCTCGGGAAGCGTGATTGGTAGGGGGGTTTCGACCTTTCACGCATCTCTGAAGCTCGTCCCAGGCGTGCTCGATGGCGTTTAAGTCCGGGCTTCGCGCTGGCCACTGCATGAGTTCGATACCGACCTCTTCAAGGTAGTCATGTACAATTCTGGCGGTATGGGGACGCGCATTATCATGCATTAATATGCCATGCCGGTCCATCCTGGCCATGAAAGGACCTACATGTTCATTGAGGATCTCTTCCACGTACCTCTCTTTGCATTTAGGCTCCGCCCAAGTTCCAAAAAAGTTAGGATTCTGGTACATTCCTCTAGCGTGACTGCCATGCTTCACCTCACAGAATAATAATTATGCACGTGGAAGACGTTCACGATAAATTTTTTTGTGACAGAATAGATATGGAAAGCATCCATAATGAAATGAAACAAAATTTTGTTTTTCTAATGAAGTTTTTTTCATCAACCAGTTTAAATAATATGCTATTAGAAGCGCAACTAAAAAGTCTTTATTCTGTTTTTTATTTCATTGATCTAACTTTTACAGTTCTGGAGGTATTTCAATTTTTGTGACTGACCCGTAATTTTTGGAACCGAGTGTAGTTTAAACTCTAGAATATAATTATTGTGAACATGTTTCGTAGCGATAAAGGGTACGGTATATATTGGCTATGTTACGTTTCGCTCCTTTTCTTTTTATGGTGTAAGAGTCAAACGAGCAGATGGTCACTTGATGGTAAGTGACTACCGTCGTCCATGAACACATGCAACTCAAGACCCACAAGGTACGTTAAAGCTCTTTGAGTGCCCCTCCTGGGCACCGCGAAGGTAAGATGCGATGTTTTGAATACTCCCATTTTGCCAATTGTATTTTGGTCCCATTTATGTGACGATATCATGCAATTAGTCGAGAAAGCAACAAAAACGAGCAATTTAACTAAATATAAAGACCTTAAAACAGTATTTACAAAGAAGAAAATATATAAAATAAATTCAAAAACCAATCAGCTGCAGCACTTTTATTAAAATTTTATTTGAAAAGAATTTATGCAATGGCAGCGCTCTTCAACGAAGACTGAGGAAAATTTAATCTGTCGACAAAAGAAATAAGTGAATGTGTTGAAAGATTAATAACTCTATTACAGAAAAAGGCTTAAAAACTTATGATAACGTTTAAGGCACTGCATTTTTTGTATATCTGCTGTAAATTTAAACATTAATAGCTTGCTTTAGTAGTGGAAACTTCTTTCTTCTCTGTCGTATGCTTCATTGTTTAAGAAAGTGTCCGTTCGTAAGTGTTTTGGTAACGTCAGCCATCAGCTGTCTCTACACTGTCCGATCTTCGGCTGTTCTGAGAAATGTGTTTAAAGTGTTTCAACTCAAGATAATCGGCTGAGTGCCCAATGGTGGAAACTAAAATACTCTCTTTCTCTTTTTAATCACATTATGGGTCTTAATCCTAAACCCCATCTGACACTATTGCCAACCCTAAGTCCAGCGCCCTTTCCGTTTTTTAAGAACATTGCGTCGAGCACTGATAAAATTAGAAAAGTGACAAAAAACTGATGACCATGATGCCATTTGAAGTAAGAACTAATAAAAATTGATGCAAATATATTTACAAATTTCAAACAACGCTATATTCAAACTAAAACAGCAATTACATTTACTAGCTGTCATTACGAGACCAGCCACAAATATGGAACCAACCTTTGTCAAAAAAAGGTTGGTTCCGTATTTGTGGCTTGGGTAAATAGACAATAGCAACTACAGCTTCTGTATAATTTATGCAGCTTAAGGCTATTACTTATAAATTGTACCCGGTTCCCAGCAGTAAACTTTCACAAATAGAAGGCAATTCTATTTGTGAAAGTTGGACTTAAGCTATAGTCGGCAAAATGTCAGCATTTAATATTTAATTTTCCCCTGTCTACCCCTACTGGATAAAGCCGTGGCTGTTTTTATTTGTAAATTATTTTCTTTATTTAACTTAAAAGTAAAATTAAAAATTAATTGTTACCATAAAAATAATTAAACTTTAGTTGGTTTTCAGGTTAAACTTTGTAGATAGTGTTTAAATACTTTCAGATAATACGGCGTGACGGCAGAATGCTTTTGCGATTCTCGCTCCCCTGACCATTGGCAAGGAGAGGAACACCGGGGTGTTTTTTAGTCGGTAAGAGTCCGACAGATCCCTCCCCAATGGGTGTAGGACATCCATGAGATCTTCCAACCAGTTAATAAATAAATATATAAAAAACACACAATACGCCAACAGAAGTTAATATAATATAAATAATATCTATGTTAATCCTTAAAACCTTATCAAGTACGTCGATACGACCTTCAAACCTTCAAGAAAAGAGCGCACTCCTTCCTAAAAGGCCGGCAACGCGTTTGTGACTCCCGAGTTACAGACGTTCATGGGCGGCGATGGTCACTTTCCATCAGGTGACCCGTCTGCTCGTCTGCCCCCTCTAACATAGAGTAAGTCTAAGTAAAAAAAGTAATCTTTTCACTGCGATAGTAACACAGGGTGAATACAATTTCTGTCTTTAGAGAGGTTCTAAAATTGTAACAAGACTGAAATGCTGATGATGAGTGCTTAGGAGATGGAGGAGAAGGTTGACACCAAATTTGATCAAGTAACACAGCGATGATTAATAATCATTTAAGAAGATCCAGCGTCGAGACCGAAATTATTATAATTAACCAATTATTAGCAAATCATTTAACAACGGCTTCACTATCAAAGAAGTAATTAGTTATACACTTAGCCATTTAAGTGTAACGTATGGCTTGTACTAGAATGACATGTATGGTACAAGTGATAAGCTTCTGTTCAAAACCTATCTGTACATTTTATATTTATTGTACTAAATCTGTGAGATTACTAAATTCATTTAATAAAGAAGATCTCAACAATGTGGGAATATTAAAACTGAAATGTCTCAGAAACTGTTTGATTGATTGATGCTCTACTTTAACTTTTAAACTTTGACTTGAGAGAATGCAGAGCGAAGCTACATCTCTACGTAACGCCAAGGGATCGAGCCGGTCGCAAATCTTTTGGCTGTCGACGCTCTTCTTTGAATACAGTCCAGAGGGATAAGCTGGTACTGAGAGTTGGAGGAGATGGACTGGAGTGAATTACTGGCTCGATCTTTTCAGCACACCAAGCTTCTTCGAGGCAACTTGTTCTTACCCTCTAAATGACTCCGAAACTGGACTTCGCTCGATGACTATGATTTCAATACTAGCTGAGGCAGTTATGGAGGTGTTCTCGAACCGTGGCGATACGACAAACGGTATCTTTTTTTGCGGTGAACGTGCAAACCCGTGTCGTTTTTGGGTTTAAATGGACTTCTCTGATTCGTCGAAGGCGAGCATGCACTACTGAGCCAGTCATTCTGTAGCCACGGTAAGTGTAAACTGGTCGTAAATCCAGGTACCCATTATATACTTTTTGGTACATAATAGATACCTATTACTTCTTCGATATTTAGTCAAATATAATATACACATACATATAGGAAATATACATTTTCAATATTAAATTCATACTATATGATATAGTCTATTTTATCGTATTAAATCATAGAAATCACTGCAATCGAGAAAGTATAGCCCTTAAATCTTTTAAGAAATTCTGGTAATAATTATTTTTATTACATGAGAAAGTAGACACGTTTTTATTTGCGTCGTATATTTTACTCTTTCTACCTGTATTATTAATTCATCTTTATTGTGTATATATAGTATTTCAATACATCTTTTACTTTCTTATCAATAATGATTTTATTTCAAACTGTTCTACACTATTAGACACATATGTATATCATTCAAACGCTTAAGACTCAGACCACACACGACTGGTAACAAATTACCGAGCTCGGCTATTCCTCAGCAGATGGAGAGTGCAAATTGAGAACTGCTCTGTCTCTATCTACATACATATTCGTATTGAGTTAGTTAGAGTAAGTGGCCACCGGTGAAGGTAAGTAAGGGAGTGTGTGGGGAAATTGAAGGCTTGCATAATCTTGCAGGTATGCACTTTGTCCTCACTTTGTATCACAATTCCATATCATCATAATATCTATTACACTAATATTGTAAAGGGGAAAGTTTGTGAGTATGTGTGTTTGTTACTTCTTCACGCTCAAACAGCTGGAACAATTTTGATACAATTTGGTAAGGACGTAGCTAACATCCTAAATTAATAATTTGGCTACTTTTTATAGCGAAGAAAGTAGTATTCCCTGTGGATGAGCAAGGAATTGATAAACCGTACGTCACATAAAATAACGACAAATATTATACAATTTGGTTTTGTTAACTTCAACACTCGTTATTTTTAATTAATATATTGTATTATAGTCAAGAATTATAACTTACCAGCCGTTCCCGACACTTTTACGTTTACACTGCTCCACCCCCTGTCAGAGTCACAACGTAATTTTTCATACCTTATAATCTTTCTCAATGAATGCTTTATATAATACATAAATAATTTCGAATCAGACTAATAGTGAAATATGAGTTACGTTGTATGTTTAAAAGAACAATAAAATAATTAACTATCCCGCTTTACCATACGCATATAATTATAAACAACATTGAAAATTAATAATTAAATCAACGTCAAAAGTTAGAACTTAATTCGACGTATAACAAAGCTTGGTTGAGAGTAATTTTATTGTTCCATATTGCTTAAATATTTCGCTCGCAAACTGCCAAATTTTAAGCGTACAATATTATGCCTTTCATTTAATCTTTTACCGTTGAAAAATTCTCTTATTACGTTGTCAATACACTCATTAACAGCCTTTAATAGTTCATATAGGCCTCTCCTTAGAAAGGAGGTTTTGGCTTTCCCTTGGTCCTCTCCTACGACACCTCCGCATTCTTAATCCGTCACCACTCGGATAAAATTCTTTAATAATATGAATAAATATAACAGTTTTAGATCACGTTTACATTTATAAACTTGCGTTATTTTTGTCCGGGGAAGAAACATTGGAAAGCACTTCTTCCACTTCCATTTTCATCAGGCCTTTTATACACGCTCGACGGTTTTAGGTACCTTAGAAAGGCAAACGAGGCTTTCTTCAGTACATATTTCATTTGGGGCCTATCCGCACCATTTCGCATACTCACAGGGCCCTTCTAAATTGTTTTAGTCATTCGCTAGTCACTCGGCTTTTGAAAAAGTCCAAGCAATTGTAATTAGGAGAAAAAAACTTTAATTGCAAGTGCGGATATAGTCATTAAAATTTGAGAAAAAAAGCTTCTCAATTCGTGACTGGAATACTTAATATTGAGTAGTTTAAAATATATATTTAATGTGTTTCTTAAAATGTTTACTTTTACTAATTAAGAAGGAATCTCACACCTGGGTAAAGTCGCCTTAATTGTATAGCTTTTTATCAAAAGACACTGAATATTTGAAGCAATTAAAATAACGAAGATAAAGGAGAAACTTCGAAGGGTATCAAGTTTCACAAAATTGGCACAAATGTAAATATTTGACACAAATTTATCAAAATTAAATTGGAATTATTTTATAAATTTTCAATTTAATTGAGAACCTACAGTCAAAATATTTGGAACAAATACCTACAACACCACCTAGAAGATTGAATATTTATTTTGAAATTCAATAATTTGTCACTTGGTTCGAATACAGCCTTAATAAATTAAAATGTTTTGCAACAAATTTACCAACATTAGTTAGCTCAAGTGAAAATATTTGTTATACAGGCGCGCCGCTCAATTAGAAATATGTAATACCAGTGTGCACGTCTACTAACTTACAAACACTTCAACTAATGACCCACACACACACACACACACATAACAAGAAGACTAATGAAAGCACACATTAAAAAGAAAACAATCTCGCTTCGCTACATTACTAAGAAATGCAAAGTGTATAATGTGAGAAGCTGTCGGTTTAAAAAAAAAGAATGATATATTACCAGTACACCTTAACATTGGCGACATACGTACACCTGTAACCTTATCATTACGAGGTAAGCCGAGACGCAATTAAATTACCACACTTTGCCAAACTCTGATTTGGTTCTACTGATGTTGAACCTTACGCCCATGTGACAGTAGCGAAATGGCCAAGCCACATATTTTGACTATGGTGTAAAGTTTGTAAAGTTGTGAAGTTCGAAGATTGGCTCTACATGAAATCTGATAACTTTTTGACAATGTAAGCAATTGGTCTCGACTTGGCAACATTTTACATTTAAATGATTTAGTAGGGTGCATGTAGATCATAAGACTAATACAAATCAGACATTTTAAAGTGTAATAAATAAAATTTGACTAGATTCGAATGTGATAATAAATCTATTCGTATTTGAAAAACAGATCGTCGTTGAACTATAACTTTAGTGTCTTATACGATTTAGATTATTATTATCTTTAATTATTAAATAAGTAATTTATAGTTTGAGAATATAGATTTTTCAAAAGCTAGCTTGTTATTAAATTTGCTATTAATAAACTCCAGAAGTTTGGTATGACACTGTAGTATAAAATTTTCCACATCAAAAATGTTCGTTATAATCCTAACACCCAGCGTACTAACTTCGCACTTCAATGCACCACTTCAATCCCGTCGCCGTCTTGCAATTTTTGCACTTCGCATCACACAGTTACTTCCTATCAATATATCTAGAGCACTTTGTGAGATTACAATCTGCAAAGGTTGTATAGAAATGTATAACATCGATGACAACGTAGTTCACTGCTAAGTAGTACTTACAATCTATTTAACGTCAAAATTCGAAGGCTTCTGTACATACTTATTTAATAACTGTATTAATAACTGTAGATATTGACTTGTAGCTATAATGTATACAGCTACAAGTCAATATCTACAGAACCTCTGCCGTCAAATCATTTATATTTTTTAGTGAGTTTTTTTTTGCCAAAAAAATAGCATTTGAAATAGAAACAAATGTTATTAATTGAAAACTGCTAAGTAAATTTGTTTTAAATTTGGAAAATAAACCTTTTGTTAGAGATAAATCTTAGATAGAAAGAAAAATATAAATGATTACATACATAAAATTGTCAGAAGGGCATTTTGGGAATCCAAAATAAGAAGCTAAGGAATAAAAAGAAATGGCAGGTAAATGGATAATGTAACAAAAAGAACTAGATACATATTAATTATGCAACTCAATTGCGGTGCTGAATACTAAACTGAACTATCTGTTGCCATGAAATCCGAACCCTCTAACATCGATCAAATTAAAAATAAACATAGTTAAACTTAAAACTATAAACTATTACTCCCAATAATTATTAATAAGAGGCTTTGCATCTTGCTTTGTCACCTTCCTGCCCTAGTTCTTTTTTTCTTGTAGCTATATAAACCTTTCTAAGCGGTCACTAGATACAAAACCGTCATACAGTATTGGTTGTGTAATACCCAACTTAAGAGAAGAGACGGACTATATATGTTAAATATATTAACAACAAAAGTTACGAACAAAGTGTGTTTAAGACAAGTTTCAAACAATTGATCTCTCTAATTATACATTCGCATATTGATGAAGCGTTCGCCGACGTCAACTAACACAAGTTTGACGACTTCTCAGCTAAGATGCGCAGATGAGTACCAACTTGTTATAATAGTGTATGAATATTTGATGTTTACTCAGAGATGCTTTTAAGACTTTCAATTGGGTCTCAGAAAAGAAAAAAGCTGAAATTTATCGCATAAGGTATGTTTTTTTAAAAGACTAATGGACCCTCAGACGTTGTTCTGGCTAAATGTAAGATTTTTTTCGATGTCATTATTTATTTCGTCAATAAATCAAAATGTATACCATAAACTCTGACATAATCTGTTATGTTGAAGAGATTCACAAAATATTAATTCACATCACATCACATCACATCATCAGCCTGTAATAGTACACTGCTGAACATAGGCCAAATATTAATTAGGATTTATTAAAATAAAATCCACAATTAAATAGATTTTAATAGACTCAAATATATTTTAATAGTCAACTCGCAAAAATAATTTAAATGAACTGTAAAAATCATTTTAATATCTCCCTCTATGATAAACTATGCTAATTAAATTAATCTGAAGAGCTTTTAATTTTATTGTTTGTTGAAACGATTTAATCTCAGGAAATACCCGTCACCTTTGAATAATTCTTCCTGTTCTAAAGAGATTATTCATTGGTTGGCTACTGCACGGATGGCGTAGTGGTTTAAGCGGTCGCCACGCCGCTTCCTACTGCGCCGAGTGTTGTGGGTTCAAACCCCACATGGAACGACAGTTTGTGTGATCCACAAATTGTTGTTCTAAGTCTGGGTGTTCTTTGTGTCCGTTTCATGTATGTTTGTAAAGTCCCCCGCGAGACAGGAATGTATTCCTAATGCGGGCGTTGTCTTTTTTAAAAACAAACAAACAAACAATATAAGATTTTACTACGAATTTAGAAGTGATGCATAATAAACGTAAGTAACACGTAAAGTGTGTAGTTTAGTTAGTATAGAACCAGAATGCTCAGTCGTCTAGCGAAACATTCCGATTACAATTGCATGTTGATAAGGGTCCGTTCGCAAAAAGACCAGCTGTAGCGAAATCTTGACTTCATTGTATCACTTTATTTGATAGTCAGTTTTATTTAGTTGTGGTTTGATATGGGTCTAATGAAGATAGAGGAGGCTTATCAATCTTGTGGGGCTGTTCATATAACATAATATTGTGTAGTACAAGGAATTATTGTCACAAATTTCCTGATGGAATGAATTACAATGTAACATGAACTAGTTAACTGCATAATTTTAATACACTACGAAACTTACTATCTTAGCTTGTAACTATGTATTTTTTTTTTATGTTAGAGGGGGCATACGAGCAGACGGGTCACCTGATGGAAAGTGACTATCGCCGCCCATGAACGTCTGCAACTCAGAAGTCACAAACGCGTTGCCGGCCTTTTAGGAAGGAGTACGCTCTTTTCTTGAAGGTTTGTATAAAAATCTTGGTAATCAATTTTAGTTTACTTCTGATTATCAAAATAAATTTTGTACGTATACGCGATTTATATATTAGTACTATAATTTGAAGACTTAAATTCAAGTGATGATGGAGCTAGTAGATATAAAAGACTATTAGTAACTTCTTAAGGCAGAGGGAATATTTTTACATGCATTTAAGACAGTACCTAATGAACAAAAGAACAAAATACAAAATCAATCAAGGCAGAAAATATCTCCCTTTAAGCAGTATATGTTACTCTAAGTGTAAATGATAAATTCCTCTAAATCTCAGCTCTCAGGGCCAGCTCTAACTTCACGTCGTCTCGTTAGACATTGAAAAATGTTGACAACTCGAGGCACTGGCGAGTCTTAATTTTTTAGGATAATTTCTTATCAGCGACCGACGATTAGCGGCCCAACATAGTTTTAGATTCGACTGCACGGATGGCGTAGTGGTTTAAGCGTTCACTTTGCCGCTTCCTACTGTGCCGAGTGTTGTGGATTCGATCCCATGTGGGGATCGAACCCACAACACTCACAACAACACTTTGTTGTTCTGAGTCTGGTTCTTCAATGTGTCAGTTTTATGTATGTTTCTCCTGAATTTTAGGTTGAATACCTTAAGATTGTTTCTATTAGATTAAAATAAAAGGTATTGAATAGGATTCTACAAAACTAATCAACATTGAAAAAGGACAGAAGAAAATAAATGAGATTAGTGACAGTACTTTGTACAATAAAATGTACGTATAGATAAGTACACACATGATACCCTGCGTGCTAAAGGCCGTTACGCAAGCTTAAGTGGGCCCTCTGTACGGTAGCGCTCGGGCTCTAAACGGATGACACGATAAACTTCTTAAACGGATCCTTACATCTCTTATCTTGTTCCACGTAAAAGGTTTATTTGTTTATTAAGTTTCTTTTTTTAGTTCAAATGTTTTATTTTCTTTTTGTTCTCGGGTCTTTTTAACTCTGTAATAAGTTAGCTAGAACATAGAAGAAAGAAGTAACTATTATTAGGATCACTTAGTTGAACGTTTGTCTAGTATCTGTTTTTTCAGGCAGTTTAATAGATATAAATATAACCTTAATCAAATAAGTAATTATGTCTAGTGTCGCAGCTAAATTAAAACCGGAGTAAGAAACAAGATATTATGGTAACAATAAAGAAAAAAATTAAAACTAGAGTTTAACTATCTTCATACAAGTTTGTACGGGACTGCTGGTGCGCGAGTCAGACACGCACTTGCCTTTTTCTATACAAGGTGAACTAGTACAGGTTCCTTCAAAAATAGCGTCACATCAACAGCCTTTACTAGTCCACTGCTGAACATAGGCCTCTCCTTAAAAATATCGCAATGATATATAAATGAACGTTCTACCCTGGTTCTGGCTGGATGGCGCTAAAACAAGAATTTATTGTTAACTATCTATTTTTATTCAGCTCCTATCATTTTATATCATGATTTTTTAAAAAGCGTAAGAAATATAAATCACGAACTCCGTTTATCTTTCTCTCACGTAGGCACTGATAGGTACCTACGTCATCGCACTTGATCGGCTTAAATCCATTTTGACAGATTGTATATCAGCCCTTATTTTCATTCAACAAGCATTCCTGATCTCGTTTACCGAGTCGAGTCGCTATTCAACGAACTTTTAAAAAATGTATGCTCTTTAAGGGACTTATTTCTAGATACTTTGTTGGATCCAATTATATCTTCGTTATTGACAATAACATCTCTGATCTGAATAACATTTCCAAAATGATCTTATAAATATTTTTATTTAGTGAAACAATAATAACAAAAACTTAGATGTTTGTGTTCTTGTTGTTTCCCAAGTCGTGCGTACTGCATGCTTCCCTGGTCTATTCGTGTTAATTTCCAAAATGATCTTATAAATATTTTTATTTAGTGAAACAATAATAACAAAAACTTAGATGTTTGTGTTCTTGTTGTTTCCCAAGTCGTGCGTACTGCATGCTTCCCTGGTCTATTCGTGTTAATTTCCAAAATGATCTTATAAATATTTTTATTTAGTGAAACAATAATAACAAAAACTTAGATGTTTGTGTTCTTGTTGTTTCCCAAGTCGTGCGTACTGCATGCTTCCCTGGTCTATTCGTGTTAATTTCCAAAATGATCTTATAAATATTTTTATTTAGTGAAACAATAATAACAAAAACTTAGATGTTTGTGTTCTTGTTGTTTCCCAAGTCGTGCGTACTGCATGCTTCCCTGGTCTATTCGTGTTAATTTCCAAAATGATCTTATAAATATTTTTATTTAGTGAAACAATAATAACAAAAACTTAGATGTTTGTGTTCTTGTTGTTTCCCAAGTCGTGCGTACTGCATGCTTCCCTGGTCTATTCGTGTTACTTTAGAGTGTAGGCTTAGTCCCGTTTTCCCATCTAGAATTTGCAGTACCTTTCATCCTATCTATTTCACCCTATCCGATTTCTTAACACTAATTAACTGGCCTGTTAGTCTAGTGTCAAGTGATCTGACTGATAAGCTAAAGGTCATGAGTTCGATTCCCACCCAGGACAAATACTTGTGTGATGAGTACGATCATTCGTTCTGTGTCTGTGTGTAGTTTATTTATAAATATATACGTATGTTTATCAGCAGCTCGGTTACTATACTCGTAGTACAGACTCTCCCTAGTTTGGCGTAACACATAAAGGCCGCGTAGGAGGTGAGGTTACTGAAAACAAATAATTTTTCTAAGTAAATTGTCAAAAACTAGTTGTGAACACTAAATCTCTTTCGAGTACCAGGTAAACCCTGGACGGAATATAGTACTGTGATCAGGTCCTCAATACTAACACTGCGCTCACAAAAAACAAAAACGTGTAGGGACAGCTAATGGCTGGGATCAACATATACTTAGAGTGGAGACGGCATTAAGTTATAAAAAAGGTGACCAACAAGAAAAAGAAATTCAATTCAAAGAAAGACAAAAAATTCGGAGAAAGGCAAAAAATTATAATAATGATTCATTACAGACATAAATATATATAGAAAATAAGTATATTTAGTACCGAATAATCCTTTGTAAAGTATGCATTACAAGTTTTAACACTCCCCTCATCTAATTCGAACAAGAAACGTACAAGAAACAAGAAACTCATCTTAAGTAACGAGTAATTTATCTAAGAAGCTTAAATCTACCCGCGTTATTCTCAAATATTTACCACGAGAGTGTAACATGACAGAAGTGGATATTAAATCTAGTTGTATGTCTGAGAATCTGCTGTTATGTTCTGGAGGAGAAGTGAGCTAATTTGTGTTCTTGTACTAACATCATGTTTGTGGATTATGTGTCAGTCTGTTTGAATTCAGAAGGCTGGTTATGTAGTCATCTACAGCCTTTACTAGTCCACTGCTGGATATAGGCCTCTCCATAAAAGGCAGGTTTTGGCCTGCTATACCACGCTGGCCCGACGTGTTGGTATAGGGTTTGTTTCAAGTTTTTCCTCATTGCAGTACTGTTATCCTGCGTAGTTTGCTGCCTTAGTCGACTCTTACGAGACCCACTGACACAATGTATTCTAAATCCGTCACCACACAGAATATGTGTGCGGTAATAAAAAAACCTTTTTATGTATAAAGTTTGTGGGACTGATTTTTTTTTACCTTGAATAAAAAGAGCACAAAACGTTCCAGTTAGGAATGTTATGTTAACAAGGTTTTTGTCTGTTATATTTTTTTTGTTTTTTACCTCAGCAGTCCGTCATTTAGTGACCATTTTGGCGAATTATTTTTGGTTGAATATTCTGAAACTTTTCATTTGGTCCGATCTACATTTGAGAAAAAAAATAGTACCTTAAGGGTGGAATACTAAAAATGATAAATACATACAATTCATCATGATGATACATGACACACTTTTTTTAACCAAACGCAACGCACCCCTTTAATATACTCGTATATGAAACTTTAACAAAAGACGCGACGCATATAAGGACTCGAACAAAGTAATGTTACATATTCAAAGCCTTAAATATAATCTCGTAATACCTTTATGTTAACAGACTTTGAAATTAAGCCTCGTCTGGGATTTTGGTGTGGTCTTGTAGACATGTAAGATTAATATTGTTATTTTGTAAATGGTTTAATGACCGCATGAAGCTTTTTTTATTCCGTAATGAGCGGCCAGTTGTGAAATGTTAATAGGAATCGAAATGACTACACAGTGTTTTGTCACAAGCGAGTCGAAAGCAACTCCCTAAGAAGGAAGCGCTGAGAATCTAGGAAATAGAAATAAATGGGTATTCCATTTTGCGACAGAAATAAATAATATTTTCTTGTGATTGTGACCTACATTCTATTTAGGGGCATTAATTTTATTTTAGTAATTAAATGTAAGAAATCCTAGAGATCTAAGAGGCAAAGTAATTTATCTAGTTTAAAACCAATTACGGTAACTTGAATGAGATGATTACATTACAAAGTTAGCAAATTTACAAGCGTTTATATGAAAGAAAACGCCGGTACTCGCAATATCTAGCTCATAGTAAACAATAGTTTAAAAGAACTCATTTCCAGAAAACAAAAACTCATAATCATGTCAGTCATGTACTTGAATAAGAAATAATCAGTCTTTAAATATCCATCTCTTAAATGTATAGAGTTTTATCAGCTACTCCTCTCTTCTCCTTAGTTTTTTAATTCTTTTATTATATTGTAAATTTTTATAGTTGTGTCACCACCCCTATTCATCCCGTGGGTGTCTTAAGAGCCGACTCAGGGAGTAGACTCTGCAGGACATCAGCACTGCAAATAGTAGGCAAGCTTGACACGAACCCGATAGCAACCCGTCTGGCCAGCGTGGTATAGAAGACCAAAACCTCCTTTCTAAGGAGGCGCCTATGTCTAGCAGTAGACTGTTATAGGCTGTTGATGTGTTGATGTGATGAATTGTTTCATTATTAAGCTAATATTTAAAAACTATAACAGTATATAATGCCTTACAAAACAACTTTCACTGTTTGTCAGTTTCATTAATTGATTTTAATAATATCGAAAAACTTAACATTTACAAACTCAGGCTAAGAAAATCAAAGTAAACTGCTTTGGATCTGTCTTCCAGGTAATGAAAACACTCGTACAAATTACGAGCACTTCGAGAAACGAAGAAAAGCAATATACACGATAAGAGATGAAGTATTTTGGTACCTCAAGGGTTGTAACTCGAGAAACAATCTGAGGGGCTCTTTGCTCTCTTCGCTTTTGAATCATAAAAATAACTTGTCTGAACACATATTTAATATTGCTATTTATATCTTTTTCATCTCTCGGAATATTGACCTGTATTGAACAGTTCTAATACTGGTATAGCCTATCGACCTGGGGATAAAATTCGATAACCCGCTCCCATTTCAATTATGTATACAGCTATTAAGCGCAGTATCGAGCTATGATCTCATTTGCATGCATCATCCATCGCAAATGTACCGTTCAGGAACAGCCAGTAGTGTTGTAAATTCTGTATTTACATTTTTTATTAGCAGACTCGATAGGTCATGTAATTTTAAAGGTATTGGGTATTGGGCCAATAAGGAGACAGATTGGTATCTCTAATCTGTCTCCTTATTGGCCCAATATACCTTTGCAAATCAATTACCCTGCAAATGAAAGGACTCAAGTGCGTTGCCACCCTCTCAATGAAGGAGGGGGGAGGGGTTGTTCATATTCCAGTAATCTCACACACTTGACAATACAAAGCAATTTTCATATATGGCCGGCTACCTATTCAAAGCCGGGGAAGTGCGTTTTCATTTCCAACCTATTTATTACTCTAACTAAATTTGGGTCAATATATTTCAAACATACATAATTAAATATTTTAAATATTCATGGTTAGAATAGTAAAATGTAAAGTAGAGAATGGATTGCGTGGTATAGTCAGCCAAAATAACCTTCCTAACGAGAGACCTATATCCAGCAGTGGACTATTAAAGGCTGTTGATGATTCATGTATTATGATTCTACTTTTAATACTTAATTACTTTTACATATATTCTTAAATCATATGTTTAACATTGTATTTAACAGATAGCGTATTAATTTTCTATATCACAGTACTATTCGTTTACCGAAGTCAATACTTAAACAATTTCAATATTTAAACAATTTCAATACTTAAATGGTTATTGGTGATAATGAAGACTCCTATTTCTTAATCATGAAGATACAAGCAAGTCGATTTTAATCAATTATTATCAGTGAATTCTCCGATTGAATATCTCTGATGACTCTCTTTTGTGTTTAAGATTGTTCTGACTATATATGTTACACCTTTAATATCTGTGAGCGATTTAATATCGGAGCAATGTAATAAATTACAAAGTGCAAGACTTAAAAGCTCGTATGAACATCAATTCTGTTTTATATTAAAGTTTCATTTTAAAACTTGTAACAAGGTTTGAACCTGTTAAAATTTTACACTGTCTGAGAACAAGATATTCTTAAGATTGCATTATTTTTTTGTTTTTTTATGGAAGAGGAGGCAAACGAGCAGACGGGTCACCTAATGGAAAGTGACTACCGCCGTCCATGAACGCCTGCAAGTCAGAAGTCACAAGCGCTTTGCCGGTCTTTTAGTAAGGAGTACGTTCTTTTCTTGAAGGTCGTATCGGTCTGGAAATACCGCAGACTATAACTTATTCCACAGATTAGTTGTGAAGTGTTAAAAAGTATTTTAAATAGCTCACATTCTAATCTAAAACCTCCGCTAAAGAAGTTTCAATTTCAGACACAATTTAAATTGAATAAAAATACAATGAATAATAAAAAAGAGATACTCAAGTAATGACAGATGTACGACTATTCAGGGCTAGTTCACCAGATATCTTTAAAGAAACTCTACGTTTTTAATGCGCCCTCAAAACAAACTGATCGACGACTCGAACAAAATTTATTGCATTGATAAGAGAACATGAACAGTAAGTGGAGCCTCTCTCATCGTTATTAACTTCTAAAAACGTTTGACATGTTTTGAGCTTTACTTTTCCTCCCTTAAGTTTCAATCCTTATAGGAGGAATTTTTTTTCAAATTTAAATAGAAAACGTTGAGTAAAGATTATATATATGTAATGAAATGAATGACATTTCATTAATTTGAATTTCGCACATCGAAGTGACATGTGAACTATGATTCAATGGCAGATGACGCTTAGATTATTTTGTGCATTTTATTCATTGAGTTAAAACAACACTAGAGAAGCAAACCTCATTATCACACGTCGAAAAAAGTGTAACCACTTTTGAACATTGACGACGTAGCTTTGATACCACTAAACATTTGAAAGTAAACATATTTATGTCTCATTTACACGCGAGACAAGAACAATACCATCGCTCGGATTAGACAAAGACAAAGACATAACTTTACGATGGTGGGCCAGTGTTGACTACCGTATGAAATTTTACCCATAACAACCAAGAAACAATTTTTTTTTTAAACAATTTTGTAATAAAATAAATTAATTTAAATATTTTAAATAATATATTTCGAATTGAATGGAATAGGTATAAATAATAAAATAACTAGAAATATTTGGTTAAAAGGGTTTCTATTCAGTGTAAAATCAAACTCCGCTATGAAGCATCAGTTTTGTATACAATTGTCTTTTAGACTCTTTTTTATAAGTTTGTGTGAATATTTTACTTTCATGATACAATCTTATTTTTACCTATGTATAAATAATGGCATTTAATAGTAAAAGTGAATGATCAACTTGTACTGATAATAAATAATCCCCAGGGTGTATTGCAAATACTTTTAATATTTTAAAATACAAATAAAAAAAAAAATAAAATATATATATATATATTTTTTGTTTTTTATATTTTTTTATTTATATTTATTTACTTTTTTTTTATATTTTTTTTGTACAATTATTATTTATATTTGATAATTAATTAAGAAAAATGAATGAATGAATTAATTAATTCTTTTATACAAAAGTCTCCAGCACTGCGAGCTTGGCAGAAGGTGAACGTTCAACGGGTCCCTAAAAAAAGTGATCGATTCAGCCCTAAGAACTACTGTTCTTCCTATATTTTATTATTATTGACAAAATGTTTAAAAACAGTATAAAGCATATTATTTCATAAATTATAAATTCTCCCACTAATGTGGGAAAACAAAAATGATTTTTTAATGGTAACACTGATTCTAAATTACAATTATCAATGTTTTATTTCAATTATAGCCTTATTTACGATATTATCAACACAAAAACCATAAACTTACACGTGATAAGTAATTCCGCATGATTTATTATGGTTTTGTGACCTTGAATCGCATTCTTTCACTACGCATTTACCCATTTTGGCGATTGTTACTGTCATGTGTCGCTATGTTCAACTCGGTTGACGCCACATTGAACACTGAATTGACGTTTGCTACGCATATGCCTGTGGACAGATGTACAGTAGCAACGATTTTAGGCGGTAATTACTCATCTATGTAAGTATTATATCAATGATTTTATTGTTATAAAAACTTGTAGAGAGATAAACCGAAGGATACGATTGAGGAAGCGATATTAGTGAACTTTAAATGTCGTTTCTTTGTATTTTCAGGTGAGATAGAAGTGTAATTGTCATAACTTGATAATTGTTGTAATATTGTAAAGGCGTATTAAATAAAACAGAACTTTTTATTTTCAGAGAAACAATTTATGGTTTATTTTGAAGATCCTCAATAATATACCTTATATATATAACAAAGTTCTATGGATGAACGTATATAAGTAAGGCATTCAGCGAAATGAAATGGTTCGATGTTTGAGAAACTTAAGCGGGCTAGTAAACTAGCGATGTGATAAAAAAAACCTATATCTTTAACTTTATTAATACTTGTGTAATTGTACTTACTTTTAAATAACGAATTTTAGTATGATAATTACTTCACATAACATAGTAGTCACATTTTTTTTGACATTCGATAGGAACAAATACACTGAAACTAAATGTAATTTCATCAGGATGTATGTAACTTATCTATAATATGTATGTAGTTAGAAATATAATATATAAGTAAGACGGTAAAAGGGCAAGTCTATTGCGTCAACTAGATACATATTATTACATGACTGGGCCTGGAGTTATGGACGGAAAAATTTGAGTTTTTATACACTCCTATGTATACCTTCGGGGATAAAGACGTGAGCGTAGGTATCATCATCAGTATATCAGCCAAAGGATGTCCACTGCTGGACCTAGGCCTCCTCCAAGGCTCTCCTCAACAATCGGTCCTCTGTTGCATGCATCCAACGGCTTATAGGACCACGCTCTGTCTGCTGGTACGTGTTTGCCACTCCAGAACTTATGTGCTCTATCGGCCGTCTTTTCTGCGAGTAATGTGAACCGCTCCCTACCACAAGTATATATGTATGTACATAATTTGTCATAATCTAATTATTTTCCTAGAAACATTTAAATAGAGATGTTGAGTTGATTTTATCTTCTATATATATATTAGATACTCAAGATAAGAAAGTGTATTTATTTGGCCAATAGAAACATAGACGCTGCAAGCATTCAGTTGTATTACAGTTATAGCGAAAATTACAATATTCGAAATACTATAGGTATTATGTAATACTAAAGGTATTACATAATGTAAGAGGTGTGTACATAGAAAATATAAGTCGTCGAATGTCGGCATGTAGCGGTGAAGGTGGGCGATCGTATAACCAGCGAATAACCGGTTTAAACCCCTTCCGCCACACCACCCTCAAGACGCGGCGTGAACAGAGGCTATAACCACGAAGTTTGCCTCGCGGCAAGCTGATAGGATTACAAACAGTCACAGTCGGATTTCTGCATAAACTTTACTTACACTAGATTTGAACTGATACCCAAATATAAAAATAATTTCATTGTATAACACAGATAAGATGTATGTATAGTAGAGAATAAGGTAGTATAAGGTACAATGGAGCTGGCGTGTCCATGTGGGCAAAAGTTCCTTCAAAACGCTAGAATAAAAAAAATAAAAAAAAAAACACAGATAAGACTAGGTTTTTACTACAGTACATCTAGAGCAACCAAACTGAGTACAATACAAGCTCTCTATAACTTTCACAATATTTTGAGATGAACAACAAACAAATATTATTTTACGATTTACAATTACGATTTAAAATACGAAAGGTTTTACGATTTTAGGTACATGTGTGCAGACGCTGGTTGTTCAACAAGAATGACCCCTGACACTATCGAGGCAGGACGCTTCAAGAAAAGTAAAATTGTTGGACCGCAAAAGCAAAATCGCACATGTTACAAAACAAGTCGTGAACTTAAAAAAAAAAAAAATTGGTTGCCTGTAAAGTCGGTGTACGGGCGAAAGTTTTACGTGACAACGACTTTGAGTGGTAAAATAATTTTAATGTGAATATTCATTCGTATAGTAGGAAGAAGGATGAAATAATAGTAACAATTTAAAACATTTATTTATACCGGGCTAACCATGCCCGAGTGGAAGGGACGCGTGCCTCTCACTCGCTCTCATTGTGAGCGCATAACGTGAGCGGAGCGTAACGCAGTTTCTTGAAGTGTCACCCGGCAAACCAATTTATAAGACGTTGTCACGTCAAAAGGAAAAGAACTGGACATGTTAGCTAAAATGGTCAAACCTTTCTCAAAGAACGTCAGAAAGGCATTCCTAAGTCGGCTTGAAGAAGGTAACCGGTTAAAAATGGATGCAGAGAGTTTAATGTAATTAAAATAGATAGTGTTAAAGGAGATGTATGCCTAGACGGTTGTATTCTTTTTTGTTTTTTTAAGGACAACTCCCGCATTATAATATATCCTATGTGGGATTTTACAAACATACATGAAAGGGACACAAAGAACACCCAGAAAAGCAATTTGTGAACCACACAAAGTATCGTCCTATGTGGGGATCGAACCCACAACACTCAGCGTAGTAGGAAGCGGCATGGCGACCGCTTAAAGCACTACGTCATCCGCATGGATGACATAGTGCTTTAAGCGGTCGCCATGCACTCAATGTAGTCCATGCAGTCATTAAAAGGTAAAATTCGAAGATGTTTATGGTATCATTATACTTGTGCAATATTTGTATCAATTTCACTAAATAACAGGGATCTTAAATGGTTAACCACTTAAATGAACGTTATCAAATTTTCCCATACTATTGCCTGCAATTTTTAGGCGATACACCACATTTAGGGTTTTGGGGCGTTTTGGTCCACCCGTGTTTCGGGCCGGGACCCTTTCATAGATAGTGGACCGAATCACAGCTCAGTTCTTTTTTAATATGGCAATTTTAAAAAGTCGAATTCAAAAGATTCGTTTTCCTTAATTTCAGACATTTTGCAGATTTTCAAAAACAAAAGGGATTGATTCGCAGCAATGAAGAATGTTACGAATGTACGTAACTTATAGACAAATAACAGTTCACATTATTGTTTAGTAACTATCTGACTAATTGTATTAATGAGTAACTAGTCGTAGTAAAACTAAATTAAAATACCAACCTGTTTTTTTGTTCGGAATACTAACAGCACAAATAACGCAAGGTAAAACATTACAGTAAAGTAACAAACGAAACTATTCACAGGTATTCGCAAATAGATTCCAAGTGTGAAACAACAGTTCAAATAACTTAGCAACAAAAATTTAGAAACAAGAAAAACTTAGACTAAGAAAATGTCACGCTCCTTATATTGGGCTTAAGAAAATTTTTGAAGCTTGTATTTTTTGACATGTGAAGGTCTGGATCTGAAGAGCTCAAACTCGCTACTCAATTTATGCATATCATTTACAGATTTACTGACTCGAATAATAAAGGAATTTTTGCGGTAGTTGGAATGATTTTTAATAATGTAACAATATCGGAGACAGTCTATTTGTTAAATGCAGAAAATGATATCTCTTACATCTTGTTACATATCCGTGATCAATACACTTACACTTATACTGCAAATATCTTTTTTGGATGGACTCAATACGATCAATATATATATTACAATGCGGGTTATAAACCTGAGACGCATACTCGAGGATACTGCGTACCAGTGTACTTTTACATTATTTGATTATTATGTGATTTACACGACGGTCGAAACACGAGACTTACGAATTTTTATGTAATCATGCAATAATCATCTATTTTTAATTAGTCGTGAAAACAAACAATGACCTAAATATTCTTAAACTCATTTCTTGTGTTTAGGTACGTAATTTATATTAAAGAATATCTCTTCAAAGTTTTTGAAGATCACTTTAATACTTGTTGTATTTGTATTAACTTTTTCAAGCACATTTCTTGACTTCAAATGAATTTGAAAATTTTCTTTTCCAAAAGAAGTTTTTATTAGTTCTTAAGAGTTCTGTACAAGCTTTGAGGAAGTTCAGGTAGGTATTTTTGTTAAAATTGTGTATTATTTTCTTTTTTGTAAAAAATAACACTGCATTATTAAAAGAAGATCACCTTAATTACAGAGTTGCAAAGAACATTAAGACAGACATCTTAATTATATTATAAAGGCAAAAGTTTGTAAGGAGGTATGGCTGTTTGTTACTCTTTTAGCTAAAACGGCTGAACGGATCTGGATAAAATAGCAGGGCGCAGCTATAACATATATAGATAAGTTAAAAATTTAACCTTAATTTTTTGGATGCGTCGCAGTAGTTTTAAAAGTTAAAGAAGACTTTATAGTAACTCTCATCGGGAATATAATGTAGTGTAATAAATTAATAATCAGACGAGTAATTAATAATCATAAATTTCGCTGAGTACACACCTATATAATCACCCTTTATGCAATAATTCGACTCATGTCACCAGCAGTTTTCCGTTTCGTAATAAAAACCTCTACGATCCGTAGGCGCTCTACGCCGTAGACCCGCAACTATGCGTAGCATTACGTCGCAGACAGAAACATAAAACGTTCAAGTTCCTTTCTTTTGATTGCATCTGTGACTATAGTAAGACCCCAGTAAATATTCTTTGACCACATCTAAACGTTAGTAAGTTTAGTAACAGTTTTAGTAGCAGGAGATAAGTGACCAATAAAAATTGACCGTATTTAAGCCATAATTCGGGACACAGCCAGGCTCGATCAAAATAACACCACGGCCTCAAAGAAAATCAATGTTAAGCAATTCGTTCGTTGCTTTTCACCGAGTAACTAATATTACCGGAGACAAGACATGGCAATAAATGCTATTTTAGTTCATAATCATATGATCAAATCATTGGTTTTATTCACAGCGACTTCAGATGTGATTGTGATTTTGTCATAGACAAAGATAAATGCCATTTCATTTTATCAAAGATTACGACCTTTTCTTTAGATTTGATCCTTTCACTAGTGTAGTGCTAGCGTAATAATAATAATAAGTCACAGTGAATTTGTAAACTAGTCACAGCTTTTTTAAAGTTTTTTTTTTAATTGACAACTCCCGCATTAGGAACATATCCTGTGTCACGGCGAACTTTACAAACATACATGAAACTGACACAAAGAACACCCAGACTCAGAACAACAATTTGTGGATCACTTTTTTTGCCTATTTTAGCTATTTTTTGTGAGAACTTGGTAGCATTCCTTTCGAGCGGGCCAGTGTGCTGTAGAACAGCTCTCCCACGAAATCAATCTGTTCTATATTAAGAATATTTTTGTAGACTAATATGTTATCTGTGGTGATTTATGTTCTATCACCCTTATTTTAGGCCTGTGTCGTATAATATTAATGGTTGAACCAAAAAACCACAAACTGAATACCTGCGTTATTCGTGTGGTAACGAATTAAAAATACGGAGTGTTCCCCTATTCATCCTCGTAAGAGCCGACTAAGGGAGCAAATTCTGCAGGACAACAGCAATGCAAAAGTAATGAAAACTTAAAACAAACCTTATACCAACCCGTCTGGCCAACATAGTATAGTAAGCTGAAACCTCATTTCTAAAGAGAGACCAATATCCAACAGCAGACCAGGCTGTTGATGATGATATGCGAATAAGCACCTTTACTAGCGTCAGTGGTTTTGGGTAACCTGAATAGTGTAAGCGAAACTGTGACCTATTTATTGGTGTATTATGACTGAGAACTGCCTACCATCAAGTAAACACAGCTTAGAAATCCAAGTGTTGATGGTTCATATACGACGTGATTGTATCTTGTCATAACGATAAAGCGGTTATTGGTTTATTAGGAATAACAAAACATGGATGTACCGCATACAAAACAGTTTAAGGAATAACTCCATTATAATAAACAGCTTTACAAAATGACAAACAAAGACATCCCTTTGTGCTTTCAAATGAAGAGTTTTAATCCTTTTTTCGAATAGTGATGTGCTTTTACAAAAATGTTACTAAATAATAATAATTTGGGTCTGTTGGCCTAGTAATTAGTGATCCTGACTGCTAACCCGGGTGTCCTAATTTTGATTCCCAACCAGGACACATAATTGTGTTATGAGCACAATCATTTGTTCTATACCTGGGTGTACACAGGGGTAGAGATTGTGGGGGTTGAACGTGGACTAAACCGTGTAATTTATCTAAAATATATATGTATTTAAAAATGAAAAGGTATGTTTAGTTGTACGAGTAGTTACAATAGTACAGGCTCTGCCTAATTTGGGATCAGACTGTTGTGTGTAAGATGTCTGAGTAGTTATATTGTCTTGCAGGTCAGTCACTTTTGTCACTGTCTCGGCTTTATATATTTATTTATTGAGTCTCCCTGCAAACATATTGCATAAGAGCGCGAATTTAATGCCTTTTCATTTTCTTCCAGTTAAACCGTTGCAAAGCTGTGTGTGGCAGGTGTATATTTGGAACAGGTAAAGATGAGACTGAATGAAGCCATGTTACAATGGCAGAACAGAAAAAGCCTACAGATATATAAGTACAAGATATACCTACATATAGTTTATACATATAAATATCATAATGAATGACAAAAAATGTAAAATATATGATAATACATATATATACTCTTAAGGTGTTATTCTGATGACTCCGTCAACAAGTCCCTATAGAGCTTCCGTACTTTAAGCTTAAAAGTGTATCGGTTAGTGGACATCCTGATTTCTAGTGGGAGTGTGTTCCAAAGAGTTACAGCTTATACAGGGAAGGAAGAATGGACCATACTGGAAATTATGTGAAGGACAAAGAATGTTAGGTGCCAAACTTAAAAAGAGTCAATAGCTTGTTCGTTAAATAAAACGAGACAGCTGTGGGATCACGCAGGTGAGGATCTTAATTATCACAAGATCATTTCATGAAAATAAAAACTTCACAAAAGTATTTAAATTCAGTGTATGTATTATATAGATTACATATTAGACGTTTACACCAAACGTAACGTTGCTACTCAAATGATTGCGTGTGCCAATCATCCATCAACTCAAATTAGTCAATCCGTCACTGCCCTCAGCGTTAGTCGATTAAATTCATCTTATTAATTGGTTCGTCACATCCCTATGCTGAGTTTAATTTCATTTGATTTCATAGCGATTTACCTGAATGCCAAGAATCTCTTTGTTTGTGTACAACAAAACATTCTAGTCTTATGTGTGTTCGTTTAAAGGTGTTTTGTGAAGGTTTGAATTTTTTAAGTAGCTAGTGAATATACGGAAATGAGTTTATATAGGTGTAAGCGCAACAATAAAGAAATTAGTTAATTTAATTAGGAAAAAGTTTGTTTTCAATATCGTGACCGTACTTTATTTTATCAGATCCTTGTATTTTCAAAACTTTTACAGAACTCCGAACGTATTATCTATTTTTATCAAAGTTAACTTAACAGTAATTTTAATTTAATATTTAATTAATTTTATAACTCATGACATCAATTTATATATATTTTAAATAATTGTAACTCAAATAAGAAATTACAAATTACATCGAAGCTCCTAATTTTACATATATTTTTTTAAGATATAGGGGTGGACGAGCAGACCTGTCTGTTTATGGAGTTGCCTTCAGCCGCAAATGAACGACTACATAAAAATAAATAAATAACATATAAAATAAACCAAATGTTCATATAAAACCTCTTATTATGTAGAAAGTAATGACATGAGATTTACCTGTAATTCTTTCAAGCGAATAAGTTTTGATCTTTACATTTCAACACTTCACAAAAACCTTCAAGACAAGAGCGTACTCTTTTCTAAAAGGCCGGCAACGCGTTTGTGACTCCTGAGTTGCAGATGTTCAGCGGCGGCGATGGTCACTTTCCATCAGGTGACCCGTCTGTTCGTCTGCCCCCCTCTAACATAAAAATAATAATTGAAATGATGTTGATGATTTCAACAGCACGTAGAAAAGGAACACTAAGATAATTGAATAATATTGGCATTTACTGTATCTATCAGAAAGAAGCACCTCAATAAAGTATGTAATAAACTACAAAAAAAAACAATATTCATAATTATATATTATTATAAACATTTGTAAAGCTAATCATTTCTAGTACATCATCATGAAGAGACAGAGAAGACATAGAAGCAGTATAATAATGGAAGGATTAATTTAATACCTACCTTAAAAATACTTAAAAAAAAAACAGAAAGTGTTCCTTACAAAGTACGACAAAAACCTATTCCTATACCAGCATATTTCCTGGGAGCACCTCCAAAGTTTTAGCGCTGAAACTGGGTAAAGTTGAGAACTGATATCTTTTTAAAAGCGTCACGTTTTTTCAGCCCCTGAATTAGCATGCTAACATAAGTACGCAAGTTTTATTATTAAAGAATCTTCTAAGTGAGTTGCAATTTTTGTTATCTAAAAGTTAAAAAGAATTCAGGTGCTCAGATGAGGCTTAAGGATGAACAGAAATTATAGATAGGTAGTGGTAGATGCACAGAAATTATATAAGGTATTTTTTTAAAAGAGAGCATGTTTAGAATATAATATACCTAAGAACTTATATAAATTACATGAGAATAATTTTTAATGATAAATACAATGTGTAATAATGGTAATAAATTCTAGAAGAAGAGAGTATAGAATTAAGGTGGATCTGATACTTGTAAGGTATTTAAGGAAAATTTCAGGACAGATTGTATTGACCAAGAAAGTAGAATGTACGAAGTCAGAGCGGTGAGACAATCAGAATACAATTTGTTGTATGTGTTATTGAGCCACGTGCTTCCTTAATAATATGATTCTCAAGGTCTCTCACAGATAATAAGAAACGCTAGGGAATATAAACAAGTAGCCATTTTTTTATTTTTAATATAAGTAGCTGTTATATAAAAAAAAAAACAATATAATTATTCGACTCGTTTATACTTATTAGTATTTTACCGGCGTTAATTCTCCAAAAATAGTCTGCTCTTTTTCTAAATAAAAGGCATTTTCTTCCTGTACCCCTAACGACGTCTTTACAAAAGTCCATGAGCATCAATTGAGCAGTAAATAGGTAAAGCTTTATTAAACTCAACTTAGCATTTAAATATCAGTAAGGAAGTAAGATGCGACTGGGAGTTTTTTTTGTTTCTTGCTCTTTCACACAATAACTTTTCAACCGATCATCTTGATGTTTAAAAAACATGTTTTAAAAATATAAAGCAAACAATAACGTGAGCAAATCTTCACTCTAAAGCTAGGTAACAAGATTAACTAGCTTAAAAGCAAGTGCAAAATTACCAGCAGCTTCACTCGCGTTACAAATATGTTTGTATCTCCCGGGAACAGTTTTTTTAAAGATGATTTGTCTGTATATTCTCTGAGAGCGTGCAAAATTTCATGATGATCAATTAAGTAGCAGGGGCTCGTGGTCAAGTGGCAACCAAGTAGGTTAAAACATTGCAAAGTCCTCCTCGCCAGTTTAGACTATAGATGGGTGACCATTCTTAACACATTCAGGCTCCTGTATGAATCGGAGAGCACGTTAAGTCGTTGATCCCGATTGCCATACGAACATCTGTGGGAATCGTTACGGTTCGTAGTATCGAAGTTGGCGTCCTGAAAAGTCCGACTACAGTCTTTCTACAGAACTTCGACAACGCCTAGTACTTGGGTTGTGGAGGTCTGATAAAAAAAAGTTAAGCCGTGTCGCAGTAGACTTAAGGTCGACTCCAATCTAGTTTAAAAAAAATCTAGAAGTAACATTAAATAACGAAACTAACAAACAGACTAACAGTCAGGTTTCATAAATGACAAATAACAATATGGAAATGATGGTCCGTGTGGTGACGGATTAAGAATACAGAGGGTTACCACCCCTATTCATTCCGTGGTTGTCGTAAGAGCCGACTAAGGGAGCAAATTAAGCAAGACAACAGCACTGCAAAGAGAAGGAAAACTTGACACAAACCCTATACCAACCCGCTTGGCCAGCGTCGCGTAGGCCAAAACCTCCTTTATAAGGAGAGCCCTATGTGTAGCAGTGGACTATTAAAGGCTGTTGATGATGATTGATGAATGAATGAAGAACCTAATTCAATACAATTATTTTAAGTTCAAGATGAAGACTTATTTCAACCATTTCAAGCTTTGGCTTTGTATAGTTATTGTCTAAGTTATTAGTAAAAGTTATTGTGATAAGGTTCGATCCACTTCGTGTACATTTGTAGGGAAAACTTTGAATTTGTTATTATGTTTGAAACTTTAGTCCATGACAACGGGCATTAAGCAAATGGCTCAATTCTCAAACTGATGGAGTATTTCCTTGGTGGAACTAACTTTGTACCCAAAGTTTAACAGATATTTGCAATTTCACTACATTGTGTGTTCGGTGTTCGGTCTGACACAGAACCAAACTGTAAACAAATGCTATACTGACTTTGCTAGTAGGTCCACCGATTTATTTTCTATTTGTTACCCACAAATAGTAGGGTTAAGTTTACATTTAGAAATGTATTTTCTCGAATTAAGCATGAAATATATATAGTTCTTATTAAAAATAAAGATGCTAGAATGTAGGAAGGACAAATATACTGTAGGTTTTCTTTTTAATTTATTTTTTACAGCTTAATCTAATATTATTAAGAGACTAAGATTTTATGAGCACTACTCGATCCTAACCCCATTCATCCATACCTTCTGTGTTAAAATATCTAGTTTATTAAAGTTATTTCGTAAGTCTTCCTTATTATATCAGCATAAAAAAGGAATTCTTTGCACTTATTTTCACAGTTGATTAACCCCCATTATCAATTATGTCACGGATCACTTAACGAGAGAGTTCGCACTTGACCACGTTTTCCCTCTGACGATCAAGAAAGATACATCTTACTAAAAATTTAAAGAAAGATTGGCCGGGTAATCAAAACCTGCTACAGGTTTTTTTTTAATAACTGGTATTTAATTATTGGTAACTGGTTTATAATTTATTTATTGTTTCTTTGATGGTACAGTTTCTGTGAACATCCAAAAATTTGTGGCACCAAAATAACATTCCTTATGCGATATGTAAGTACTGTACTAGACTTAAGCAAGTCTTTTGCAAAAGGTATTACTAAAATACCATTAAACATGAAAAGCGTATCGACAACAAAAGAGAATACTTATAGAGTTCTAAGTAATACTGCGAGAGTGCCTGGTGCTTGAATTGCAACCTTAATTCATCGAATTTTGAAGGCACAATTTTTACAACAATATTTTGTTGGATTTAACAAAAATAAATAGACTTTTTGTTCCCTGTCCAAGATTTAATTTATTTTGACTTATACAAGTTTTGGAGACTACTTTTAGAACTTTATAGTTAAAGTTACTGGAATAGAAATGCCAAAGAACATCCGATAATCGAATTTTATGATCGACCAAATATTTATGTGTCCTGTATAGTTTGCTCTCTTAGTCGACTCATACGACATCCACGGATGTCACGGAGGTGAATACGGAGGTATTGTTAATCAGTCACCACACGTATGTTAATGAGTATCACAGAAGCGATATGGTTATTTCACGATTAAGTCTTTTCAAAAATCAGTCATTTTGCTACCTACCAAATTAAAGTGATCATTTTTTTACACTTGGTCATTTTAAGGTCCATTTTTATTAAACTTAGCATACATTCCACTAGCCCTTTCTAAAATTTTGTTCATAATATATTGGTTTTACTTCTTGTCCTTGTCGGTAATATTTCTTCGTCACCAACACAAAAATCGAATCACTCAGTTGATGAAGCAATATTTTCTGCGCCGAAACTAATATATCACATTAGTGTAACCGACCTATCTCCAGCTGGAGCGGTCGGCAACGGTCGGTAACTAAGGGCGATAGCCTCGACCTTCAGAATTGAGTAATATAATTTGGAAGAGTCCTGTTTTCATATCTATCTTAGCTGAGAAGTTTAAATCAACACTGTAGTCGGCCTAATTTCTTGACAGATAAAAAGTTGAATTGACAGGCTTGTTAGTCTAGTGGTTAGTGACTCTGACCACTGATCCAAACTGGGTTCGATTCCTACCCAGATCAAATAATTATGTAATGAGCAGGATCACTTGTTCTCTGTTTGGGTGTAATTTACCTGTAATATGTATGTATTTAGAAGTGCATAAGTATGTTAATCAGCAGGCTGGTTGTCATAGTAAAAGCTCTGCCTAGTTTGGGATCAGACGGCCGTGTGTGACATGTGTAAGGTTATTATTATTATTAATTGTCGTAGGATTTATTTATGTGTTTGCTGGTGTTTTTATTGGTGTGATACTCGTATTTTTTTCCATTGTGTTATTTTAAATTATTTTTATGTGAGTATATACAAAAGGAAAGGAACATTGCTCTTAAGGTTAGATTGGAGAACGTGAGCAATAGCCCCAACATGTCAGGATCACGCGACTTCTACCTCGAACTAGCTGTCGTTGGCAACCCTAACATTCGTTTCAAGATATATATATGCAATGAATGGGAATGAATACAAGAATTTCGATCAACTTGCATTATTTGTGGTTACATACTACGTATGACATTTTCAGATATAATTATACACCTCAATGATTGACCGCCTTATAACCCGACTCCTCTTGTATTTGGTTATGTTCATTTATAATCCCAAATATTAAACTCAAGATCCCAATGGTTATTCTCGTCCAATTCAAAACCCAATATCTGTAAATAAAGTATACACTAGAGTTGTTTAACTATCGGACGACGCCGGCGAAGTTCCCGAAGCTATATTATTTTCCGCCACACGTAGACTCGGGACTTCGGGAACAACGGTCGCTTACTAAGTTGTGTTACCTATCGCCTAGACGTGACATTTAAGTTTTAGCAGGAAATAGTTTAGTCGAAGATACGAAGATTATTTAATGAAGTGTTATCTATATAATAGGGGAGAGAAACCAATATTGAACCGGAGCTTAAATTGGGCCACGTCTGTATTTCTATCAAAAATGCACTATTTTTTTACACTAGCAACACAAACAGGAGCGCTAGCACCGCCACTAATACTCCACCATTTTGTAGCGCTCCTTTTTGTGTCAATATACTATTTACCAAATAGTGCCATTTTGGTAGAAATACAAAAGTGGTCCAATTTAAGCGCCGGTTCGATATTGGATACTCTCCCCTATACATATACGTATGTGTATGTTAATTTAGTGTGTATGACGTATGTATTGTGTATACTTCTGAACCTATATAATCATCATCATCAACAGCCTTTAGCCTAGTCCAGTGCTGCACATAGGTCTCTCCTTAAAAAGGAGGTTATATACATACAAGTATAATAATATTTGTAGCCATGTATTTACGTATATTAGTTATATCTAATTTACCAGACTATTATGAACTACCACAAATTTAACACTTTATCTTTGCACCTAGCACATCATATTCGACTGCACGGATGGCGCAATGGTTGCAATACTGCGCCGAGTGTTGTGGGTTCAAACCCCACATGGGACGACACTTTGTGTGATCCAAAAATTGTTGTTCTGAGTCTGGGTGTTTTTTGTGTCCGTTTCATGTATGTTTGTAAAGTCCCCCGCGACACAGGATATATTCCTAATGCGGGAGTTGTCTTTTTAAGAAATGAAATGAAATGAATGAATGATATTTCTGCACCACCTGAAGGTCCACTGGGAGAGACCACCTTTGAACAACTTATGCATTAAGTTTAAAATAAAAGTGTTAAGAAAATTATATTGTAATAGTTGAAATGTATATACTGGTATATAAAAATTACTGCCCGTGAAAAGGCTCGGACAAAGTCAGTTAGAGTTATGAATATGCGACCCTGATGTCCTCGATTTGAACCCCCTGAATACATTCTTATAAGGTTTCTACCATCATCTTCCCATTTCGTCAAATTTCCTTTCATATTGAACTCCTAATTTTTCCATGTAATTCCTAAAGTTTTCGCTTGATAACACTTATCCTTTATTGCGGCAATAGGCTTGCCCACTAAGTAAATAAGATAAAAGTTTTTTCCGACAAAATGTGGGCGTTGAACATGTCCAAACTTCTTTGAACCTTCATAATTGATATCTATACTAGAGTTTGTTTGTGATTTATTGTCCTTGTAAGTAATGCAAAGGTGCAATCATTAAGTAAACCACTTTTGTATCTCTCTTTTTTCGCTATAATGTTTTATTGCCGAGATACTGCGAAATAACTGAAAAAAAACCGTGAGACTCTCAAAATGGTCTATTATGCATTGTGTCAATCTCTTATTGATTATTGCATAACCTCATGGGGAGGTGCGGCCAAGACACACCTTATTGAGATTGAAAGAACGCAACGTGCTATTTTGAAGGTTGCTGCCAGCCTCCCCTTACGTTACCCAACTGCAGACCTATATCGCGAATGGGACATACTTACTGTAAGACAAACATTTATTTTGCAAACTGTACTTAAAAAACACTCCGAGCTTCAGTTTGACGTTAACCTTCTCAAAGATAAGCGACGAAAAGGTAAGGTATGTCCTCGTTTAAATTTCAAATCTTCACTCTCTCAAAGATTCTTCTGTTTTCTTGGGTCATATATTTACAATAAAATGAACAGTATCCTTAACATATACCCCAAAAGTAAATTTGACTGTCTGCAAATGCTAAAATGTTATCTGAAAACCCTGGATTATGATACAACTGAAAATTTAATGACCATCCTCAAATAAAGCCCTATTCTGAATATTCCCTAACCTTCCTATCAGTAATATCAAACTCTCAACACAATCTCATGACACTTTCTACATTAGTCACTATCACTTACGCACAATCTCGTGCTCATTCACTCACATATACACACACCCATACATACACACACACGAACACACACACACACACACACACACATACAAACACAAACACACACACACATTTCTATTTCTATTTTCATTTCAATTATTTTTTGTAAGTAAATAATGTTTGTCCTCTTTGTTTTCTCTTTGGTATTGTAATCGTTTTAGTTTGTTTAATTGTTAACTTTCTCACACGGTGTATTGACTGTCTCCTATATCCACGCGGAGGGCCTGGTGACCTGTAACACAGGTTTTTTTTTAACCTACATCAGGCACCAGTCTTTCACAAATGTGGATTTAAGAAGCTAGCCTAGTGCTGTGTTATTTTGTTAAGGTATCCATTTGTGAAAAGAGAATAAAATATTATTATTATTAAAAAAAAAAAAAAAAAAAAAAAAAAAAAACGATTTTCAAAGTTATTTTGCAATAATTATTATTCGTCCATTTTAATTTTTTTAATGGATCATTATGTGGCCTTCAGTTTCCACCAGATTGCATTAAATTCCATCCAGAATCGAAATGAAAACCTTTGACACAACGACTAAAATTTATTTATTTCCTTTAAAAACAATTATTTTTACAGGTTTAGCCCAATGCAATAGTGTTATACCATCTACTTATTTATTATAAGAAATAATTCTTAATAAAATGTCATGATGTATCGTTGTATAAGTAGATAAGCGTGTAAGGTTAAAAAACAAACGCACATTCGTATTACTTTACTACTAAGTAGTTTTATTTTTTGAGATGTCTTCAGATATGACATTTCAATTACTCACCAAATGTTGCTGTTTGCTACACTTACCTGTAAACAAAGGAAAATGTTTCAAATTAGGAAAGGCTATTTTTAGTTTAATTCTTGTATACCACAACTATGATGAATGTAAATGATAACATAAAACTAATAGTCCTAACGTTTCACGTGTAAATCACGAAAATGTTTAATAAAAAACGTATTATTATTACCTCACTAGTGGCATTTTTTCTCGTTTCATGTAAAACCTAGCGAGTCTATGTGACTACGGTGTCACATATGGTGTGTTACATCTGTCATCTAGCACCGCGTGCGCTCATTGGGTTAATCACTCCAACCCCTTTCTACAAAATTCCTTCTACAGGTTGAAAGAAGAAGTCAAGAGTAAAGAGGTTTCACACCAAAAAAATCATGAGCGCAAATAGCATATAAGCATTTATTTCTAATTATTAAACATTGAATTAATATTTACACCTGATTTTGAAATATTTAGACAGCTTAATACTAAACGTCCATAATAAATCAATGTCTTATTGATAACATTAAACTGTCAGAAGATTGTAAAATTAAACGCCGAACTCAGTAACGATACCTCGCTCAAAGCGAAATTCTTTAAAAGACAAACGGCAATTACTTGAACTAATAAAGTTGTTAGCGATAAAAAGTACAAGTTGATTGCTTCGAGGTTTTATTGCTTGAATTGAGGGCAAACGATTAGTGACGACGCCTATACTGACTGTGTTACCGTACTTATACAAAAGAAATACCGATTTGAAATTCGAATTAAGATCTTTTTGTGGATATACAGATTCTGTCATGTGAAATTAGTTTTTAATCGTCAACATGAAAAGGTTATATGTGTGACTTGTGAAGCTGTATGTAAATGGATGTATGGATTCTAATTGAGTATTTTTTGCCTAAAAGGAGGTTCAATCGAGAGTGTTCTTGGATAAATTATTGGCCTGTTGGTCTAGTGGTTAGTGACCTTGACTGCTACGCCAGAGGTCGTAGGACAAATAATTGTGTGATGAGCACGGTTATTTGTTCTGTGTCTGGGTGTACTTTATCTATAATATGTATGTATTTAGAAATATATAAGTACCATAGTACAGGCTCTGCCTAGTTTGAGACCAGACGGCCGTGTTTGATATTTTTTTTTTTTTTTTAAAGACAACTCCCGCATTAGGAAAATATCCTGTGTCGCGGGAGACTTTACAAACATACATGAAACGGACACAAATAACACCCAGACTTGGAACAACAATTTGTGGTTCACACAAAGTGTCGTCCCATGTGGGGTTTGAACCCACAACACTCGGCGTAGTAGGAAGCGGCGTGGCGACCGCTTAAACCACTACGCCATCCGTGCAGTCAAATTTGTGAAAATATTATATTATTTTATTATAAATTATACTTTTATCAGCTTTTTTCCATTCGTTGAACAGCTGTTTCGATCAAAGGGATAACTTGCATTACTTAGTATACTAGTACCAGTAGTAGTTTTGGCTGTAGGCTTCACAGCTCTCTGACTACTTTTGGTGTTTTCACTGGCTCACCAAATTATGTGACTATAGTTGAGGATCGCTTGTAGTCGTGGTGGACCCGAGACATGGTTTGATTATTACTCGTACTAATTGTCGTTATGGGTTAGCTCAAAGCTGAAATACTTTTCTCAACCCCTAGATGTAAAGACAACCCAATTACATTTTGAAACCTTGACTTCCTTTCTTTGGTTTTTTGTTTTGAAATGCCAGCCATAGATATGATAATTTGGCGATCATATTTATCGTATTATTTTCATTATAGTCACATTAGATAGAAACCAAACAATTGAGTCAAGGCTCACTCCCGTTTGTAACGGCGACATTTTTCTTGCATATAGAAACTGTTTATTTAGATACTTGAAAATATCACATTTCCATTTTTATAATATTTGGAAACAAGTTTACTTCTAAATCACGGACTTTATCGTCGAACACCAGAAAATATGACACCTGTCGATATAAATAAATATAATAATAATATTGTACCACATTCACACAACGCCATCTAGTCCTAAACTAAGCAGAGCTTGTACTATGGGTACTAGACAACTGATATAAATACATATATACTTTTTTTTTGTAAATACATACATATTATACATAGAAACACCCAGACCAAATCAAGCCTTAAATGTTCATGCACACAAATGTTTGACTTGAGCGGGAATCGAACCCACGAACTTCGGAATAGCAGTTCGTTACACAAACCACTACGCCATTGGGTCGTCAAAACGTGGTGACATATGAAGACGTGGTGTCTGCTTACGTATCAACGGCTTATTATCGACTTATATTACGAAGGTCTTATCAAAAAAAAAAGTTACTTGTTCTTCAGTGGCACTGCAGGCTTAGCCAAGTTGACAAATGTATGGGAATGACTGTAGTAGGTTATAAATAACCTTAAAAGCTACTTACTTATCGGTTTTTGCAGGATTGACTTTGGTGAGTGAGCCAAAACTCTCGTCAGGCCATATTGAATCATCTTTATTTCTTTATTTGAATGCAGATCTTTTCATTGTCGTTACATCAAAAACTTGAACTAATTTTGTTTCCAATCGCGAATATCTGGAATCGACCATTATACTCCTAAAAGGTTTATGAGTAGAGTGAGAATATTTCTTTTGTAAAGATATCTTTTGACCGGCTTAAGGTTACTGGAAGCCTAAATCCTAATTTAAGGGGGGCAATACACTTCTAACTCTTGAGGTTCGAGTTTCCATGGTTGACGGTAGTTATTTACGACTAAATATCTTTCTGTTCGTTGTTTAGTAAACCCTAACAAAACATTGATTCGAACTGGAAGACAAATACCTGTTACGTTACTCAATAAAACTACTACTTCGAGGAACTGATCTGTTGCTCATTAAAGTTTCAAATGTCCAAATATTTTAAAAAAAACCTCTTGCATGTAGTAGTGAAGATTTTTTAGCACAAATCTGTGTATATAAACTGTTTAACATATACAGATCAGAACAAGAATTAATTATTTGTACTAAGGAACGCAATGATCAGAATATTCTTTATAAAATATCTGTTAGTAATTTTACAAAAGGTGTTTTTAAACCGAGTCTCGTTTGAGCAGTGCCTTACGAACTTCGGATATGAGGTGGTGCTCACGGGAAATTCAAACTTACGGATACCGAGATATCGTGGTGCTCCCACATTTAGAACAGGAAATGTACAAAATAACAGATGGCCTACAAATGAATGATGATGTGCTGCCATTTAAAAAATATCATAAAATTCTTTTGTATTTATATTTTTGTTATTGAGGGTGAGTTTTTCTTCAACGAAAAGTATAAACGGAATAATTCAAAGTATACCTTAAAGACATACGGTTCTGCTCATGTGGGTATTTTGATAACGCCTGACTGACGAATAGCGGTGGGGGGACTCTTGATAGAAAGCCCATTTATAGTAGATTAATATGAATTCACTATACAATATACAATATTCTGTAGTTTTCAAATTACATCTTTTGGTACAAAGCAAATTGCAGATCTAATGAGTACCAAATACTTTTTTTTTTGTAAATGTGGTAATGTCAGATTCAGAATAGTTTAATTTGTGTTGCCAGAATTTATCACGACACGAATATAGTTACTTTCTAATAATACCTAGAACCAAATTCCATAAGTACAAAGTAGCGGGCACACCTAGTAAAACAATAGAACCCAATCTATCCGTACATTTAAAGACATTTTAAAAAGAGAAAGGGGCTGAAAAAAGGATACCCGCTTTCTGCTCGTTGTCTCGATACTGTTATGTCTCTCAGGGATTGCAGACCTAAGTATTATACATTTTTTCTTTGTATTATCTCCGAGTATCGTTCTAAGCTCAAACTGGTACTATCTTAGCCGGAATTTTAATATTTTCTCTCTGTTGTTTCATCCACACACTCCTCTTTATCATGGAAAATGTTTCGAATACACAATTCGCATTGCATGCTTTTGAGATCCTCACAGAATCTAAAGCAGAAAATGCCCATAAATGCCACACAACAGACAAAATGGTCATGGTTCAAGCAAACAGGTCTTACTAGACTGTGGAATAACTAATTTATGGCAGAAGTGACACAAGTTAGACGCTTGAAAATTTAATCAGATTTTTAACTACATATGTATTTTAATTAACTTGATAAAGTAAGTTTGGGATATATACGTGCCGTTCGGTATGTGACAATACGTGGCTAGCTGATATAAAACATAGAACCTTCTACCTCACGGATTTGAAGACGGCGGCCGTGCACCACTAATCCTGTGTCCACGAACAGTACAATCTAGTCGAAACGTTAGCAAATCCATAGGTTTGTAACTATATTTCATGGAACGCGACACTTTATTAATTATGGTATGATTTATTGGTTATCACGGTAAAAAGTAGCCTTTGTTACTCGTTGATAATGTAGCTTTCCATTGGTGAACGTATTTCTAAAATTGGTTAGGTGTTTTAGGCGTGAAAGCGTAACAAACAAATAAATAAACTCAAATTCATATTTATAATATAGGTATATATG
The DNA here is from genome assembly GCA_902825455.1 of Arctia plantaginis. Lineage (NCBI taxonomy): Eukaryota > Metazoa > Arthropoda > Insecta > Lepidoptera > Erebidae > Arctia > Arctia plantaginis. Next base: position 329,338 of record CADEBD010000322.1, on the reverse strand, counting down.
CATATATAAATAAGACTTAGTAGGTGTAAGTAAAGTACGTGATTAACGTAAATGTAGGCGCGGGTTACAAAACCTCATCATTCGTAACCTATGCAAAGCGGAGTCTGTACAAAGACAATGTTAGCTGTCTGGACAAGAAATGGCCGAGTCTGATGAGACCGCCAATTGATATACCTATATGCATGCAACCGTGTCTGTTTCATCTGAAAAAAAATGAAACATGAAATGATTTATTTCATCATCTGCTATGATATTATTATTTGAGGATGTTATTATTCTTGATGACAAGGAAAAAATTGCATTTGGAATGTCTTACTAGTACTTAAACATTTTTTTAATCTAAAACTAATTTCAAACAATAGACTAATAAAACTACACGAGCCGTAGTTTCATGTATATGGCTCCACTTATGTAACACAATACCCTAGTGGATTACGGACCGGCTTTCCAAGAAATTTTGTGTAGTTTTATTCAGACAGCGGATTCATAAAAAACATGTATAGAATGATGAGAACTTAATTCCAAAGTAATCGCCTGCCAGTTTATCTCAGGGTGATTTAGAAATGAATAAAGTAGGTGCAATAAAAAGTATACAACATTATTAAGACGCCAAATACTAGCTATTACTGTTATTATAAGTGTTTTTCGTTTAACGATAGCACCCTAAAAGCACCTACCCTACAAAAATGTTTAAGGGAAATAATACTGTCACGGTAGGTAATTAAGTAGGAAAGTGCGGGACTTGACGGCGGAGGGCGCGCACCGCTGCATCAGTCAGCATGAGACCATGGCTAGTACAACCTGGACGAAACGTCAGGTATTTCAAAGGTATTAAGAGACGGGACTAATCTCTCTCACACGCTCACTACTGTAACTCCTCTACACCAGGATCAACAGCAGTCACCCACGAACAATTCGGGAAGCACCTGGAGAAAATTAGACTGTCTTGGAACCCGCAACGAAATTAATCAGAAGAATATCGAAGGAGTTGGATTAGTTCCGCGTCCGCGAACTCTTATTCTAAAATGACTCTTGTTTCGAAGTATCTTCCATCTTTCATGTCTAAGCGGTATAAAAAAAACAAATTTTTTTAAAAGAAGAACCTCATAGATATCATTAGAAAAGTTTCACACGAAAATCTTACACCATGAAGGTTTTATGCCAATTCAAAGTATCTATAACTATATAACGGCAATTTCATATTTTAACCCCTGTTATAAAATAGGCATACACCTTTTTAAACAGGGAGGCATCACGACCTCTAAACACAATGGGTCCTCAGTGAGCTATATTTGATTTCTATAACATGTGTGGCAGAAACCCCTAAACATAATTCACTCTAGTTGACCCAAAATCCTCATAGTAATGCCTTAGATGTCACCTGTTAACTATTTAGCATTATATTACGTTCATTATACTAAGACTTCCCATCGCAAATATTTTAAAGGTATGTACTGATTATCTATCGTGAGCACATTAGGTCCCGGAAACTTAAGTATATTTATTTTATTTTACTTGAAGTACAAAGTTTGGGTTGCCAGAGCAAAAATTTGAGAGAACGCGATGGTTTAAAGCTACGATAACCCTAAAACAATGAAAAAGGTTTTAAACCTATAAGCGATATACCTGATGTAAATGGCTTCAACTAGGCTTATGCAATACTCTTATTAATCCACATGATTTACATAATTAACATTTAAAAAAGAATCACCGACCTAAAATTGTATTATATTAAACTGTATTATATTATGTCATTTTCCTGTAATAATCCATCCTAACAGATTATTTCAAATATAAATGAAGCCAATCTTAAGTAATTATAAAATCGTTTTACAAATATCGAGCTACATACGCGAAAAATATATTCATTGGAATTGAAAACCTTTCTAAATTGGATCAAATCGGCCTTTTACAGCCAACAATTTTTGTCATCCATTGTTGGAATTAAACTGAAAAAAGGAGAGCTCTGTAAGTATTGGAATTATTTTCATTTTATGGTTTAATGAAGGCAATGACTTTGTCAGTGGTTCAGCACTCCATTTAAGTTTTACATCCTCGTAAACCATGTCGGTTATTGCAGATTTCTAAACAGTTCCGTTATAAACGATATCCTTAGATAAACATTAAAGACACGATATTAAAAACGTTTATGAAGGTCAAAAGGATATTTACGATCGTTATTTATTTCTCACTAGCCATACTGCAGGTTTACTCAACGATAAAGTAGAGACATAATGAACAGATTAATTCTTTAACAAATAAATTATTTTTGATTAGAAACCTATTACAAATATTTTCAAAGGAAATAAAATAAGATATTAGGTAATAATATTTACATTCTTATCTGTGTTTTTGTGTATGTCTGATGTCCATACAACTAAAAGGACGGACATATTTATTCTCCGCTCGCTTTGTTATCGTTGACGGTATTTTTGACAGGGTCATTTTAATCGGTCTTAATATCAGTTGTTCCCGGACCCCGCAAACCGTCCCGCCGCAAACCCCGGTGGGTGACGGCCCGAGAGGGTTTCCACACGTTAAAAAAAAGGGTATTTTAATTATAATTCGTAAATCGCCTTATGTACAGTGCTTAAAGAAAAAAAATTTTCGTTTTTCACGAGCAGGTTTAATGATCAGCGATCCTAACTGGTAAGCCAGACGTCGTTGTGAATAAACATTGTCCCATGAATTAATTAAAAATGTATGTTCATATAAAAATAAGTGCCTGGTTGACGGTACGAGGCTTAAGCCCCACTTACGTACTACGAGCACCAAGACCACAACCAACACCAAGACAGGTCACGCTTGACAAACTTGTTAGTCCCTGCTTAACGACCTCCTTCCAACAGTACAGTACGTAAGTCAGTATCCACATAAGTCACCTCTTTTATCTTTAAATATATCTTAATAAATAAGGGCAACAATAAATTGTGTTTTGGTTGGATTTAAAAAGGTTTTTTATATTTTATGCATCGTTAAGAGCTCTCCTCCAAATCCGCGATGATCATAGAAAAAGCTTCTGTCAATTTATTTAAAGGGCTTATGAATAAATTTACAGAACATTAGCTTGAAGATGATGGGGTGAAATATTTCTAATAGAAATAGAATTTATAAAATTGCGATTAATGGATTAATATGTGTTATACCAATTAAACCTTATTGCTAAAATAATAAGATTATAAGTGGGTTCAGGTCGATAATATGGAAAAAGTTCAAATCTGCAGTTACTCCACCATAAGACCGAAGCCTCCACCAGGCCAATGCAGTTTTGTTTTAGATAAAACTATAAAGCATACGTTACAGCCAATTAAATCCATTCAGTAAAAATAAATGCTAAATCTCTGCAGATTTCTTTAGAGAGCTATACAAACCAAGCATAATGTCCAGTATTACTGGAATCTAATAAGAAGAGTGCAGAACATTTAATTAGAACATTTAAGTATTTGAATATAAGACAGTATTCATCAGTTCTTAAAACTCTATAGGTAGTAGAAAAGTTGAAAGAGAATAACATATAGATAATCGACAATGTTTGGAATCAAGATTTGTAGATAAACGAGTGTATATCTTTACTCAAAGTTAGGCAGTATATATACATGCAGGCAATCGGAAAGAAATACTATATAACACTTATTTTCTTGAATTTACTATTCCGGGTATTTATAAATGTGATAAACAATTGTACACTTGATGTTACAGCGTCACCCATTAAGATTATACAAATGAAATTCATCAAAAATTAAAAATGCAAAACAGTGAGACTGCTTTTATCTGGATTAACGCTCGCGTTAGCCGCCTCTCATGTGTGAATTCGCTTCTCACAGAGTTAAATATAACATTTAAATAATCTCTCTAAATAGAAATATTTGCTTATGTTACTTAACCGTTTAAAATAGGTAGGACCATAAGGTACAATCATTTTTCCATATTTAATATTCTTTTCAGATTATTATTTAGACTTTTTAGTCTGTACTGGGTTATACATTTTACATTATTGTTAAATAACATACTGGATAAATACATGGATCATACTTGGATCATTAAATTTGTTTCAACATTTTACCTTACCCATAATAAAATTGAGCTACATTTTGCTATTTGACAACAATTTCAAACAACAATTGAGCTTCAATTGCTGACAACAGCACTGCAAAGAGAAGGAAATCTTGACACGTCTGGCAAGCGTGGTATAGTTGACCAAAACCTCCTTTCTTAGAAGAGACCTATGTTCAGCATTGGAATATTAAAGGTTGTTGATGATAGCATCAAAATATAATTGACCTGAACTTGGTAAGCACAGAACACATAACGATTAAAAATCCTATGATGAATGTTGCCGATCTCGGACTCGAAATGCACTTGTGTATATCAAAGGTAGCGAACGTTCCCGACTGCAAATATTTGGTCGTTTTGTCATAAAACTCTCGTGGAACTGTAATTGAATTTTTTAAGCGTAAGCCAGTGCAAACAGTGCCATCTTATTTCTACACATTACAGCATTTATATAAGATAAATTTTACATTGTAAAATATACTTTAATCCTGTGGTATTAGGATAAAAAAATTAATAATGTAATTTATCGTTTTTTTTTGTTTTACCAACTTCCAAAAACCTTGATATCCAACATATAATTATAATAATAATACCATTTTACAAATAAATGTATGAATATATGAATAAATGAATCCTGTAAACCCAGATGTAGAATCTGGGTTTACAGGATTCTGTGAAAACTCCGAACTTACTGAATTGAAGCATACAAGTATGTCCATTTATATTGAATTCCTTTAATTCTGCAACGCAGATTTCACTTGCGATATAAAAAAAACTTAATTAGAGCTCAGATACACTTTTATGGAATTACGCAAGCAAACCACTCTCATGAATATAACTTGATTTTTTTTGGAATTCATTTCTATGCGCTCAGTGAAATACGTTTTTAATAATTTTTAAATTATGTTGCAACGTTGTGAGTATTTTCTTCAAGTAAGAAGACCTAAACATTAGGTTTAGGTCTTCTTACTTGAGATATGTTAGACTTCAGCACATTATAAACGCAAAAAAAAGGAATTGCAGCAGCCGTATGTAATATTAAACGAACCATTTCGAGAATCTCGAACCATCATATATGAAAATTTTGAAATTTATGAAAGTCCCGAACTTGTCTAGAATCCAAAATTTCTTAAAAATTTTTTTGCCAACTCAGATTTTAAGCTTGAATTACATCCGAAGTAGAATAATTGCATTTTGTAAATAATTGTCTGTTAAAATTTAAGAATTAGCAAAGAATCAGCAAAGACACGACGTTGTTGATGATCGGCCGGCTTGAGTTCTTGTGTTAACTGAACTTTATAAGCCTTAAGACCCAAGTCTTTATGCAAAATACGGTGTAATGACGTTTGTGGAATGCCCAATTCCAAAGAACGACGAGGAATGGACAAACCTGCATTTTCTTCAACACTTTGGGCTACAGCAGCAATATTCTCAGTTGTTCTTGAGCGACGTGCACGGGTTTTATTCTTCACATCACTAACTTGTCCCAACAGCTTCTGTATTGCGGTCCGACAAGGTGCTTCACGACGACCAAAAAATGCTTTTGTTTTGCGAACTGTGACTGCAAGATTTTCACCATTTTTATAGTGAATTTTAATAATTTCAATGCGTTGTTGAAGTGTGTATCGTTCCATTTTTAGTAATGGCGTAGTTTCTACTTGTCAAATGTCAAAAAATAAAAGCTTCAAAAGTGACAGCTACCGAAATACCGCGTGATTCAAAATAACACCTCTTGTTGGAAAACCCTGTATATTATAGATATATTTAAGTATATACATATGCGTGTATTTATAATCACATTATTTTATTTATCTACTTGTATGTATCTAATAACACCACTAGTCCCTATTAGCATATAGTATATGGCATATACCTTCTAGTACCTATGTCATATATTCACCTAAGTCGTATCTGAGTCCTAGACCTAGTCCTACCAGTTACTTTTTTGTAATTATCACTTTTTTATATATTTATATAGATTCTACATTGATTTCCTCTTCTAATCTACTCGTATTTTCTTAGTTCACCAGCCACTACCCTACACCTCCTTGCCTTTATGTTTTTCTCTCCATACCAAGGTTGCCTGTAAGAGATTGCCTCTGAGCGATAAGGCCGCCATTTGTACCTGTCTAACCTAGCTTAAATTAATCTTTATATATTTATACCTGGTGTACAATAAAGAGATTTATTATTATTATTATTATTATTATATTACCTATTAAGTACACAACACTTAACGCAATAGGAGGCGCCATCCGTGAAGTCATCCTACCCAGCTTATGGAAACCTGCAACTAAAGACACACAAATACATTGCTCCCGTTTGAATGACCCCCTGCTTCCAAAGTTACGGGGAAACTTCCTAACTATCACTACTCTCGAGATGGAGCATATCTGCTAAAGCTGGGCTGTCCTACGGAAAAAATGATTCTTTTTTCATAATAATTTGATTAATTTAATAATTATTGCATCACCCATAACGTGTGATGAATTAGTATTAACCTCTCACTGGTAAGGATGCCACTAAGCCTTTAATCTGAATTCGGAGCTGTCCGGAATTATTTTGGCTTCCCGCTTGTCCGTAACGCGTTTCGCACGCGATCCACAGATGCCTACTGATATTGGTGAGGCTGCATGCGACCCCCGGGATGCGGGCATCATCTAATTTATTTAACACACCACGAATGTTTCGTTCACACTAAATAACTTTCCTAGAAGTAATATAGATGATGAATATACTGGAAAAAACTTGTTGAGTATATGATGTTGATATATTCTACTGTTTGGAAGCCATGGTTCGGAACAAATCGACCGGCTAAAACCATGGACCGAGTAATACCACAATTTGTCAGTATGACCTAAAGAGAGGATCCTCCGACCAGGTAATCATGACTCGCGAGCTGCGGCCCCACTGTTTATCTTGGAAAGTTGTATATATACGAAACGGCATGAGAATGTTAATTGCGCGATACTCCGTAGTTTCCAGCTCTCTTTCTTCTTGAATCCCCTGGTTTAATGTACCCGGGGATTTTACGACACTAACTATTCCACTTCGCTCCCTCAGGGGTTTCTCAACATTAAACTCCCAACCCTTTTTTTTCTCCTTAACCTAACCTTACAGGTGTACCCGGTGTACCCTAGTAAGGAAATCTCTGTTACCCGGGCCATCTACGGCTTGTAGATGACCCCCTAGTGTGTCAAAACCACGGTGTTCCCATTCGCCTCCTTGTTCTCTTCTTCATACTCCACAGTGCGCACGTAAACGCAAATATCGGCCACAGTCGGTCATTATACTCGTATGATAGAAAAGATTAAATAAATTAAACTGTCTTTGATATTTAATCAACCTTTTGTTTTTGAGTGTGGACTGTGAAAGTATGTATATGTTTTATGATTTTTAGAGGGGACTAAAAAGAAAATAAATTTATTAGTACTAGTTGTGTCCCCAGCCCAGGGGATCGAAGAGGAATAGTAAGTGTTGTACAATTCCATAGGGGATTGAGCCAGGGGTTCCAGTGGAAAGAGGTGTATCCAGTTCATTTCGTGTAAAAAGTTACGTAAAAGTTCTTGGACTTTGGTAGTCGCTTTCCATCAGATAACCTCTCTCCCCCATTTGCTCCCTTCCCCATAAAAAAAAAGACAAAATTCTCACAAATTTAAAGTTTTTTGTTCGCAGTCTAGTTTGAAGCCGTCCAAAATTTAAAGTTTCAACAATTTTCTAAAATATTTTTTTGCAAAAAAAAAATAAGACATCTTAAAATATAAACTAAGAACACTTTTGTGGATTTCAGAATTTAAAAAAAAACCTTTTTTTAATGTACTGGATGACTTGATGGAATTTTCTTGTCAAATAAGAGTAGGTCGAACTTATAAACCTGGCTTTATCTTAAACCTTCCCAATAAATTTCAGTCACTTACTTAGCCGAGTTAATATACCGTACATTGAGTACTTTTGTCAAGCAGGCTCTTAAATTATTATAAACGCAAAATTCTAAAATTGTTTTCAAGTTTGTAGACGAATTCATAAGTGCTATTGAACATTTCAGCCAGAGATTATGTCTCAGGGAAACTTGAAAATATTTAACGAATCAGGTTTTTCAGTCTTCTCTTATATTTAAAAATATAAATCTATTTTATTAAATTTGAAATAAACTATCAGGGCGTGGTTCGTGTGTCCTTAACCCGTCAGGGTTAAGAATACGGAGTGTCACCACCCCTATTCATCCCGTGGGTGTCGTCGAGCCGACTAAGGGAGCAAACTACGCAGGACAACAGCACTGCATTAAGAAGGAGAACTTGAAACAAACCCTATACCAACCCGTCTGGCCACCGTGGTATAGTAGGCCAAAACCTCCCTTCTAAGGAGAGGCCTATGTCCAGCAGTAGACTATTGAACCTTGTTGATGTGATGATGGTGATCAGGGCGCAATAATTCCACACATCTCACACGTTTGCTCTTTTTCTAGCAAAAATAATTATTATTTAAATTCAAAATGTTATGCTGCCAACCTTCTATGACCGCTATCAGTAGGCGACGATGTTAAGAAATTTTTATATAAATTTCATAAAAATGAAAACTCAAACACAAGTTATGTTATCAAGTAATTAATTTGTTAGTATTCTGTCGATTTATCGCTTGCTCGCCAATATTTGTATAGGACGGAAACTACGGCAGGCGATAACGACTGGCTTTGAATAGATATTATAATTGTTTTTAGTCAAAACAAAAATTACTGTTTGGAATTCTCCCATGACCCTAAACCGTCCGAGATAGCGCGGAGCTGTACAAGAGAAGAATAAAGCCATTCATCAGAAGGGTTATACCTTACCTTAGGACTATATTTTATTCAAAAAATATTGAGACCTATTTCTTAGCGTTCCATGGATTCACCGTGCGGGTGCCTAGTCCATCGCGTGATGGATGCAACACATGCGACTTACGATGGACTTACGACTCTCAGGTATAGGTTTTGAGAGTACTCTTTGCGACGAGTCAGCGCTCACCTCCACTGTCTTTTGTGTTACCCGCTCTACCTAACTATATGTAATACGAGCCCAGTAATGCCGCTATTGCACCGTAGTTGCAACCGTAAATCGTAAATAATAAAGGTGTAACATTAAAGTAGGTGTTATTCAAAATCCAGTTTTTGTTAATGAAATGGTTTGTTTAAAAAAACAATTCTGGTTATAGTCTTGTACAAATAAAAAACTCATTACTAATAATGTTTAATTAAGTAAGTAATGTTAGTGTAATCTCTTTACTAAATTTCTTTGTAGAATATTTATTTACAGGATATACTATCCAATGTAAAAGAATTATTTAAATTAACGATTAAAATATTTTCAATGGGAGGTTTTTAAAAAGTGCCCAGCTACGCACCTGCCCGGAGTTCATAAATCTCAATTATCGAGATCACGAGTCTTAACAGAGCTCTGTATCTTAAAATATGATAATAAAGAGAATTAAGGAAGAACATAAAACGAGTCCCGGGGCTGAATGATTATTATTCTAATTAGTTTTTATATCCCATTGTATTTTATTTAAGAGAGTTCGCTCTACATAGGTCTTAAGAAGTTACTAATCTCGGGCTCAGTTATTATGGTATCTAAATACAATATAGCCCGTAACGATATGGCTAAAAAAAAATTACTATATAAAATACCAATCATCGGTAGCCTTTATTAGTCCACTGCTGGACAGGGGCTTCTCCTTCGAAAAGAGGTTTCGGTCTACTATACCAGGCTGGCAAGATGGTTTGGTAAAGTGTTTGTGTCAAGATTTCTTTATCTGTGCAGTTGTTCAGCATTTTTTGCTCTCTGAGTTGGCTCTGACGACACCTACGGGATGAATAGGGGTTTATACCAATGACATTAATCCGTCACCACACGGAAGACTATAACTACCACTATTAGCGCAGTGTTATTCTTATTCTCCAAAGTGAAGTAGCCCGAATACCACACGGGACAGCATTTAGGCTTGTATACGATAATACCTACGAATAAGAGCATCACGTGGGAGTCTCCATATTATCAAAAAGGAGTGATCCCAATAATAACGCTAATAAAGTAAAATCTTTAAAGTCCTGGTAGATGGCAAAAGGATCGTCCCCTTTTACGTAAATGGGTTCGATTTCCACTCAGAACAAACAATTATGTTAAGAGCACGAAAATTTGTTCTGTATCTGTATGCAATTTATTCCTAAATATATAACGTTTATCATCGGTCTGGTTAGGCTCCGCCTAGTTTGGTCAGCCTGCCACGTGTGAGACGGGTAAAGTTACTATTATTATTACCTCTGTTGTATTATTATTATTACCCCTTGGGGTTGTAATCCTAAAATTTAGTTGTTACAATCATTCTGACTATCACACGCTGATATAAAAGTGTTCACATAATACAGTAGAGAGCCCATCCTCTTTATCCTCGGTCCCTCCAGCCTCCGTCGACTCCTCGAATATTAATTTAAAAGAAAAGCTCCTAGAAGTTTATTTCTTTTTCTTATGTATATAATTTTGTCAAATTGCTTTTATATAGTCTCGGAGATAGTGTTTTTCTTACTTCGTCTTAGTAATATATTTTATCTTTTTAACCGACTTCATAAAAAGGAGATTCTCAATTCGACTTTTTTTTTTATGTTTGTTACCTCATTGTGTCCTAACCTCAAGGAATGGTTTGGAGGTAATACATGTTCTTTGTAAAGCTTATTGTTATCGATAAATAATGAAAAACAGTAGAAATAAAGTTAGAACTTACAACTAAAATTTTTTGATATCATTTTTAAGGCCTTTAAACGTTTACAACGAAACGAAAATACAACTGATTTTAGCTTGAGTTTAGGTACATTAAATTCCTATATTTTTTTATTACTTATTTAAGGAAGCTTTCAACTACCAAACGACCATAATATGCAAATGAAAGGACTGTTTATTTTTTATATTCATCACTACTTGCTGTGATCAGTATGTCTCCTCGCATTTTATATGGACATAAAATCCGTTGGTAATCAAATTAAGTATTAAAATCAATGTAATGTTAATTTATGTAGGAAAATAAAATCAATCTAGATTAGAAATTCATTAAATTCGATTAGACTTTTTGGTGGAAGTCGTAATTTCTTCAGATGATGAACTTTCACCTCCTTGTAAGTTAACATCTATAACATTGACTGGCCTGTTGGTCTAGTGGTTAGTGACCCTGACTGCTACGCCAGAGGTCGTGGGTTCGATTCCCACCCTGTGGCCCGTGGCATCGTGTGTGCCCGATTCCCATTGTGTGATGAGCACTATTATTTGATCTGTGTCTGAGGGTACTTTTTCTATAATATGTATGTATATAGAAATATATAAGTATGTTTATCAGCAGTCTGGTTACCATAGTACAGGCTGTGCCTAGTTTGGGATCAGACGGCCGTGTGTAAGATGTGTGAAAATATGTAAATAAATGTAAATGTAAATAGTACTTACCTTAACTGAAAATGTTTATAGTCACATAATCAACACACATCAACTGCCTCTATAAGTCTACTGCTAGATATACGAGTAGGCCTCTGCTTAGAAAAGAGATTTATTCGAACTATATCACGCTGTCTAGATGGGTTGGTACGGGGTTGTATCAAGTTCTCCTTATCTTTGCAGTGATGATTTCCTGCAGAGTTTGCTCTCTTTGCTAGCTCCTAGACTACAATTCCTCAGTAATCTCGTAGTGATTGCCACATCACAGCTGTCGCTGTAATAAACCTAACAATACTTCTCTCTAATTCAGTTGTCTTTTTCTCAAATTGAAAACTTCATTCAGCTTTTCAACTTATCTGTGTATGTGTATGTATGATGTACGTACTTATGTATGTATGAGTGAAATAGATAATACTGAACTCCTACCACCGATCCTTTTTCCCGAACTAGGTTGGGGTCGGCTTTAAGTCTACCACGATACGGCTGAACGCTTTACGCAGAGCGCCTGCTATTAGACCTCTACAGCTTAAGTACTAGGCGATATAAAAGTTCTGTAGAAAGACTTTTGTTGGACTTTTTAGGGGTTCAACTACCCGTAATTATTGCCACAGATGCTTGAATGGCAAACGGGACCGACGGCTTAACGTGCTCTCTGACGCACGGAAGGGTTTCAATGTGTTAAGAATAATCATCCATCCATCGACTGTGGATCGATCCGAGGATGATACTTTTGTTTGCATCTCAAAGTGAAAATGAGCTTTAAATGATAGCGAAAATTCGATTTGTTCAAACCTTTAGCTCACTTATTATCGTGTATTTGATATTTAAGAATTTGTAATTGTGAGTTATGATCCCAGAAGCCGCCGATGCGTTCCTGGAGGTTCAGGGCTTCAAGTTCAAGCCATCTTAGCGGTAGAATACAGTATATCATGCAAGAGCTTACGTTGTATAGAGATTAAAAATCCGTTCAAAGGTAAAGTACCAAAGCATTCCGGTAATGGTATTTCTATTAAGTGAAGAAATTAAAATGAGTCCACCTGCTTACAACAATGTTTGTTTAGCTCACAATTGGATAAAAAAGTAATTTATCAATGCGAATGACTTCTGAATAAATATTGAATATTGGATTTCTTTCTTGAAGATTGGTTCGAATGTTTTTTATAATTAAATTTAGATATTTTTTTCTCAATTTACAGTCTCAACACCTCGACGTGGACTTTAGTTTTTAAGTTTAACATGAAACTGAAAGTGAGCAAAACGATGCTAAACTAGACAACATGGTCTGACCTCTTTATTTTAAGGTGATCGTTCTCGACGTTTTGCTTCAAATGATGATATCATCAACAACAACAACAACCTTTAATAGTCCACTGCTGGACATAGGCCTCTCCTTAAAAAGGAGGATTTGGCCTACTATACCACGCCAGAGGGGTTGCTATAGGGTTAAATGATGATAAGTTGAGAATAATTAAGCATCCATTATATCTTATTTTGATTCATAATTATTTTCTAATAATATTCTTTTGAAACCTAAGTTCTTTTAAAATTTCGAAACATTAACACTGAACTCAAACTCGAACTCAAACTCAAACTCTCTTTATTTCATAAAAATGGAAAAAATGTTTGAAATCGGTTTTTATATAGACACAATAGCAAGAATCTGTGTTTTGTCAAATAGTAAGCAAATAAATTTAATAAAAATTAAAATTATACATTATCTATAATATGCCTGTGCCGATCTACAATCAACTAAATCCTATTTACTATATTGTGTGCCTAAAATTGTATTTGAAAATACTCTCCAATATATATTTTAAAATTAATTTGAATTTTTTTGAGACCCATTTATAACTGTTTGATTCTCTAAATAAGTATATATTTATATCTACCTATTAAAATCACGAGGATCAAAATTGTTATGTTACTTATATAACTTATATTAATTACGTTAATTAGTTTAACTATCATGATCACAGTAAAAGAAGTATTAAAATAACACAAGATTTAAGACATTGCAATGGATACTCTTCAATTTTACTGTCCTTATTTTGAAAGCGAAGGCTTTTATTCTCTAATTTAACTTTACTCGTCTCTCAAGTTTAGAAAGTTCTACTTCAGAGGATCGTGTGACTTACGCTTCAATAAGTATTATTCTGTGATGAAGTAAGAACATACAACACAATATTCTACTTAATTTATTATTATTAGGACATTAGGTGTCACCAAGACGATACCAAGGTCATTGAATTCTGGTACTTTAGTTTAAAAAACACAATGTTGACTTCATAAATTTCAAAGAATTACTAATATGTAAGTACACTTATACACACATAAGTTAGGCGATTATTTCTCCTTGCTCCTGAACTAAGAGAAGAAACTGCGTTGTGTTGCCTTCAAAACGCAGTATAAATATAGAATAGTATTTATTTGAAATTTTTAGTTTGGTAAAGTATATCGTCGTTGCAATTATTTATTATTTGCAACTCGAATCAGTATATCCGGACAGATACGACCTTTAAACCTTCAAGGACAGAGCGTACTTCTTCCTAAAAGGCCGGCAACGCGGTTGTGATTCCTGAGTTGCAGACGTTCTTCGCCGGCATTGGTTACTTCCATCAGGTGAGCCGTCTGCTCGTCTGCCACCTCTAATATAAAAAAAAAACAAACTTTATGTTTTGAAGATATTTCTCACTATGTGATAGACTAGAAAACAGAGATAAGATTTTAACACTTTAATAAAAATAAAGATCCCCAGACTATTTGTTAAACTCACAGTTTTGTGTCCCTAATAGGATTTGAACCCGTAGTTGTGATGTGAAGAGTTACTCGAAGACTTTGAGGACAATCGCTGCTCTGAACTGGATGGTCGGCGCGATGAAATAAAGACACGCCAAGCTTGTGCTTTTACTTACAATTACTGCAATGGTGTGCTCACATGCCCGCTTTGTGCGCGTACATTTATCAATAAGATCACACACGAGCACACCGACTACAAATTGAACGGAGTTGAAGTCGGTCGCCATTGCTGCAATCGGTCGAGGATAGTAGTTATACCAACCCGTCTGACCAGTAAGCTTAAACTTCTTTTCTAGAGAGACGTCTAGGTAGTATGGGACTATAAAATGCTGTTGATGACAATGATGACATATTATCAGGGAAACTCTAAGATGCCAAATAAAGTATTGTCATCCAAACTACATATAATAAATACAAAGTTTCAAATAAATAGGTTTAAATTGATTTCCAAAATTTGTGAAAATAGTAGTTAAAAGGTATCCGACATTAGATTACTAATTAACTTTGATTTACTGGCAGGTGAACAAGCGAACCGTGTGGTGACGGATTAAGAATACGGAATGTCACCACCCCTATTCATACCGCGGGAGCCGACTAAGGGAGCAAACTACGTAGGACAACAGCACTGCAAAGAGAAGGAAAACTTGAAATAAACCTATACCAACCCGTCTGGCCAGCGTGGTTTAGTAGGCCAAAACCTCCTTTCTAAGGAGACGCCTATGTCCAGCAGTGGACTATTATAGGCTGATGATGATGATGATGAACAAGCGATGTAATATAATCAAAATGAGAATGAGTTTTGGTCAAGGACAGGACAAGTCCCCAAATATCATTGATAGTAAGAGCTCTGCAAATATAAAATCAGCATATAGTCGCAGTTCATACAATAAAGATGAAACCGCTAAAATCTGCACTTGGAAAACAGTTTGTTTTGTTGTATTTACTTCAAAAGCAAACCTTATAATTAATTAAAGTCTCTGCAGTGCAGTAATTCTAAAGGTGCAAAAGACAGAGCAATTATATTAGATACATTTACGTTCCAATTGTAATTAATGATCTATTTATTCGGCTATACAAGAAAGAGAAAATAGCAATAAATCCAATAAGAGATCCAGCTGTAAAATTCCTGCTTTGATCTTGTATCTGTAATTTTAAAAAAAAGTTATAAAAAGGCAATATGTATTGGCCAGGGTAACTTTTAAAATGAGTCCGCTAGTATTTTTAATTAAATTTATATTGAATTACTTTTTGGTCAGTAATTTTTTTTTTCAATTTCGGAAGTCCATTGGCTATAAAATGAATCAGCCAAAATTCTTTCAATATTACATTCCAATTGCCCTTAGTAAAAGCACTGCGAAGAGAAGGAAAACTTGAAAAATCCCTACCAACCCGTCTTGCCAGCGTTGTATAGTAGGCCGAAACCTCCTTTCTAAGGAGAGGCCTGTGTCCAGCAGTGTACTATTAAAGGCTGTGGAAGATGGATGATGATGATAGTAAAATTAAGATGCTGAGGATATCTTCTACATATGGAACGATTCCTGTGTAGCCGAAGACTACAGATGTTGAAACTGTCACAGTGAACACCCAGACTCGGGACAACTGTTTAATTTTATGTGTTGGGTACACATAAAATTAAACAGTTGTAAAGGAATTTTACTAGTATTGTTATAACGCTGAGTACTCTTTATTTAAACATTTAAGTTAACCACAATTTCATTTTCTACTAAAATCAGATAAAAGTCGACAGCCATACAATTTAATATCTCAATCACGATAAGATTCAAAAGCGATTGCCTTAAATTCAATAGGAAGGGGCTGAATGAAAAGAATGGATGACAGAACGAATAATGAATTCTATTCATGAAAGGATCGATTGGCTCTCGACAACAACTTTAGAAATAAATCTAACTTCCTGACATTACATTCAGATAGAGATGTCAAGTTCACAGCATTGTAACAGTTAGTTGTTATGAGAGCCGTATGAGAGCCAGGCTTCGTTTGGCGTTTTCTGAGAGGCCGGACTCATACTACGGTCTCTCAGAAAACGGATTTGAAGCAATTTTTGCTTTACACCGGGTGAGTGAGGTAACCAGAGCCATAAGCCCCTCCCCTCTGATTCTAGGATAAGAGACTCAAATGGAGTATGACTCTTGAGTTACAGGTGACCATTGGTGCTGGTACTTACTTAACATCAAGTGACCCATCTGCTTGTTTGACCCCTTATACCATCAGTATCCCCCTAATACCTTACTACCACCGTGTATCCTTCATAAATATAAATACCACTCAAGAATGTTTATTCTCCTTCTATCTTAGGTTTTATTTCTTTCCTTATTTCTTAACGTTGTGACATTTTATGCTGAAAGGTAAATTAACTTGTATTGTAATATTTATAGGGTACTTTATTAAGTATGCGTTTTCGTTCGAGTAAAACGTGTGGCCACATTTTACAGGCGTATAGATTCCAACATTAACGTAAAATGACGTAAAGAAAAGAGAAAAGAAGGTTTTTAAAAGAGAAAAGAGGACTTTAATATTAAAATTATAATAAAAACTGTGAACATAGATTTGAAGACCGCTATTAATAATATTTTCTTAAATGAAACGAAACCTATTTTTAAATGACTTCTAAACAAGGAGTGTTCACAATTACTTTGATTGTATTTTTTATATTTGTCACCTCCGAGCCCCGTAATTTTTAAGGGCGCATTTCCCTTTTGGACCCAAGGGAGAAAATTAATAAATGAAAAATACAGTTTATTATATATATATATACTTGTATATATCCTGGAAATTTGAAGCTACTATTGGAGTACAAAGGGCAACGCGTTTGTGACTCCTGAGTTGCAGACGTTCATGGGCAGCGATGGTCACTCTCCATCACGTGACCCGTCTGCTCGTCTGCCCCCTCTAACATAAGAAAAAACAATGATTATGACATTCACTAAGTACCTAGTCGAAGACTACTACACTAAGTACCTAGTAGAATGAAAAGACTGAAAAATAAAGCTGCAGAACCATAAATGTCGAGTGACCTATCTTAGAGTCAAAAAAATATAAGAAACTACCTGACGTTGCTTTGCCTAAAAAAAAAATTTAGGGATGGGTCACCCTTACCATTTAGGGGTATGAAAAATAGGAGTTGGCCGATTCTCAGACCTACCCGATGTGCACACAAAATTTCATGAGAATCGGTCAAGCCGTTTCGGAGGAGTACGGGAACGAACATTGTGACACGAGAATTTTATATATAAGGTAAATAAGCCTTTTAAAATTTAGGTTCGTTTCTGAAAATATTTAATATTCTCTTTTATTTCTAATCAAAGTTATACTGACATTGAATATTTAAATTTATTTTACATTATCATAGTGTCAATGAAAATTTTCTTACATTTATCGTTATTATATTTTATTAGAAATTCCCCGCAGTTTCACCTGCGTTTATTGTCATTGCTTTGCTGCTAATTTTAAAGCGTGATAGTAGACTAAACATTCATAAATGTATCCTCTATCCAGCCCCAAAGATTATTGCAATAAAAACGTTATAAACAATAAAAAACCTTCTACTTTATTGCTTTGCACCTTTTACATAAATTGGACTAAAATTACAGTCCACACATCATGTGGGCCCCCGTTTACCCCTCCTAGGATAAAAGGTCTTTGTATGTATGTAGCTATAGATGTGCCTCCATAGTTAAGCAACATATTCATTTCTATGTAATGACTACCTACGTTTACCCCACTTTCAAATTCCATTAAATCAGAATTAAACTACTGAGCTCTTTTATTGTGACTTCATTTATACATACTGAACCCATTGATGTCATACACACCGGTTCTCCAGTCTAGGATTGTACATCAACAATAAATAATCAATATTTTACTTTGTGATTATTTATAGAAGATTGTAATTTCCTTGTTTCCTTTTGCTCAAATTTACCAGGTATTCTGTCGATGAATTTTAAACCTTGAGACTTTAGTTGAAGGGTGTTTTTTTATTAAAACATAGGATTCGATACAACATACTGATTGCTTTAAAGTATAATTGTTTCATTTCAGGGTACGTTGGTATATTATATATGCCGCTATACACAAATATTTATTTGTTAAGTACGGAAAATGTATTACTGGGGCACTAAAAGGCACTAAAAGTGTATTACTGGGGCATTTTGTCAGCATTTAGCAATATTACCAATATAGGAATTTAATGGATCAATAATCAATCTGACTGCCTCGGCTGTGCAGTGGTAGCGTATGCGACGCCTGTGCTGAGGTCTCGGGTTGGATTCCCGGGTCGGACCAAATGATTGTATAATCTGCAAATATTTGTGTCGAAGTGTAACTGTTTTCTATGTATAATATGTATTTATTCATCAAAAAAAAGTATTTAAGTATTCTATCAGTCAATCTAGCTTTCATAGTACAAGCTCTGCTTAGTTTGAAACTAGATGGCGTTGGGTGTTGACGTCCGAAAATATAAACAATAAAAGGTTTTACATACCTTTGTATTGTCTAATGGTTTACCTACAGCATTGAATAAGTTAACGTGCAATATTTTTTATTAAATTAAATGTTGACAGATTTCAAAAAACGAGCTTATCCTTTTGATAATGTAAACGTAATATAATTGGAACGCCTTTATCTATTCAAATATGTTCAAATAATATCTTAGAGTGACGATTACTTGAGACATATTTTGACATTGGGCTATTGGTAGCTTTGAAAAGTACATCCTGACTGCTAAGCCCGAGGTGCTGGGTTCGATTCCCATCCAGGACAAATAATTGTGAGATGAGCACGATCATTTGTTCTTTGTCTTAGTGTGATTTAGTAATTTGGTGTAAGCTTATCAGCAGTCTGGTTTCCATAGTACAGGCTTTGTCTGGTATGGGATCAGACGACTGTGTGTGAGATGTGTCAAAAATGTTATGAAATTGATACGAGGGTCCTGTATACCACAGCCTAGTAAAGTGGCAACAGTACTTAGCAAAATGTTCGTTTTAATTTTTATCCACTTTAAAGTTCTAATCCTTTGCTGAAATTAAAATTAATAATTTATCAAACGTGCCCACACACTTGCACCCTTGATTATTATTTCAAACAAAATTCTGACAATTTAATTGGAGTATGTAAACTCGAGGCCTGTGCGTTCATACATAATGTGTGGTTGTAATGTGTTGTGGCGGGCGCAGATAGCGGACACAGAACGAGTACTCTGCCGAAACTAATGATCTCACGTTTAAGCACTAATTTGTGTGTTTTTGTGCGAGTAAAAATCCTCCTTTCCTAGGAGAGGCTTATGTCCAGCAGTGGACTATTAAAGGCTGTTGATGTGATGTGATGGTACTAACGTATGGAATAACGGTGAAATAATATTAATACTAGACTTTGACATATTTTTGTCTTTTTAAACTTGCGATCACAAACAGTCGTCTAATCCCAAAGATGGGAGAACCAACACTACAGTCATTAGACTTCTAATAAAGCTTCATCAAAGTGAGCTTGTGACCACGGTCAGTATATATACTATGTCAGCCCATGTAAACTTTTTTTTTAATGGCATAAGGGGGCAAAAGAGCAGACGGGACACCTGCAACTCAAAGTCACAAGTGTAGTTCATTATTGCGACGAACGGGAACAAATCACAGGTATGTATATAAATTATATCATATTGACTGCACGGAGGGCAGTCGTTGAGGGTTCAAACCCAACGTGGGACAACACTTTTTGTGATCCACAAATCGTTGTTCTGAGTCTGGGTGTACTTTGTGTCCGTTTCATGTAGGTTTGTAAAGTTACACAGGAATATAATAATGCGGGCGTTGTCTTTTATAGAAAAGAAAAGAAGCTTTTCCCTCTGAAGGGGTTTAGAGGAAAAAGCTGGCAATCTACAATTTAGTCTCTCCCCGTCGCATGGGGACCCGACAAAGAGAAAATCAATTGCCATTGCTAGAATAGTTGCGATCAGCTTGACCACTTGTCGTTGCGTAGTCATTTTATAGAGTGCTGTTATACATCGCATCGCAGGACCTTCATACCCATTACTTGGATAATTGTCACTCCATCTTTATGTGCTCTTCAAGGATGAAAAACCAATGTATGAAAAAAAATTGTCGCCTGCATTACTTCTATCTTTCGAGAAATATACTTCCACCTCAAAATCATACAACATTTGCCCTAGGTGGGAATTGAATCCGCAACCTTTAGCTTAGCAGTCAGGAATGTTAAGCACTAGACCAACAGGCGCGTCATACTACTTCACTATTCAAACAACTATAGTACATTTTTACAAACCCTTCAAGTATCAATTAACATTGATAGTATTAAGCCCCGTAGCAGTAGACAATAAACAGTAGACTTGAAGAGTGTCACTTCACTACGTCATCAATCAATCAAGATCATGCCGCACCCACCGCGCAATTACATTTCTTTCGGTTTTATAGCTTTATAAGCTGGCTACTTTAGGTACTTTTACCCCGGGGTAGGGCCTGGCTAGGCGCGGCTTCGATCCGGGGAGGACCTGAAATAACATGGTCCGAGTCCTCCCCAAGGCAGGGTGCCTGAGACCGGCCGTCGGGGTGGTTTTTAGGGGAAACACCACATACTCCTGGCTCCTGTGTCGGCGAAGAGCCGGAGATTCGAAGGGATTTTCCACCACGTCAACAAAAAAAAAAGATACTATTTTTTATATAATTAGCCACAGGCCCTGAGTTTGTTTATGTTAGTGAGATCCACAACCAAGCGAAGGATAAGCATAGGACCAGTGGAAATTAATAATCAACAGAAGTAATTAGAACATTTTGGACTATCTCCTGTAAGTAATTGTCATAATGTAAGTTCCTTTATATTATTCAGTAAGTATACTCCTTTACAACGATGTCTTAACTGTCTCAAATTATTGCTTATGTTGTGTTTTGGAATTGCACTATGTATTTCTTTAAGTTTTATATCAATATAATTGTGGCAGCTAACGTTAACAGTTCTTTTTATTTAACCGAGCCCCTATACATCTCAATAACCCTTACCTCAATTGTATTTGAAGTTGGCGCAATTTTGCACAGGGTTTTGGCTAGTGTTTGTAAATTTGAATTTATTTGTCTTAATACGTTTTCTTAACTACTCGAACGAGCAGATGCGTTAACTGGTGTTAAGTGTCTAATCAAGGACACCAAGGACACTACGACAAGTGACTGCACGGATGGCGTAGTGGTTTAAGCGGTCGCCACGCCGCTTTCTAATACGCCGAGCGTTGTCTTTTTTAAAAACAAAACAAACAAACCTGCAACTGAAGAGTCCCAAATACGTTGCCATGCTTTGAGTCCCCTCCACCAGAATCAGGAGGATAAAGGGTTTGGGCTTCGGTAATCTCACTCAGTCCGTAAAGAGCAAAGAAAGTTTTTTTTTTAAAGCCGTAATAGAACTTCAGTCAATATCATCAACAATCTTTAATAGTACACTGCTGGACATAGGCCTCTCCTTAGAAAGGAGGATTTGGCCTACTATACCATGCTGGCCACAGCCAATATAATATCACATCCCACACACGGCGGTCTGATCCCAAACTAGGCAGAGCCTGTACTATGGTAAACAGACTGCTGATAAACATATTTATATATTTTTAATTACATATATAAATTATATATATTATAGATAAATTACACCCAGACACAAAACAAATGACCGTGCTCATCACACAATATTTGTCGTAGGTGGGAATCGAACCCACGACCTCCGGCTTAGCAGTCAGGGCCACTAACCACTAGACCAACGGGCCCGTAATAAGTATATAAAACATTTATATCTATACTTATTGCATCCAGATCCAAATCCAGATTAATATTTATAGATCCATCCTCACTTCGCATTTATTATACTGATGTAAACAAAAGTGCGAAATTAATAAAATACCTGAGAGCATTTTGTTTTGTATATCAAATTCAATTATTGTAATGTGTTTAACATTCAAAATCTACTGCCGGCGTAAATACAGGAAGGAAATAGGGTTCCATTACGTGGCATACATAACATTCCATTCACACGTATATAATGAATTCTTTACGACCTACGCAGTAAACCTATTTGAATCACAGTTCAGTAGATAAGCCAGTTTTATGGCGTGTAATAAAACATTTTATATCTGAAAACTATTACGTGCTTAAATGTGCATTCACGAAGACAGCCCGAGCTCGCTTTAAACGAAATAGTACCATGACCTGGTGCCAGCTTTGCGGGCTCAGTGAGATCAACAGTGGAAACTGTATAATCTTATCTAAAGGTACCAGTTATGATACTTTACACATATCTAGAACGTGAATCGAATTGTAATTTCCGTATCGTAGATGTTATATAGCAGCTGTGGGATACGAATTCGTAACCGAGTGTAAGGGAATTTCCTTTCAGTTCTTAAGTGTTGGTGATACGAAAACATATCTAAACTGAGCGGCTTTTCTTTTTTGCATTATTATTATTGTTTAGTTTTCATATTTATGTATACACTCACGTCTTTATCCAGTCATTATTGTCATAATCAACAACTTTTAATAGTCCACTGCTGGACATAAGCCTCTGCTTAGAAATGAACTTTTGGCCCAAGCTGGCCAGATGGGTTGGCATAGGGTTTGTGTCAAGTTTTTCTTCTCTTTTGCATAGTTTGCTCTCTTAGTCGGCTCCTACGATGCCCATGGAACGAATAGGGGTGGTGACACTCCATATTCTTAATCCATCACCACACAATCTTAATCCATCCCTCTTACCGTGGGAAAGCCATGGTTCGGCATGAATGGGCCGGCTCGACCGGAGTGATGCCTCACAGAAAATCGGTGTTAAGCAAATTTTTCGTTGCCTTTCACTGAGTGAGTAAGGTTACCGGCGGCCGGTAGTTGCTTACCATCAGGTGACCCATCTGCTCGTTTGCCCCCTTATACCATAAAAAAAACACGGACCCTCATGGTAAGTAGAAAACTTAAGTTTTTTTTTTAAATAATTGATCAAAAATTATCTCACACAATATAACCCACACACACAAATTAAAATCTTATGGCCACAATATAACCATAACATTTTTATTTACATTATCGGACTTTTCAGCAACACCCAGTTCGGATAACAGGTACGTGACCTTGACCTGCTACCAGTTCCCCTCCATGACCTTCCGGTGTTATCTACTTCTCCTTTCTGAATAGTCCGATTTGGCAAAGTCTTGATGTTTTAAAACAAAAGGGGTTTTAAATACCATGACTTTGCCTACTCTTCCAAAGATAAACATGGGTATATGGCAGTATATGAGAAAAAATTTAAACCTAATCCTATTTGACACCGCAACTTAACCTTCTAAAGGGATATGTAGACTATTCGTACTCGTACAATGCTACGGACCGGCATGTCAACATGTCGAGTGACGTCACCGGTCGCCTTTATTAAATCGTCCCCCGTGTTTACTCGTAAGTCGAGCAGACATGTTGTCTGACTAAATAAACTCGCAGATGTATTTGTTTGGTAAACAGTATTGTAATTTTCACATCGTTCATAGTCCATTATTTAGTAACGATAGAGAATTAAGGAAACTTCCAGTAGAATGAAACCTGAGTGTTTAAATATATCTATGGTCAATATTAATCCCATAACCATATCTCACTGAATCTCAAATATATTCATGAAACTAGATTATTCACAGTCTGCTCTGTGATGTCGATATTGACAATTAATTTTTGGGGATAAAAAGAAGCCAATGTATTCAAGACATATATTATTCAATAATACGAGTATAATCTATCTCTCTGCCAAATTTAATCCAGATGCAACTAGTCGATCTGCCGTTATTGAGTAGCAAACAATAATCCAAAATTCAGCAGGCTAGATCACTAACAAATATACCACCGGTTACTATACTAACCAATTAAAAAAAATAGTTTTAAAAAACTAAAAAACGCGCTTTCTATAGAAAACCAAACTAAAAAATAGAAAATAAATTTGAAAGAAAGCGTTGTGTGCCTGTTTTTTTCTATTGTTTAGTTTATAAATGTAAATTAGTGTATTGTCATCGGTCCTCGATATATCTACAAAGTTTGAACGAATTCTGACCGTTTAAAGTCAGTCAAAACCACGCCCAAAGGAGTCGGTTACAAACATACAAACAACCTTACAAACAAACATACAAGTGAAGCTAATATAAAGCGTGTAATAAATAATGTTATTGAAAATTAAAGTTCAGAGATGCACAAAGTAAAACTATTGGGTAACAAAAACACCGTATCTACCAGTAGGTACAGATTTGTTAATCACCCGTTTCCAAATACTTAGCTTCGTAAGATGAAATTGAGAAATAAGATTCACGGCCAGTCTTATAAACTACTAGTTAATTAAAACAATATTAAAATTGTATTGTATTACAGCACTGTTTTGTTTTGTATTTTATTATTATCAAGCCCACAAACTCTTTCGCCATAGCAAAAGTTCTGTTAGGTTCCATAAATCCTTGCACCGAACCTAGACAACTGTAATTGCAATGAAACAGAATGTTGTTTTAGTCAGTCTATTTAAATATGACGTATATCCAATGTCATTAAAATGGCACATGCAAAGACTTTACGAAGCCCAAAAAAATATTAGTGTATAAACAAAACATGTGTTGAAGTGTCACACAGCAGCTTTTGCTATTATTGATTTAGGTTATACAGACCATAATATCTTGTGAACGTGTTCGATTTCATTTCAATTAGGTCAAGTTCTCTTTAGAAAAAGATAAGTAGGGCGTTCCTAATTCAAATGGACTGATGACCTGATGGAGATAGCTGTGATGGCCTAGATGAGAAATGTGTAGAACCGTGTGATATGGTTCACATTGACATAGGAAAGCTATAGGCTATCAACAGCCTTTAACAATCCACTGGCTGGACATAAGCCTCTCCTTAGAAAGGAGGTATTGACCAACAAGAATTTAATACTTCCAAAATGGATTGAATTATCTTTCATTCAAAGTTAATTCAATCAAAACTGTAGTACTTTAACATTTGTATAATTATTTTAAGAGTCAGCTATCATAAACGAATCCTCTCTGACAGTCTACCAAAAATCACTTACTAAAATTAATCGGGTAGGTAACAATACACCTGTGTGTATTGTTACCTACCCGATTAATGCTGCTGCATGCTGTCATGCAGCCACTGATAGATTAATCTAACGATACAAACGTTACGGATTGAACGTGTGTGTGTGTGAATGCTCTGAATATCTGGGATTATCTATTTCTAGTTCACTTAATATGTCTATCTGCATATTGAACATTCTCCGACCGAACACGAAGCCGATAAGCCCCGGAATTTGACCAAAGAATGTTCATTGTTTATCTAGTTTACCAATTCGATGTGGCTTGTGTGCTGGATATGTATGTTAATGTTGTTGGTTATGACTTAAGTTTCAATATCTCTAGTAATGTTTTGATTTAAATATTAGGATTTGTTTCCTAAATTAAATGAAGTTCTTTTATACACGCAAAGTGGAAATTATTAGTGATGTCTCAAGGAAGGTTGGTGGCATGCGTGCAGTGGGCCATAAAATAAACTAGACAAACCTTTTATAATGACATACAGTGCGTCGATCCCAAACGCGTCAATTAAAAAAAAACATTTTAGACTAAGAGTTATTTTATGGAGTTTGTTAAACGAGCATAAATCACTGTAGCTGTTAAAAAGTAGAACTGGTTATCGAGGAAATCAAGCTGAGATTTAAAACTTTAGTTTTCTGATGTTAATTTTTGTTTATCAGTATTTTATTTTATACAGCAAACACCCACATTCAATTTTCGTTCCACATATCAAAGTCGTTGTTATAATTTCATATAATTTATAATTTGAATTTATTTCTTAATTATTCCAATTGCCTAAACGATGAAGATGAGCAAATTCATTTCAGTCATCTAATTTGAGATCAGACTTTTAATCTCAAACACGAGTTTTATTCAATACACGTAAATGCTGTGGTAACTTGTGCATTTTGGATGTACCTTCTGACACTGTCGTGGAAGAACTCATTTAGTAAAGATTCCTGTATTAGAAATAAGATTCACGGCCAGTCTTATAAACTACTAGTTAATTAAAACAATATTAAAATTGTATTGTATTACAGCACTGTTTTGTTTTGTATTTTATTATTATCAAGCCTCAAGAAGATCTCATTTAGTAAAGATTCCTGTATTGAGCAAATTGTCTTCTTTTGGCAAACGGAGATATAGGTCACCTGATGGCAAGTGATTACCGCTCTCTGAAAGTTCGTGGCATCCCTTCAATCGAACTGTCCTGCGTCTTCGCATATGGGTTGGCCATATGCGCCGACGCATAGCTTCCCCACAGTTAATTAACGACTTGATAATGACTGAACTATATGACACAGGGCTATCTTACGGAGTTGAAACACAGATAAAGTATTTATATTTTTACCACATTCATATTATATTGAAAGACACAAATCAGTTTTAATAGACAGATTCATGCATATAATTATTTACATGCAACCGGAATCATACATGCTACCCGGCGTGGCTGTCTAATAAACTTATTTCACACAGAATTCTATCTAAAAATTATATTATATCCACTGGGGAAATGTCGTATGTTCTTACGAAGATGATTGTGTATTCCGCACAAGTTGGCCAAGCAGTTATCTTATACATTAAAAATGCACAACGCACAAAGTGTTTACTATGCGTGCACACCTAATGAGCTCAATGAATGGTGAATATTTTATGCGAGGCTTCACTGTTGGCGAATTTATGTAAATAGTCCACTTTATTCAGTGCCTGTATATGAAAAGATAAAGTGTACCACGCTTCTGTTTGAATTGAAGCTGCACAGGAAATGTTCAAGCACTATGTGATCTTATAGTAAACTGAAATTATAGAAATGAAAATAGTTATGGAACACTTATGAAATTAACCACAAGAGCGAGAGCTTGATTAATATTTAGATATACTACTTTTTGTGTAAAGTAAAAAATGTACTTCTAAGAAATATTACTCTGGTAATACACTTACTCCATATGTTTTTTATTCCCTATTAACAGCTGCTGTACCTTGAATTACGACTGGCTTGTAGATGTGCGTCGAAGTCAGCTCGCCATCTCTTTCAAGACTGAGGTATTGATTGTTCAATCAACTGGTATACATATATCATCATCATCATCAGGTAGCTCCTTCCTAAAGTTTACGGTTAACGGTAAGGCGTTTGTGACTCCTGTGTTACAGGCGTTCATTCATTTCATTTCACAATCAATGTTACCAGCCAATCATTTAATAAAAAGTAGTAAGACAAGAGTTTAATAGAATCACGAACACGAGCTAATAAAGTGACTTAAAAGTCATAAAACTAATTTATCATAAGCTGTACACTTCATTCTGTACATCAATTTCTGCGAATGTGACAAACCCTGAGTTCAATCAATTTAATTCAGAGGGAATTATTAAAATCGGTTCACAAATGAAAATATTAGAATAAGAACCGAAAAAAATTATCTATTAATAATGGTGTTTTTATTGGCAGTAAATTCCATAGACGAATATACTTTAAAGGAAGACTAGAATGGTTCGTACATAAGACGAGTAGTCTAACAAAAATCTGATAGCAAGAGAAACGATGATACACAAGTACTACACTGTTAATAATTTAGAATTAGAAGCTTTAATTATGAATTATTAAATAAGATTTACCAAAATTTCAGCTAGTAGTAACCCGAATATTATTTGAAACAGAATTATATTTCAGACGCAGAATATTACAACGCTTTGAGCATTGAGTTAAATGAAATTACATACACTAGCAAATGTTATACATTACTTAAGATTTCAACTTATTTAGTATAATGAAATTGGATACGTTTATATTAACTCTTGTAATTTTATAGCAAAGTACGTACAATTTCAACACTAAAAATATTCCGTTAACGAGCATGTCAACGTTGCCGTTACTTTTTATCTAATTTGTCACAAATCAGTATCTCAAAGGAGCAAAATAAAATAAGCTCAATGTGGTTTAGCTGGAGAAAAAGAAGATACGTTGATTGAATTAAGTTTATTTAGTCAGGGCCTTGAGGAAAACAGAAATAGAATGAAAAGGTAAAACACGCAGATACGCCCTACATTAGTGTTCTGTCACTCAACATCAAACATGACAAGTTAGTTAAATTAGGTTACCAATAGATTAGGTTATTGTTCCTTAGGACCTGTTTAGTAATTTTTAGGGTTCCCTACCTCAAAAAGAACAACGGAACCCTTATAGGATCACTTTGTTGTCCGTCTGTTAGTCTGCCAAGACCCTTTATCTCGGGATCACGTGGAGGTATCGAGTTGAAATTGAAAAGATATACTCAGGTCTACAGTCCCTTGAAGCTGTAAAAAATCAAACTTAATGTAACAAAGTTAATGTTAAAAGATACGGCCATTTATGCTGCAAAAACACATATCTCGCACTCTCAAGATAAGCAAATTTTAAAGGATACTTCCCATTGACCTAGAACTATGAAATTTGGCTAGCAACATCGTCTTATACTACGAGGAAAATTTTAAGCAATACATTTGTTTTTAAATCATTAAAAATATAGTCTTTGAATCCCCGAGTTACAATTTTATTTACAAAACACAATAATATAAGTAATCAGTAATCAGGGAAAAATTCAAAAAAAAAACTGCGAGACTCGATTTCTGAACTATTTATAACATGTACCTACAAATTTATACGGTACCCTGAGTTGGCGAGTCTGACTCGCACTTGTCCGGCTTTTTGTGATTGTTATTGATCTTGCATTCAGAGTCAGAGCAATAAGTCTCTGCCTGCTCGTCTCCTCCCTATGTCATAAACCACCATGTTCAGCCTGTAACAGGACGGTTAAGCCTACCACACGACACTGGCAAAACGGGTTGGTGTAAGGTTTGTGTCAAGTTTTCCTTCTTTTTGCAGTGCCGTTGTCCTGCGTAGTTTGCTACTTTAGTCGTCTGTTATGACCCCCCCGTGATGAATAGGGGGAGGGGTGTGGGAGTGGTGGAGAGTGGCTGAACATATTTGATCTATTTCATTTCTTCCCTTCCAGAATTCGTATACCGACATAAACTGCTAAGTCCTCTACAGTCCGGCTTCAGGAACGGCCACAGCACTGTTACCGCCCTCTTCAAACTGACTGGCGATATTAGGAGGGGCATGGAAAACGATTCAGGTGCTGGAGGTCGCAGAACTACCTTAGTCCTCCATAAGCGTAGGCCTGGGGGTGACAGGTGAGGTCATCTGTCACCGTAGCAGAAGCAGGCCAGGGTGGCGGCGAGTCGCGTTACGGAGCTTGCGCGCCCTTTCAAAGGAGCACAAAGGGACCCCCATGGTTCCCACACATGAGGCGACGTAACCCGGGCCATCTACCCGCCGTAGATGGATCCAGGGATTTCCTATCTAGGGTACACCTGCACAGAAAAAAAAGGAGGGGCATGGAAGACACGAAAGTTACAGTACTTGTCTTAGTCGACTTCTCTAATGCTTTTAATACTGTCAATCACGAAATCCTGCTTTCTATCCTCACATATCTAATGAACTATCTAATGAAATCACAGAGGCACTGAAATGGTTCTCCACCTATCTCCAGGGGCGACAGCAATGTGTTTGTGTTGAAGACTTGTCTTCCAGTTGGTGCGACCTCTACTCTGGCGTCCCACAAGGCGGTATATTATCTCCTCTTTTATTCTCAATATTCATTAATCTTATCACCCAACATCTTCAGTGTACGTATCACCTATATGTTGATGATTCTGCAGCTGTATTCACAGGCAAGGGTGGAGGACGTAGCGCAGGTCGTTGACGAAGTTAACAAGGACCTGGGATCCATAAATTCCTGGTCGATGAAATTTGGATTGTCGGTAAACCCAAACAACTACCAGGCGATCATTATAGGCAGCTAACATATGATAAGGATTGAATACTGCTTTAATTTCACCGACTGTCTTCAACGGCTCAGTCTTACCTTTTAACCCAGTAGTCAAGGACCTGGGTCTACTCATTGATTCAACTCTTGATTGGTGAGCTCAGGTTACTCATCTGAGTTAGAATGTAACCAGAAACCTGCGAACACTATATTGCCTCAAGATTTCCTGCCTCCTAAAACTAAAACTACTCTTATGCAATCCTTATTCATTCCTTTAATCGACACGGTGATGTATGTTATTTTAACCTGCATGCAGACCTTCTTAATAAGCTGGACCGCCTTCTTGATAACTGCATTCTGTACATTTTCAACCTTCACAAGTATGACTACGTGTCTGCTTTATGTTCCCAAGTGAATTGCTCACCCATTCGCCTGCGCCGCAATCATCGATCTCTGACCTCTTTATTTTCATTCCTCATCTCTCCATCATCACTTACTTACATTGCAACGTACCTCCGCTTCTTGTCGTCTAATTACGACAGAAATCTTCGTTCTGCAAATAATTGTACGGGCCTGTTGGTCAAGTGGTTAGCGACCCTGACTGCTAAGCCGGAGGTCGTGGGTTCGATTCCCACCCAGGACAAATAATTGTGTGATGAGCACGATTATTTGTTCTGTGTCTGGGTGTAATTTATCTATATTATGTATGTATTTAGAAATATACAAGTATGTTTATCAGCAGTCTGATTACCATAGTACAGGCTCTGCCTAGTTTGGGATCAGACGGCCGTGTGTGAGATGTGTGAAATTATTATTATTATTATTATTATAATTTGCTTCTCTTATGTCCCTCCCACAATTCCGACTTCATGAACCATTAGTTCTTCGTTCAAGCAGTTCTACTCTGGAATGCACTCCCGCTTGAAGTCAGGATGTCCACTAACCGTTCCGTATTTAAAAAGAAGGTACATGACCTCCTTCTTAATGAGATGGCAGAATCATCAAATCGATAGTACATCAACCAATTTTCTTACCTTCATAGTGTATCAATATAATGTAGATATGTATGTTTGTGTATATGTAAATGTATATAGATGTATTATATTTATGGTACTTACTAAAAATATTATACACCTATATATATTATTTACTGGGTACGTACTTACTGGGTAAGTCGCTCAAAAAACTTTAAGGGATTGTAGTTGCCATCATTTCTGATAGATTTCACTATGAAATACCATATCCCAAACCCAACCATTATGAAGATCTTGGACTTTTAAGTTTTTCAAAAAATTGCCGAAATTTTGCCTAATCGTTTTTTTTAATACCTTTTAATCCTTAATTTATGTCTTTTTTATACTGTATTTGTGTAGTTGATGCATTGTTTTATAATTTTCATTACTAAAATTGTAGTTAACCGAATAGGCAGTAGATGGTTAATAAGCAAAAAATAAATAAATGTTTTTTTCCTTTGACGGATACTTAAAAAAGCCTGTGACAGTTAAACTGCAGATAGAGCATTAGGAATTAGCGTACAACACGGTAGTACCTTGTTGCCCGCCGCGATGAAGTAAAAGCACGCCCACATTGTGCTATCACTAGTAACTACTGCAAGGGTGTGCTTACCTGCATTGTGCGCGTACATTTATCAATAAGATCACCCATGTTAGCCACACACGAGCACATCCTCGACAATATGTTGAAGTTGAAGAGGTCGCCATGACCGAAACCGGTCGATTATAATAGTAAGATGTTAGTATAAATACATAAAACATTTAGCAAAATATTATATTGAGTGTATGATACGGCAACACGAACATTGCAAGGATCTCTTCATAAACCCGGTGAATATACAAAGTGTTATGACGTAACTCAGGCAAATCCGCATGCAATCGAAAGTCGATCGTAGTGAGGGCTAATATCTATTCAATAGTGATTTATGTATTACATAGAGTGGAGTTAGGTTTCAGGTCGTTACTTTAATAGAGGCAGCTATTTTATATATTAAGAAAACAAAGAGATAATTGGCTTTAAAGAAACGGCATTTTTTACATTGTGTACGGGTAGATACAGTTGTAGTTCAATGTAAGTCGTGATGGTTGGAAACTGGGTACGTAACTAACAGCAGGCTAGCGATAGGATTGACCTAAATAAATACGTTAGTAGTAGTTGCTCTGTTTTTTATAGTGAATGTGCACGAAATAAAATATAACAAAAACTGTTCATGTCATAATCGAAAATTTGAGACAAAATCAGAACAATTATGTTATAACTTGAGAATAACCAGACTAATGATAAACATACTTATATATTACTAAGCCTAATATACGTAACACATAAAAATTACACATAGACAAAGAACAAAATAATGATGGTGACCATCACACATTATTGGTTCTAAGTGGGAATCGAACCCACAACCTATTGCTAAGTAGTAAGGATCACCACTAGACCAAGATACTCCACGAATAGTGTACATATATGAATCATACAAACATTTTGTTATTCCGAACACTTTTAGCGACTAGTGAAAATGACAGTGGTACTGGACGAGCCCTCTCTACGATCGACTTCCAAAATCAATTAGTATTTATAACGTATACATACATTTTTGACGTACTGATCAAATGTCCTCACCGCTGTCCTTCCTAGCAGCAGCGCGTCCATCTCGCTCTCGGGCACCGGCACCACCGCCACGGTGGGAGCGGGACCGCCCTTCATCGGCACGTTCATTTTGAAGTCAAACCTTTTTACACTTACACAAAAAATCCAATTGTCTTGACCACTGAACCAACTTTTTGTATTGTCTTGAACACACAAGCACAGGCAAAGTCGACAGCAAATAATTGCTTGCACACTTATTGAAAACCAGGCCTTATGTAGTTGTAACAAGGTACACTTTTAATGAGAATAATGTTAACAATACTCATTTATTCATGTTCCACTTTCCATGTCTTTTTTAAATATATTTTATGTCCGTATTCGAATAATTGAAATACTGTCTGTTACGGATTTTAATAAAACTCAATTTTTTTCGTGATATTTTTTTCAGGTAGCTATTTTTTTTTAATTGAAAATCAAATTGACGATTAATTTCTATTATATGTTGTGTGATATGATTAGGAAATTATTTATTGTCTTTTATATAATTGAACTGTGTTCTCTTTTTTACATTTCACTGTTTTTTCATTGAAGAAAACGTGTTCCGGTTTGTTTGGTCCGAGGTTTTCACACAATTTCACTGAATTATCTTTCTCATTTCGTTTGATCCCGCGGATGAGCTTCAGTCTTCGCTGTTATCTATCTTGATTTATTATTGGTTCTGGGTTAGAATGAAAACAAAATTCCTTTTTGGACCTCCTTTGCTGATGGTATACCAACATCTATAACATTATTAGTAAATGGTATCTTTTGATTTCATACAAAATACACAAATTTAAAAATTATAAATATTTTCATGCGGCTTTTGTTGGATCTGAATTAAGAGTTTATGAAAGAGCGATGTGTCCCAGCTTCGCACTGCTGTATAATAGAAAAACTACAATTCTTGTTAGGTTAGTTATACATAGTATTTTCTTACTTACATTAAAAACATTAGTTTTTATTATAAACATGTAAACTATTCACTGTGTGGTGAAGGATTAAGAATACAGAATGTCACCACCCCTATTCATCCACAACAACAGCACTGCAGAGAAAAGGAAAACTTGACACAAACTCTATACCAACCCGTCTGGCCAGTGTGGTATAGTAGGCCAAAACCTCCTTTCTAAGGAGAGGCTTATATTTAGCAGTGGACTGCTAAATATAAGCCTCTCCTTGGCTGTTGATGTGATGATGATGTGAAACTATTAATTAAAAACGACCTGGTGAACCTTTCATATAATACTTGAATATCTAAATTGGAAATAATTATCAATACGAGTCATACGCATGCTATTCATACGGCCATAGCAATACAGTTGAATCATCAAGTAATTCAATATTATATACGATGATACCTATTAATTTCGCATAATCCCGTTTTAATAACTTTATATCATAGGACGCAAAACTGTTTAAGCTAGTATCTGAACAGTATTCATGTCATTTACTGACGTGATGTCTAATCTCGTCGATATTCGTATTGTGACCGAAAGTTGAATTAGTAATCTGCTGGTCTAGGTAATACTTTACTATGCATGGGATCATAGACATATAAGCATTGAGAGAACACGGCGTACAGCTGCCTCTAAGTGGAAGCAAAACAGGCAAAGAGAGAAATGGATGTCCGATAGTTCCCTCTGTCTCTGTTTAGCTATGTTGCGATTAGCTATCGTATGGGCATGGTTCTAAACGTAGAACAGGCGGTAGATTAGAAATTTACCAAGCCAACCAAAGAGCTCGACTAAAGAGAGATAGAGGGAACTATCTATATACTATCTATTATCGATCCCCCTCGTTGCCTATATTGCAAGTTCACTCTATGCTTATATCACTATGCATGAGATGCTTAAAGAAATTATCGTCTAATCCTTAGAGCCAACAAATAAGTGGCAATTACATTAACAAAGAAAGAGTGGCATAATGCTGAAAACTTCGATATATCGATTAGCTGTAGCCATGAGGTAAATGATTAATTAATATAGGAAGTAAAAGTGGTATAATAATAGTAAAAATAGTATAGTAATATAATGAGGAAAGTTATAATAATAACAATAATATAGTAGTGAATAGGTTCAACCTCCCCGGTGGGCACTGTCACCCTAACAGAAGCAGGCCGGGTGGTGGCGAGACAGGGAGTACAGGAGGGGGTCATCTACACGCTGTAGATGGGCCGAGGTACGACGGGATGCCAGGGATTTCCTTTCTAGGGTACACCTGGCAACTGGAACTCGAGACGCCGTGCGGTTTTTAGTCGATTCGAGTCCGGCATAACCATCCCACCGGTGGGTGGTGTCCTAGGAGATTTCCGCACAGAAGAAAAAGGTGAAATAGTAGAGTCTATGTGGTTTTAACTAAGTTAACTTACGCGTATTTTTAGTCATATGTATACCCAGGAAAAATGTTCTTTATGATCTACGGCAGACAAGGAGATAATGTGTTTATCGCTGCCAGTGGATACTGACAACTCAAATGGCACGAGTGCGCAGCAAGTATTTAAAATAGGATTATGCTGTTTTCTTAAAATGATATAGGTTTTGTTCTAATCCGTTTAAGAGGGATAAAAATAATTGTACTTCAAAGCCACCGCCCGCCGATGAAATAAATGGAGCTCCTAAATATATTCTCAACAAAAGCCAAGTACCGAAGAAATTCTTTAAAAGGCAAACGCTAAATCGCCTTGGGAACGTCGTTTCTGATCTACACGGTGAGATATATGTATGTGTATAAATACACTAAAATAGCACAAGATCGATATTCGTCTAAAGTTACCTAATTAGGCCCGACGTATGGCGGCAACAGACGGGCCTGTCTCACTGATTCAAAG
Organism: Arctia plantaginis; assembly: GCA_902825455.1. NCBI lineage: Eukaryota > Metazoa > Arthropoda > Insecta > Lepidoptera > Erebidae > Arctia > Arctia plantaginis. Next base: position 293,677 of record CADEBD010000322.1, on the reverse strand, counting down.
CTCCCTGATAATATACATGTACAATAATATTTAATATACTGTTTAAGCTGTAAGTTAGTAGCGGTAACTCAAGTATTTCCTTTGTGGAAGTCTCAAAGATTTTATATTAAGAGTTAATCATGATTAGTGCTAATATTATTCGACTGGCATGTTGGTGTAGTGGTTAATTAAACTGACTGCTACGCCAGAGGTCGTGGGTTCGATTCCCACCCAGGACAAATAATTGTGTGATGAGCACGGTCATTTGTTTTGTGTATCGGTGTGCTTTCTCTATAATATGTATGTATTTATAAATATATAAGAATGTTTATCAGCAGTTTGGTTACCATGGCATAGCATGGTTGGAAGTGGGGTTACCTGTCTATTTTGACAGCGGACGTCACACGCTGCGCTTGCGGACCTGTGGTTTCTACTCCTATTCGTTAAATCGACCACACACGTACACTACACACGTAGATTTACGCTTCGGTCTACCTGCGTAGGCACATCGATCTGCACGGGGACCTCTCCGGCTCGGTTATGTACCGTGTCTCCGGTAAACCGTGACCTGTGTGGACTACATCGGTAATGTTCGTATATCTATATATCTTCTCCTTTCTTATTTGATCACGCAGAAAAATCCTAAGCATATACATCTCCATAACTCGTTGAGCGGCTCTGAGCGTTTATCACACCCTTATGGAAGTAGGAACTGAAGTTGTTGTTGTTACATTGTTGTTGTTTCCGGACCGATACGACCTTCAAACCTTCATGAAAAGAGCGTACTCCTTCCTGAAAGGCTAGCAACGCGCTTGAACTCCTGAATTGCAGGCGTTCATGGGCGGCGGTAGTTGTTTTCTATCAGGTGACCTGTATGCTTGTTTACTCCTCATTCCATAAAAAAACGTTGTCTAAATATACGCTTTCAACAACAAGATGATGATGATGATCTATTTTATGAATAGTTAACGAACTTATTGGCTCGATTCTCTATAGCATTCCCCCTATAAAATGTAGTTATCCTGTATTACAGATTCCTCCTGATATAAAAACTTCACGAGCAACACCGAGATAACACGCATATGTTCATCACACAATTATTTATCCTGGGTGGGAATCGAACTCACGACCTCTAACTTAGCAGTCAGGGTCACTAACTAATAGACCAATACGCCAATTTAATTAAACCATGTATACTAGTAAGAAGATAGGTTGTTTATTAAACCTACGCTCGAAAAAACTTTAGACCCGCTGTGTGTATTTACCGAGACTCGTAACTTACTTAGAGCCGCGTAGTTTTCATCAGTCAGATTGCCGCAATCACAGTCACCAAGTTATAGATAAACAAAAGTTAAATCGAAGACGATCCAACCATTCAGGACCTGTAATCCCATAAACACAGATACATACGTTAAACATTTCTATCAGGTTAGGGGTTAAAAATAATCATATTGTAATTTATCTTTAAATAAAAGAACATTTCATTAATATACCTTCTTCCAACTTCCTTTTTTACTGGCCTCGCAATAAGAATATAAGGCCCCAGAACCATTAATTTAACGCAAAGCCATTAGGGATCAACAATCGACCCTGACAGTGTGTGCAGACATGGGTGTATATGTCGTTAACTGTGTTGGATCTTTTTTCTGCGAAAAACTTTAATAAATAGGCAGTGAAAGTAGTTTTTACTTAACTCAACGGTAGTTAGAAATGTTGTGTGATCTGTGGTAATGTAAAGACAAGGTAGACATAACAGTTAGAAAATATAGATATCTGATAGTACCAATGGTATGTTTTCTATACCTACATCTTTTCAATTGCCTCCACCAAAATCTTTTTTTTGAAGAATCTTTTGAAGAATGAATTTGTAATGTGTTACTCAAAATAAAATGAAATACCTGAAAAAATAATAATAATACACACAATATTTAATAAGAAAGTACCAATAAATAAGTGGTATTTATCGATGTGGTGACGGACTAAGAATAAGGAGGGTCAACACTCCTTCATCCCGTGGGTGTCGTAAGAGTCGTCTAAGGGAGCAAACTACGCAGGACAACATCACTGTGAAGAGATAATAAATTAAAAAAATTAATAGAATAAAACTACACACAAACCCTATACTAACCCGTCTGGCCAGCGTGATACAGTAGGCCAAAACCAGCTTTTTAAGAAGAGGCCTATGTCCAGCAGTGGACTACTAAAGGCTGTTGATGTTATGCAGGTGTGAATAACTACGTAACTTCTGGAATATCTTTTGAGTACATGTTTAGAAAGTATAAATTTGATGTTATGCCAAATACTTTCCACAAGTTCACAAGTACTTTTCCTTTGAAATAATAATGAGAATGTTTTTTTGAGATTCACGAAGCTCTCTGTTAAAGTAAATATTAAATAATACTTTTACTAAGTCTGTACTAGTATTATGCGTCGATCATTTACTCAATTAGTTTTCGTAATCTTTAATATATATTTTTTTATTTTATAATTTGTCGATTTCATATATTAGTATTTATTTGACTTTGACCATTTGGTGTTCATGTATGTTGAGAACATAATTAAAACCGACCTAAAGAACACTTAGGCTTAGACCACACAAAGTGTTGCCCCATGTGGACAACACTCAGAGCAGTAGGAAGCGGCAGGTTGACCGCATAAACCACTGCGTCATCCATGCAGACATTGTAAGTTTATGAACAGTTTAGATTATATCATAATTATGTTTCGCTGTTCATATCGAATGTATAAGGCTTCCCACTGTAGGTGAGCTAATATCTATTTAATTAATAATTTAGATAATTAAACACAACAGGACAAAATACATTAAACCACATAAACATTTAATTGGTACCGCCGCTGCATGGCTGCGCCAGTACTCTCAATGAAGTGAGAAATTCATTAATTCCAACAAACAGTTTAATTAATTTTGTAGTTACAATCTAGTAATGGAGAATTGAACACATCATCTAGTTTAATTTCATGTGTTTCAATTAGTATTATTATTGCCGTTTTTCACTTTAAAAAACGGTTAAAAAAAGCTGAGTCTCAACTTTACAATTAATATACACTGCCTAGCTATGAACCCGCGTCGAGTTGTTAATGAACACCTTCAAGAAAATTAGAATATTAATAGTATGGAGTATCGCCGGCCTCATGGCATGCCTGGGATCAACTCGAATGATACGTGCGATAATAACTCCCATAGAGGAATGACAGAATATTGCAACATCAGAGGCCTACACTCCGACCTTAAATGTTGCTCACTGTTGTTGACATGCTGTTCACTACCACCTCGATGGACCAGTGGAGTGTGCATACACGTTAGAGATGATATCAGTTCTTCCCGCCTCGGCAATTTTGAAGGTAGAGACCTCTCCATCTTGTGGATCGTTGTAGACAGCGACGATCATCCATGTAAAACGGCGTTCCGCCGAAAGCAGGAAAAAACAAACATCTCCGATCGGCTCGATCCCTTGGCGTTACGTAGAGATGTGGCTTCACTCTGTATTCTCTATCGCATGTATCATGGAGAGTGCTCCGAGGAATTGTTTGGACTAATACCACCCGCAAATTTCCGCCATCGTTCCACACAGCAAAATTTTCATCCTCATTACCTGGGTAATTGGCGCTCCACTACTGTGCGCTTTTTGAGGCACTTTTTGCCCATAACGCATAATCAGCTGTTGAACAGTATGAACTGCGGTATTTCCGACGACGATACGACCTTCAAGAAAAGAGCATACTCCTTCCTAAAAGGGCCAGAAACGCGTTTGTGACTCCTGAGTTGCAGACGTTCATGGGCGGCGATGGTTACTTTCCATCAGGTGACCCATCTGCTCGTCTGCCCCCTCTAACATAAACAAAAAAAAGCAGGAACGTTACCAAGTCTGAGCAATTGCAGCGACGGTAGGTTGGGCAAAGACCTTTACTATTAAAAGAGTAATCTATTTTTACCTTCAGGTCAAATTACTGCTTTGAACCGTTTAAAGGATACCTTCAGTATTACATGTAATAAGATTGAGAATTTCCTTACCTATCTACGTTATCTCATTGAAAAAGTGTGTAAATCATTAGAACAACAACATAAACATTTTATTTTACTTCCAATGCATGAAGCGAGATATTCATTTGTTTCAATAAATCAATATTTTCAGTTACGATCCAGTAATAATATGTAGAAACACATCATCTGTTTTAAGTTTATGAAGTTCAATTAGTTTCACACCATTTGCACGACGACGGCGATAATGTGAACACTACAGCGAAACTGTTCAGTAGGTAAAATAACAATTTAGTTTTGGAAAACCCCTTAAGAAGACTGTTACTTTAAAAATCATCATTAACAGCCTTTAATAGTCCACTCCTGGACATAGGTCTCTTCTTAGAAAGGAGGTTTCGACCTACTATACCACGCTGGCCAAACGGGTTGGTTGGTATAGGCCTTTTTCCAAGTTTTCTTTCTCGTTGTAGTGCTGTTGTCCTGCGTAGTTTGATCCCTTAGTCGGCTCTTACGACGCCCAAGAAATGAATAGGGGTGGTGACACTCCGTATTCTTAATCCATTACCACACAGACCACTTGACACACTTCACACTTTAAAAATACCTCCATCTAATACCAAAACAATAAATAAAATTTGACTGATAATTTAAAAAGTTAGCGAATCAATTATTGAACAAAAAGCTTCTTGCCTCCTTTCTTCAGATTGAGGGTATGGTGCGAAAAGCATTATCGGCGAGAAAAAAAAGGTGAAAAACAATTACTTCTAAATTCAAGATACCTTTTAAAAGGGTGTTCAACAAGGCAAACTCACCTTTTTTATTTTAGGTGATGACGGGAACACTTCAATATAATCCAATTCTCTATCTCAATATGCAATTATGCACACTTTTGAACTGTAAAACCAAATGTCATTTCACTAGGCACAAAGTTAATTATTTCTTAAAAACTGGACAGAAAATTTGTTAAATTAGTTGAAATCACCGATGATGCGTAAATTATCAACATCTTTTATTTAAACATGAACAAGAATATGATATAGCTGAAATCATAGAAATATAACGCATCAACGCCATTGACCGTATAAACTAGCATTTTGTCCAGACGTACGAGTATATATTGTGCGGTAAGTCCTAATAATGACACTATCAGCCGCTCAGTACCAAAACACAGGAACACGTTTGACTTCTTATGCATCGCCAACGTAAGCTTTCTCCTGCTCAGGTCACATCAACCGAACTGAATAGTGTCCCGGTTAAAAAGGATGATTACTCGCCTCTATCCAAAATTTATTCTGCCCAGATAGCGCCAATAATGACAAAAAATTTAACGTAAATATATTATAAACGTTAAGAAAATCACTATCTAAATATTTACTGAACATTGTACTTCATCAAAACGATAAAAACTACTAAACACTCACTCAAGAATTTTCTGTCAAAAGAAGGATCGTAGAAACTCTATAATATTCTTACCGACGAGATTCAAAAACAGCAAGATGTACCAAAATAATTACGTTCATACTCGCTATTTATACTTGTTATTGTTAGTACTACACAAATCTTATGTTTTCTCAATAAGATCGAACATGTCGTGTCCGTCATATGACATTCCTGTTGAAACGTTTACGTATATATTTGGCACACAGTCACAGAAAAATACGGCAGAACAGGCGGACGCTATAGAAAATAGATACCAGCCTAAAACATGACCAGAAACTACTGTACGTAAGGAATTTATTTTTAATAAAGTTTGTGTTGATTTTCATCAGGAATTTTAATTGTAACAAACTGTTTTTGCTTTTATACATTCCGTTGCACGTCCAAATATAAAAACATTTCTATTGTTACAAGTATCTATATGTATTTAGTTCGAATAGTGCATGTCAACATCAAAATTGACGTCACACAAAAAGTGTATTGTTAATGTACCTATATATACGAGTAAATGTAGCATAAATAGGCTCAAAAGGTTCTAAGAAAAATGAAGATTGAAAACTTCAATCTTCAACCAGCAAAGTGTTAAGTAGTAGCTTTAGGAACTTTTATTATTTGGATGTTATTTAGAAATTAACAATACAATTCCAATTGTCAGTGTTTTTATAAGTAGTTATGGGTATATTATAAAATGAAAAAAGTGATTACAATAACAAAAGCAAATCTTTAACAGTCACCAACGTCCAAAACTCACTATTAGGTATATATCAAAGATGTAATATGGAAAAAAACAACAGCTGTCATTGAAATACGTGCTTATTTTGTGCCCTACCCTTTACGAATTATTCTCGAAATCAATTTTTGGGCTGCTTACCTTAAAGTCATTAAAAAAGAGAATGGGAAGGGAGTTACCTAACAAATAGTCAGTTTTAAAGTTATGTGTGACTATTGGCCTTATTTTTATGGTATTTTTCTTATTTAGTTTGAGATAACATGCATTTTTAAATACCTCCCGTCACTAGTTTAAAGGACCTGTTGAGAACTGAACTAAAAGAATTAATATAAAAGAAGCACTAAGAACTTTATTATACGAGTACATCTGGTATGTATTCAATGTTTGCGGTTTACACATCTAAATATAATTTATAAATAGAAGTATCATGTTATGTAAACATTTAAAACAACATTCATGTTGTATTTACAATCTCTATAAACCGACTTGAAAAAAAATGGAATATACCTAATAATGATTGTAATCGACCAGTCTACACTTAAATTTTCAGACGAAAATATTCTGTACTCTCACAAAAGTTCTGAAGCAGACAATAACAACGAGAAAACAGCGAGGACATTATTAAATGTCTTTCTATAACTTATGTTTTAGTACCAAACAATAACCTGCGAGTTGATGTTCTTTGTGGACTTCTGCCATTTTAACTTCTATTACCGAACTTGTTGTCTGCTTAATGAAAGTTTTGTTGTTTTTTTGATTAAGTGAACTGCTTGGTGTGATAGGATTGTCATTGCGTTTTTTATTATATTCGTTTTTTTGTAGATTTAGGATATTTATTGGTATTTAATTTTAATTTAATGTTTTAGGAAAACTTATAGCTACAGGTACAAATAACTCAAATCAATCGAATAAAACAGGTAACTTGAAACGTAGTAGGATAATACAAAATTAGTCATAGGTATATTAAAATTATAATGTGCAAAATTTGTTTGTTTATGCTTGGTATTCATTGAAACTGTCAAAAACTGTCAAACAATTTAAAAAAAAATAGTGTTGATTTGTTTTGTCTTTTCTATTTGTATATAGAGATCAATCTTCTACAAAACGCGAAAAGAAATGTGACGACTCCCACATACAAAGAAAAGGACGGCCTATCAATCGTTTAGCCGCGGCACACCAAGCATGATCACCTCGCCTGGTCGGAAGATCCTGATTTTGTGTTGGAGGAACACGACACCCGTTCCTCCACAGTTGTGACCCGACGTGATTGTGAGCAGCCTTTAAAAGGAGCAGACCATCAGCAGCACCATCGTGTACACTCCCACAGCGATGAGCAGTAATCAAGTCTCAGCCAGCCAGCCACCTCGGCCACAAGAGGGATACCATCTGCATTTAGCGACCGCTCCAGCCTGGTTCCCCCTACGGCCTCATCAGCTTTTAGGCACAGCACACTGCACCTACGGTCCATGTAAGGAGAGCATCACTCTCCTGTCTGTCTGTCTCACGCAACAGCCAGCCACAACCGCCCCGACTCACTGGGGACTTCACCGCAGCACCGCGCACTGCACGAAATCTCGACTCACTGGGATCAGCGGACTTCAGCTTCGACTCACTGGGACTAGCGGCTTTCAGTGCCGACTCACTGGAACTAGCAGCACTCAGTTCCGACTCACTGTAACTACTCACTACTAGCATTGGCACGCTCCTAAACAAGGCACAGACAGCGGACTCATCAAGATATCGACCTCCGGTCTTCGAGGGGAGGGATGTGGCGACTCCAACGTACAAAGAAACGGACGGCCCATCTACCGTTGGGTCGCGGCCCGCCAGGCATGATCACCTCGTCTGAACGGAGGATCCTCCCTTTGTATTGGAGGAACATGCCACCCGTTCCTCCACCTCACCCAAGTCTAACATTTCTATTTATGGTTCATACGATAATGTTTATCGCATTTAAATATTTTTATTGCATAGTCAGTTTGTTTTGTGAGTCGTCGTTTATTTTTAGTATTTTAAACTCCACTCCTTAGTTTCTTTCGATTATTTTATTGCATCGTTAAATCTTTTACTGGTTCAGTACTGAGGATGTGTTATATATAATACTGTATATATTACAATTTCTTTTCTACTGGTTCCTGTCTGTCTATCAGTTTGGTATATTTAATTATGACAACACTGATACCGTAGACAGCTGTTGTGTATCAGACTTTAACGCAGAAAGCCATTTTCCAGACGGTCATAAAATGTCAAATGGTTTCAATAAAAACAATAAGCCGCCCTGATAAGAAAAAAGTTATAATAACAAAGTAATTGTTCTGAAGTTTGTGCTAATATTATATTAATATATATATTTAGTGAAAATTAGGTTCTTCATCTCATTATTCGGCCACATCAATGGCCTATGTGATCGATGGTGATCGCAAGTTAAAATCTACTCCTGGCTACTTATTTTTAAAACGGACTTTTGAATTTTTCTTTGCTTAAACCTAATTAATAGTGCATCTAAGAGTTGCCTGTAAAAGATAGTATACCATAAGGCCGCCTTCATAGTACTGTTTTTTTAATCCTTATACTACATTGTAATCTTTCCTATTCTTGATGTGCAACCAAGAGTACGTGTGTCTAATAAATTTAAAGAAAAACATTTCAGGAAACAATCAAATTATTCCATTACACATTACAAAATAATTGTAACGTTAAATAATGATATTAGAAATGTAATGCCACTAACATTAAAAAGGAAAATGAGATTGTCGTAAATCATTTATCGGGCTGGTGTTGGCTTTTCGATCAACAACGAAGGTTTACCGGTTTCTGTCAAAAACTCTGATCCGTGTGGTGACGGATTAAGATTACAGAGTGTCACCACCCCTATTCATTCCCTGCGTAGCGTAAGAGCCGACTAAGGAAGCAAACTACGCAGGACAACAGCACTACAAAGAGAAGGAAAACTTGACACAGACCCTATAGCATAAGTCTGGACCTGAGAGGCCGATGTCCAGCAGTGGAGTATTAATGGCTGTTGATGTATTGTGATGATGTCAAAAGCTAGTGTTAATGGGTCAAATCAATACCCTTTTAAAAACAGACCTTCATAGTCATGGTTCAATAGGTTTATGGCAAGATGTCCTGAGCCTGCTATAAATTAATGAACTCATTTTTATCCAAGGTGATTTATTTTAGTGCACAAACTTCTAAAAATATTTAAAATGTGTCATTTTCTAGGTCACGTAATAATTGCAATATTAAAACTGAAACTAATTCATTAAAATCGAAGCACCAGCATTTAACGCGCAATGTTACATAAAAAAATAATAAACAAACGCGTCAAATATTTTATATACAACCCAACTTTAGTAGTCAGTTTCGGCTTCGTGATCGTAAAACGTACTACGTGGACGTGTAGTGCGAACCGTCAGATTAATTACCGGTATTAGTGCACCCGACCGGTGCCCGCATGGCGAAGAACGACTAGCGAGGCTTCCGAGCCTCTAGGTATTACTGACGGTGGCTACATGTATTCAGTTATAACCATATCATTACAGCACCTTATACTTTAAAACATACACGTGTAAAATTCCTCTATAATTTTAAGGAAAACTTTTGAAGGCCAGCGTGGAAAATATAAATAGTTAATAAAAATCTCAAATTTACAAGTTTCATAACAATACCAGGGTTTCAGAAACAGTAACTCACTGTCAACACCAGTCCCCACTATCGCATTACGTTGACACAAAATGAGAAATATTACTGTACTTTTAAAAACTTAAAAATACAAGCTACCTTTCAGTTTGTGACTACAGGTTTGTGGGCTGCAAAATATAAAATCAAATATTTACTATAGCTTGAGGGAGTGATTTAGTTAACATTTAATAAATTTCTCATTAGTCAGATGTTCTACATGATATATAGTCAGTATAATTCTCACAATTGTATGGTTTTAACAACTAAACACCACTAGCCGTTACAGATTAGATTCGTGTTCATTAGAAATTACTCTTTGCACGAGTAAATTCTCAGTATGTTCGCGTATATCCGTGTTGTGGAACCCAGCTAAGTTTGGGTCCAGACTCAGATAATTCTGCTTCCAAAGACAATATTTGATTACTTTATTATCCATCTCCTTTCTCTTTAATCTCTTTTGCATTATTTCGTACACGTTCCCTTACTTATAGGTTAAATCCTGTTGACCTAGTCCTACGCTTCAACCTTTGTGTCTCATATCCTGCGCTTCATTAGTTCCTGTTCCGCTTAAACAAAATCCTCAAAACATGAAAACTCACTTGAAAATACTTATACCTACCCCAATATTGAAAGAAAAGGTTGTTTTGACGTAACAAAAGTGGGGTCACATACTATATCCTCGGGCACTCTGAACAACATGTCAATATTGAGAGGTTTTAATGTGAAGAGTAAAAATATTCATCAAATAAATTTTTGCATACATAGTTCGATCGGTTACCGTTCAGTGAAAATATTTGTATTTATATATTTATTTTATTATTCAAAGTGTTTTTATACATATACTCGTATATGTATAAATGAAACAACTATATAAATAAAACAAAGTCGGGCATTATTAGTTACTCAAGAACGGCCGGGCACATTTTGCACACGGGATCTGTGATTTGTTAGATTTCACCAAGAACAGTAGAATAATACTATTGAAACCTATTTAGATAACAGCAGAGATAACATATCTTACGACTCCCTAAGAGGCACTGGAATGGTTCTCCACCTATCTTCAGGGGCGACAGCAGTATGTTCGTATTGATGACCTGTCATCGAGTCGGTGCGACCCCTACTCTTCCGTGAGGTGGAATACTATTTCGTATTTTACTCTCAATATTTAATTACCACATAACTCATCTTCAGTGTAGTTATCACCTGTATGCTGATGATCTGCAGCTGTAAACACAGGCAAGGGTAGAGGCCCTAACTCAAGCTATTGACGGAGCCAACTAGGACGTATGTAAAGTAAATAAATAATTACATATGCTAAAAAAATATCCACTAAGTTTAATGCACAGAAATCAAAATGTTTTAACATGCGCTTTTAGAGGAAGATTATTTTCTTTTAATTTAAAGCAGTAGTTGCTTTAGAAATCTCACATTGTCATACATACAAAAATAATTATCGAATGAAGACATTCTCTTTTTCTTGTGTTCTTAGACCTCATGGCTAGCAAAAAGGACCACAGCTATCACGACAAATGCCACTATAATTCATCTCCCATGAACTCCATACCTCATATTTTGCCGTGTCCGTGAGAGTTATCAGCTGACAACCCAGCCGCGCTGTCGTTTAGCGTCAAGTGACGTCACACATACGTCACTGTCAACCATACTTTGTGTGATTGTTATCTTGAATTTAGGGGGCAATATTTGTGGGCGAAAAAACGCATAGAGTGGGTCGAAGATTTTCTTTGGAAAAAATTGATGATGAGCGATGAACTGTGTATTTCGTACGTTATATAAATTTATGTGTAATTGTACTTCTACACGTCATAGCACCTAATGATATATATATATATATCTCACACACTCACACACGGCCGTCTGATCCCAAACTAGGCAGAGCCTGTACTATGGTAACCAGACCGCTGATAAACATACTTATATATTTCTAAATACATACATATTATAGATAAATTACACCCAGACACAGAACAAATGACCGTGCTCATCACACAATATTTGTTTTTTTTTTCTAATAATAGTCAGGTACCTAGAATACGGATTCTCCCTAGTTAGCAATTAAATGAGCACAATGTAACGTGTCTTAAGTCACAAAAACAAATCGCAAAGGAAAAACCCATAGATAAATCTACCCATAGATGAAGTTATCACTTACAACTTTATAGATACGAGTTACAGAAACTTTATTAAATCTAAGCCGTAGTAGTAACAGCCGGTTCAAGTCATAGGTATGCTACTGCGACGACAGTGTTTGAAGAGAAAAACATGTTTCTTTTTCCATTTTCAATTATTATTGTTTCAATTCGACGGGATCGCCTCAGGAATCCAGAAAAGTATAGAAGAAGAGTTCAAAAAACGATTGAAATTTCATATCTTTATTGGGAATACTGTAGCCTCAAAATGTAGGTAGTTGGAAAATTAATTGACTTTGATTTTAGATCTATTTCAGGGTACGATCTTTTGAAATGCCCTTATGGGTGTGTTACTTTTCTTCGTAACTATTAAATAAATGATTTGAATTAAGAAGTAATAATTAGTGTCACACGTATTTACACACTACCAGGTGTTCCGACGACCTAGTGAAGGTCATGGGAAGCCGTTGCACATGAACAGCAAGACCGGTTGTTGTCATCTCCCAATGTTCGCCACATTGGGAGATGCTTATGTCCAGCAGTGGACGTCTTTCGGCTGAAGAGATGATGATGATCTATTTTCAAATATAAGTGGATTACGTGGGAGAGCCGTGGTTACGCAGAAATAGGCTTACATGATACACCTACCCCCGGCCTCACAGAAAACCGGTGTTAAAAATTTGTTTCACTGAGTGTGCGAGGTTACTGCCCGAAATTTTTTGATCTCAAGTAGTACTTGTATAAGTGTTTATATTTGATTCTTTTGTGTAAAAGAAAATACCAGAATGCAAAATAGAACTTACTATTAGATAACAATTGAGATAGTTACATTTATTTTTCATTGAAATATGATCAATGAATTAAATTTATAAATTTCAGCAATAATAAATTAATAGAAGATGTTTCAAACATAGTTTAAATAATTATCACGCAAGAAGCTCTCTTATCTGACTCCAGACTTTTCCATTTGTCCCTATCTTGCCAGGTGCTTTCCAATTTTTTCCTGCTATTTGCATAATATCACCTTCCCAACGAGTTACTGGTCTCCATCTCTTTCTAACACCCGAAGGACCCGTTAATAGCTAATAGTAAAATAAAATAGCAGCCAAAACCTCCTTTCTAGGGAGAGGCCTATGTCCAGCAGTGGTGATTGGTGATAATAAAATCAGGGTATATAGTTTTGTACATAGTTACAACCTACTTTGATTCAATGTTATAGAGTTAGACCTAGGGAAGATTGATTTCAATTCTTTTTTTTCTACGCCGGCGGTCATGGGTTCGATTCCCACCCAGGACAAATAATTATTTGACGAGCACGACCATTTGTTCTGTGTCTGGGTGTACTTTATCTATATATATAAGTATGTTTATCAGCAGTCTGGCTACCATAGCACAGGCTCTGCCTAGTTTGGGATCGGAGGACCGGGTGTTAGATGAGTGAAAATATTATTATTATTTGTTTATTGCACAAATGTGTCACAATCCTTTGAGTAAAAAAAGGAAGGCCTTGGTATCAGCCAGATCGCAATGACCCATTGTGCCGAAGCGAGTGGGAGAAGAGACCGTGTTTCAAAACACTGAAAAACCTTTTAAATAATTAAAAAAAGACAGTACAATGGCGCATGTTTACTTATTAGGTCACTTTACTCCCAGATAGAGGATCCTTGTCCAACCAGTTACTAGTCGGGCGTCCCCAATAACTATAGACGAGAGAGTTGAACCATATATTTTTATTATTCTACTTACAAAACAGGACTCTTTAGAGTATCTTCTGTTTTTTTTTCTGATATAGGAAGCAAACTACAAGACAGGACGGCAAGTGACAACCCTCGCCCATGAACATGTGCGAACGCCGCCGATGTGAGCCATTAGAAACACAAGTTAATGCCAATCAGAGGGCCATCATCATCATCAACAGCCTTTACTAGTCCACTGCTGGACATAGGCCTCTCCTTAGAAAGGAGGTTTTGGCCTACTATACCACGCTGGCCAGACGGGTTGGTATAGGGTTTGTTTCAAGTTTTCCTTCTCTCTGCAGTGCTGTTGTCCTGCTTAGTTTGCTTCCTTAGTCGCCTCTTACGACACCCACGGGATGAATAGGGGTGGTGACACTCTGTATTCTTAATCCGTCACCACACGGACGGACCAATCAGAGGGCCAAGTACGAGTTTATTTCACTTCTACTCGATCGTCATGGTGACGGCGTTCGGCGTTCTGATTGGCTCGCGCTGAAATCTCTACCAATCGCAACGCTAAACGCGCTCGACGTCGCGAGCGAGTTTAGAAATAATCGGTGTGAAATAAACTTGCACTCGGCCCTAAGATGTCAATAATAATAACCTCACCCATCTCACACAAGGATATCTGATCCCAAACTAGGCAGAGCCTGTACCATAGTAACAAGACTGCTAATAAATATACTTTTATATTTCTAAATTCGTTCATATTATAGATATATTACACTCAGACACAGAACAAACGGACGTACTTATCACACAATTATTTGTCCTGGGTGGAAATCGAACCCACTAACTCCGCAATCAGGGTTACTAACCACTAGACCAACAGGACAGGCCAGATGTTCACTGTCAACACGCTCGTAAAAGATTTAATTATGAATTAAATGACGTAAAAGGTTTTTTTATAACCTACTAATGTGTAAACTCGTACTATATTAGATTTCGTAACTAATCAATAATGAAAATATTTAACAAAAGCCGCATGAAAATATTTGTTATTTAAATTATGGTTGTATATGTAAGTTTGTTTTGATTTTTTTTTTAAAGTAAAAAACAAGCATTTCTTTTAAACTGTATCAAAATTGAACAATTTGATAAATGTTGTCAAAATTCTGTCAATAACACATATATTTTCTTAATGTTCAAATGACGTTTTAACATCACAAATATAAAATCTACGTTGTTGTTATCAAAGTATATATTTACAACACTTCAATAAGAGATATGCGAGAGCTTTTGACATAAAAATTAAAACCAACCCATCCAAACACATGACACCACACAACGCTTACTTTACTTACAAATAAAAATCAAAAGATACCACATTAAGACACTTCACTACACTAACTAACCTACAGGGTGTATAAATATAGTTATAAAAATATTTATAAGTTTGTCGCGTCCCTCAGCGATCCTCGGGGAGGACGCGTTCGGCGCGCGCGTCCGACAGCCACTGCCGCGCGCCGCCTCTCAACACACGGCAACGAGAATCAGCTGACAGATACAGACACATCATCAATGGAAATGACAGTTCGTAGAACTATTGCTACGAAATCTCGTAGCTTCGTAGATGTCTCACAGCTAACAGTTGATTGTCATTAAATAAAATAATAATGATTAATTTTAATATTTTTTCTGTTTTATTTATTTATGCAGACATTTGCCAGGCCATATTTTTTAAACTACATGAGTTTTCATTAATTTCAAAGACATTATTTTCTTTCTATATAATAACGACACACTTGGGGAATATATATACCTATAAACATTCATGGATAACAGGTTAAAAGACACGATTCAAATATTCACATGAATCTGAAATAAACGCCAGCTATCAATTCAGTTTCCTTTTCTTTTGTATTGTGCCATGTTTTATTCATACCCGTGTGTAGTGGGTAGTTGGACAAGACGCGACCAACAAAAGGAGGAACACGTTTATACGAAGGCGCTCATTCGATTCGCAGGATTTTACAAATCTAATATTTGTACTCTGATTTATCTGCTTTAGTGAGTGGTCAGAGGGATGGCATTAATATTGAGATAAAGTTTCTTGGTTAAAAAGAATATCGATAAACAATAAATTTGTTAGAATTGAGAGGACTAAACGGATCAGGGAAACTCATACTCCTTAGGGGTAGTTATTACATTATATAGTAGTTATTATGTCATTAGTTTGTAACTACGTGTGTATCATTACCAAACTGATCAAACTTACATCATTATAGAAGTGCTATAAGAACAAGGTCCGTGTGGTGACGGATTAAGAATACATAGTGTCACCACCTCTATTCATCCCGTGGGTGTCGTAAGAGTCGACTAAGGGAAAAGACTACGCAGAACAATAGCACTGCAGAGAGAAGGAAAACTTGACACAAACCCTATGCCAACCCGTTTGGCCAGCGTGGTATAGTAGGCCAAATCCTCCTTTCTAAGGAGAGGCTTATGTCCAGCAGTGGACTATTAAAGGCTGTTGATGATAAGAACAAAACACTTAATACAAAATGTGTTAATGTGTAAACAATAGCGCCTAACAACGGTTACATTAAGCCACACGTTGAAATGTATCGGTAAGAAATACATATATTGTAATAGTCTCTAGTTATATTAAATTTAATTGATTTCTGCGGTAAGCTGATGATGATATTAAATTTAAATTGCATGTTGTTCTAGTGGTTAGTGACCCTGGCTGCCAAGCCAGAGATCGTGGGTTTGATTACAACCCTCGCCAAAAAAAAATCGGTGAGCACGATCATTTATTCTGTATCTGTGCAATTTATCTAAATCGCATGTATATGGTTTAAAAACGACTGCACGGGTGGCGTAGAGGTTTAAGCGATCGCCTCGCCGCTCACTACTACACTGAGTGTGGTGGGTCCGATCCCTACATAGGATGACACTTTGTGTGATCCACTAATTGTTGTTCTAAGTCTGGGTGTTCTTTGTGTCCGTTTCATGTGTGTTTGTAAATTCCCCCGTGACACAGGATATATTCCTAATGCGGGAGTTGTATTTTTAAGAAAAAGAAAGAAAACTAGTAAGTACGTTTTAAAAAAAAATAAAACTCACGATTTATATCATGTTACACTATTTTCAACAACTGAAGGTAGTTACACTAGTACTATTATAGTAATAATTTAAATCTTCAAGTCTGGTTTCAGACTTTTTAAAAGAAGCGATCTGCCCGCGCACCGCCATTTTTTATATCTCGGTCAAGACAAAGTTCCACTTGCCAACACTCTGCACTGTATTCAAAACTTATATTTTAAAAACAGTTCTAATAATTGAAATGTATGAGAAATGTTTATCAGCAGTCTGCTTACGATAGCACAGGTTCTGCCTAGTTTGGGATCAGACGGTCATGTGTGAGACGTGTCAAGCTACAATATAATAACCTCACATATCTCACCTCACATATATTTGATTGTTTGAAATACCTTTTGTTCTATAAATAGCAATCAAAACTTTCACGCTTCTCTTTTAATTGCGAAAATGCTGACTACAAATTCATAGTCCATGTAATTTTCTCGAGAACTTGTAAAAATTAGGCAAAAGAACTTATTATTTTAAATTTTGCTTCTCTTATATTATGGCAGATATAAATTAACTTTTTATAACAAAACAATCTCAATTTATAATTGCACAGAAGAGTTTAAAGTTTTAATCAGTAACTTAAGCTGATGTGTAAACCCTTAATAATTGTTGTTAAGATTCTGTACGAGACATATAGAACCAGACGAGACGACAGTATAAGAGTTTAATAGTTTTAATAATGGCGGTTCTAAAGGCTGACAGTAAATCGTCGTAAAGTGGCGTCCTGCGCATTAATATCCCATTTAATTGGTGCTAAGCTGGCAGGTCATAAACTTGTCATAGTTTACGAGGCCAGTGTCCTGCAAGGTTCATAATTGGAGCTGGTTATTTGATAACGGCTTTGGAGGATGAAATGTTAATAATATTTTATTCAAAAACTGTTGAAGTAATACTAAAATGATATAACTTTTTGTGGGAAATCTACATCAGGAAGGCTTTTGGGCATCATTATCTCGTCAAAATGTCACGAATAAATCGATTCCCTGATATAGTCAGCCGCTAAGAAAATTGGAATTATATCACAAAAGACCCACCGGCACTTCAGCTCTGAATAGATTCTTAACTTATATATAGTTCGGTATTGCATAAAGTAATAGTCATTTTAATGAAAAAAATATCAATTTAAAGCTATAGACTCTGTTGACTGAAGAGTCCTTAAGCTTATAAACGATATTCGGACTAATAGGGATCTATATACTCTTGAGTATTGCTATAAAGACATCTACTCGTCGGTCTTCATAGGATTCAATTTGGTGAGTGTGCCAACAGGCTTTGGTAGTCCACTGAGTGGACCTATCCTTAGAAAGAAGATTTTGGTCTACTTTACCATTGCTAGATGGGTTGGTATAGAGTTTGCTTCAAGTTTTCCTTCTCTTTGCAGGGTTGTTGTCCTGCGTTGTTTGCTCCCTTAGGTGGCTCTTACGACATCCAAGGCATGAATACGAATAAAAAACGAAAATGAAGATACTGTATTATTATAATTTGAAAGGTACTTAAATAAAACGCTAAAGATGAAATCCAAAATGGGCTTTCTGTTTTACAAATAGATTTGATAATCGATAAAATAAGTAACTCTATTTTATGTCGTAAGAATATACAAAATAACTCAGATATAATTCATAAAAGGTCTCGGGCCGCGAGCTCAGAGGCTCTTGTCGAGGCCCCGAGTCGTGCCTAGGAATTATTTAGTTCCAGATTTCTAGGTAAACAGAGCGCTGAATTATTTGATTAGGATTCTAAATAGAGTTAAATTTCATAAAAGTTTTAGTATATTCATATAATATTAGAAAGTTATCTAATAAGTGGGGTTTTATAAAAAAATAATGATTTCTCTGGGAGTGCAGGTACTGTTTATTTTACAAAATGGTTTTATTTGGCTTGCCTTGTTTATGTATGGGGGTTTATGTATGTGATGTGAGTTCATCATCACCAACAGCTTTTAGTAGTCCACTGGCTGGACATAGGCATCGCCTTAGAAATGAGGTTACATGTATGGTAATTGGCATGTTGTTCCGTTCATGTTAACCGTTAAAATGTTCATGTTGTACATCTCAAAATTTAGTTCTAATGATAATAATAAAATGAATATTTAAATTCGATAACATTTTAAATGCAAGATGGCCGCCACCACAAAATGTCTAATATTTTTCTACAATCACCTCATCATGAATTCTCGAGAATTAAATAAGAAAAATTTGAATGACGTAATTTTATTCGTTATTTACATGTGCATATCGTAGAGAAGCGGCTATCAGATACCTCTAATAATATGGGAGAACCCTTCAATCAGGCGAAATGATCAATCCTGATGGGCTGCGACCCAACAGTTGATTTTGGGGAGTTATATGAAGATAAACATACTACTACATATTCGTACTTCTAGTACCTAATATCTAGTAGTATGTTTCTCTTTCGTTGTATGTGGAAACCACCACGATATAAACCTTCCCAACTCTGTTGATGTCATTTACTAAACCCCTATTTCATGCTAACATTATAAAATCGATGTATGGCGATAATTTTTAATAAATAAGAGTGCATGAATCGGGTGGATAATGGTTCTAACAATCTATCTTAACGTTCTTTTGGTTCTTTGGGTGTCCGTGAGGTAGGCCCTTAGTTTTTTCGTCATCATTGTCAGTTGCCAATAAATGAGTTGCAAGAAAAACGCCTATTGCAATCCATACTTATTTATTATTGCTTATTATTATTATTATAAATGTGAAAGGGAGTGTGTTTGTTTCTTTTGTTACGTTTTTACACCTAAAGCACTAAACCGATATTAACTCATCAATATCAATAGAAAGGTACATTATCAGCGAGTACCATAGGCTACTTTTTACCGCGATAACCGATATATCTACAAAAGCTAGCAAAAGCTAGTCCTGAATAAAAGAAACTCCCAAGACGTAATTGAGTGTTAAACATGTGTAAAGAATAATCCTTTTTAAATATTACTGTCATCAAAGACATACTTACCAAGACCCAGATAAGAAACAAAAACCGGTATTCTCATAACACTTTACTGAGGACTTAAGCGGGCTATTAAAAGGCTTTGTGTAGAGTATTTTTCTGCGCGTGCCACCTGCGACGGTACTAACGTGTGACTAAAGTTTTTTATTGTAATACTAACTGGGCCCCGCGGGGTTACCCGTGGTTTATTAAATATATTTCAAAACCTTACTCGTCACACATGAACCATACATTTTTTAGGTAAAAGGCCTATGTGTTAATGAATTGTATCAGCTACCTCCATACCTAATTTTAATCAAAATTGGTCCAGACGTTTGGGAAGTAACAAATATACAACATTCACACGCAACACACAACAATAATTTATGCACCTCAATTAATATGATATGCTACTAGAAATAAATTATTAAATACTAGCTGACCCGGCGAACTCTGTTCCGCCTTAAAGGCAACAAATAAGCCGATTTTCGAATTTAATAAGTTATTTTTTTTCTTAGAAAAAAAAATGAAGTACATTAATCATTTATTATTGTTTCTGCATTTCAGTACATAGGTTGCTCTTCACTTAAGTACCTTGTGATACACGACATTTTTTGTTTTCTTATCAGGCGCAAAAACAAACAACGCAGATGGTCTTCCGACCGATCGGAAATTGAAGTCTTTTAAATTCAAACGGCAAATCGGTTGGGATCATCGGGATCCTCGGAATGAGAACTTCCTCACCTTTGAATTTTCCTTTCAGTATCGTCGCGTAAATTACATTGTTCATCAATTTTCTAACCACCAAATGCGTACCGTTGCACAGTTTTGGTTGGTTTATGTTTCGAAGCATGATTACTACGGAGCCAACCTTTAGGCGTAAATTGTGCGGTGGTAAGCCAGGCACATCCAAGGAGTTTAAAAATTCAATTGGATAGTTGGTGGCTTCATCTTCATTTGTGACGCAGTCAATGGATTTAAATTAATGCATTGTTCCAATGATCTTATTTTGAATTACATAGTTCAGGTCGTCTACATCTTTATTCTTAGGCGCTAAAATTGCTCGCTCACTCAACCACTCGTTATTTTTGTAGTTAGAAATAATGTCTGGAAATACATTGTTGATAAGTTCGTCTTTTGATGACACAAATTTACAGAAATTATTTGGAAATGATATCAATCCGCTCGGTTCATCGACAGGTACTTGACCATTACCGATAGTCAGCAATTGCTCAGAGAATTCTTCAGCAGATGTATCATTATGCAATGCAACTCTCATGTTTGTTGTCAGCTGCAGTTTCTTCACATAGCGCCATAGATTCGACGATTTGAGGCAAGTGTTTATTTCGTCCGCAGCCGTAGATCTTGGAATTACTGGCAGTGTTTGGCGGAAATCGCCAGACAGTAAAATCATTGCTCCTCCAAAACATCTGGAGTCATTCCGTAAATCTTTCAATGTTCGGTTAAGTGCTTCTAATGCACGTTTATGCGCCATTGTGCATTCATCCCAGATGATGATTTTCGATGCCGATAAAACTTTGGCCATTGCTGAATTTTTCGTAATATTACACGTTGGTTCTTCAATAGTTTGAAGATGTAACGGTAATTTTAATGCTGAATGAGCCGTACGGCATCCTTCTAACAATGTGGCTGCTATTCCAGAAGAAGCAAATGCAACCGCTATGTTGGATCTCGCACGAACAGTGGCTAAAACTACTGACATGAGGAATGTCTTACCTGTTCCACCAGGGGCATCTAGAAAATATAAACCACCATTTCCATCATCGATTGCCTTCATTAAAGTATCATAAACTTCCTTTTGTTGGGAATTCAACAGGGGTACATTCGTTTGAACTACTAAATCTAATTCCTGGTGATCATATTCACGTTCCCGTTCCAATTCTCTATTAAATGCGTCATTCATTTCACGATTGGGCGCTGGCATTCCTAACCTGATTAATAAACTACCGCACATGAGGTAACACATATCTTCGATCATGAGTAAAGCACGATTATGTATCTCCTCATTCATCTCAACACCGTGATTTCTGGAAGTGATACGAATTTGATGTAAAATATCTTCTGACATATTATCCTTATATTTGTGCCACAGGTTACATGGGTTTGATGGAAAGCATGTCGAAATTATGATAGCGAATAATGTGCGTATCTGACTTGGAGATGCAGAGATAATGGCTTCAGCGATTGTCGTATCCCAATGTGTATCGTTTTCTAATAAGTTCAGTTCTTCACATGCAGCACGATATGTTGGGAATATTACACCATTAACAGTCCGTAGTGTCTCAAATGACGTTGGCCCACGCACATTTACCAGCAACAACCGCAAATAGAAACATTCATCATTCTTTGGATGAACTGTATACATGCGACCAAGAGCATCAGTAGAAAGCACATCCGGATACCCAGGAACCGCATCGCCTTGCTTCCGTCTTTGAAAATTCTTCGATGAAGGATTCCAAGTATAATAACGTGGCATCTCCGAATAAAGCAAAGTTCGTGCAAACGGTTCGCTTTGGCAGATCGCAAAGAAACTGGTCAATGTAGTTGCTGGAGGTGTTTCAGCACGTTGCATAGCATTCGAAGCCGTGAAATATACTCGTTGACCATTCTCCAGATGCACCGCCAAATGCACAACAGTAGGATGACGTTCGTGAATTGGGAATGCGAATATACGCCAAATCGCTTCATTACAGTTTACATAACGACCAACTTGATAGCGTGAAATTTCATCGTTGGTATTTGAGGATTGCAATCCAAAAAAAGGCATATCGCTGCCTTTCGTGACATATTTGCAAATATATTTTATGGACTTTACTGAATTGCAATACTCAACGTTGCAATGTGTCTTGAACGTTTTAGAAATAAGTGGCGAATATGGAACAATCCAACTGTTGTCGATAACGAAATCCATTCTTTTCACTTTTGTTGTGACAGTTCCACCGTTGTCATCTGGTGATCGACGCCGATACAGCGGATAACCATCGTTACCAGTGACGGTCTCCGCCGTAAATTTCCGTGGATATCGTTTAGAGCACTTTCCATCGACCATGCAAGGTGATTGGGGATTGATGGCGCCACACGGTCCATGAATCATATTTGTAATAACAACATCATGTAGGACTGGATCGGCTTCATGATCAGGAATCTCGGCACATATAATATCATCTATTTGGTCAGGTTGAATTCTTTCGGCTAACCAAATAAGAATATGTGCGTGCGGCAGGCCTCGCTTTTGCCATTCGATTGAATACATCCAGCATCGAGTATCTCCAAAGACGCTTGTTGCGAAAGCGTTGTTTAACAATGAAGTTCATCAGGGACCGAATTTTTTGCCTGAATATACGTGCTGTGATGTCGTGTCTATCACTTGATGTTTGTCCGGGAAGCAGCAATTGAATAATTTCTATCCATTTTGGATTACAGGTAAAAGTAATAAATAGATCTGGCCGACCGTAATGACGAACATATGTCATTGCATCTTGCGCATATTCATGCATATGACGTGGACTACCAATGTACGTCGCCGGCAGAATAGTTAATCGACCAATATTATCTGCATTTCCTTCAGTACTAACTGCATCACATAAATGGATGTACTCCTCAGAACGCAGTTTGGCTTGATTCAACCTAATGAAAGTTAAACGTTCCGTTTCTACTTTGACATACATGTCGACGCAATACTGCTGAAACAATCGACGAAACCGCAGCAAATAGTTGTCAGCATTTTGACGAATCATCAAACGATATGCGTAATAATTCATTGAGCTAACTTTCTTTGTAGTTTCTTCACCTGAAATTAAAACAGTAGATTTCATATTTCATATGTATTTTTTTTTTCATAATTAATTACCGTTTGCCAGTCATTTTTCTAATAAATAAAATTAATTATGATATTGATAATCACCATTCAATGGATTTATCATTTTGACATTAAAATAATATCCATCTTCTCCTTGCCAAAACATCAGCGGGTATTGCAATGCGTCATATGATCGATGTGTTTCAAATATTTTTTGCAGTTGCCCAGTATCGCGACGTGTAAGCACAATATCGCGTGTTTCCAATTGTTCACCAACAATCAGGATGGCAACTTCATCTATTGTTGGAGCGTTATATGTGCGTTCATGTGTTCCAGATGGTCGATTATCTGCTTTGATGACAACTTTATAGTCATCATTTGGCATGCGCTCTAAAGCACTCTTAAACAACCTGACAAACGCATGATGTTCATGAAGTAGTTGCTGCAAGTCTTGAAGAATTGCTCGCTTCATTCCTGCATTGATCTCTCCACGTCGATCAAGTTGTTCTTCCATGTTGCCCATGAAATATATTTGTAAAAATTTATGCTGTGCATCTTCGAGTGGTAGTAATGATCCAATTCGATGATGAATCTGTCCTTGTATCTACAAAATAAAAACCAGTCCGTATTAACCGAGTTATATACACTTTTTTCGGTTTGAGAGTAGAGTTCAGAATTAGCAAATATATTATTTCTGTAGATTGGTGAAAATCATGCTCAAAAATTCCATTACATACATACATACAACCCAAGCTTATAAAAGCGTATTAATAAATACCTTAAATGTCGGATTAAATCCTCGCTCTTCGATAATATCTGCCCCAAATGACGTCATTTGGAAACAACCATTATATTTTTGAGTGTTTGCAAGAAAGTGGCGTGATTCTGGTGTTTCGCCACAAAGCAATGAATACAATGGCTCAGGTGGAGGAGTCAACAATGGCAATTTCACTTTACCACTAAGGCAGCATAATCCTGGCGTTTCTCCGGAAAACTTTAATGCACCACAATACTTGCAAACAACGTCCATTTGCCCAATGCAAACGCTAGGATGCAACCTGTAATCATTGCTACAATCGTATCGAAACGCTGCTCGATTCAAATCAGCACTTGATAAATCTCTTGTTCTGCGTCGTAAATTATCTATTTGTTGACCTCTGTTGTTCGCTCGACGATTTTGCATTGTCGACCGAGCCGTTTCACGGGCTGCCTCACTTTGCTCTTGTGATTGAGAAGCACGAAGTCGAGCCATACTAACGCGGCGCTGTTCACGTGCAATTTCTTGTTCTTCTTCAGTCCTTTCATTTGCAGTGTTTCGTATCCTTCTTGCATTACGGCTTTGTCGGGAAAGATTCGATCGTCTTGGTCGCGGCATTAGTAATTAAACTTCACTTCACTTCAATTCACCTAAATATTTATTTAAAAACTCAAATTTGCAACCATTCATTCATAGACAAAATTATTTAGCTTTTTGAGATAGGCAATGGCTCTATTATTATATTATAATTGTTATTTATTTAACAGAAATAGTTTTAATACTGATTTCTTATAAAAATCAAATTGTCATCCATATGTCCATTACATAGCTGTCATTTGTGTTTTGTTATGCCAAGTCTGATTATTTTTTGTTATAAAAAGTTATATAGTGACTGATGTTTTATGTCAAGTCACACGGGAACACTCTGGAACGGGATAAAAAGTATTCTATGTCCGTCTCCTGGTTTTAAGCTACCTCCCTACCAATTTTCAGCCAAATCGGTTCAGCCGTTCTTGGGTTATAAATAGTGTAACTAACACGACTTTCTTTTATATATATAGATAGTAAAACATTCAACTTTGTAGTGCCGATTGTGTAAAAAATATATATATATATACATTAAATTGTGTATACTAAAATGTAAATATACACGGGGTGGAGACCTGGTGTCCTGAAACATAGGCCTCGAGCCTAGCCCAGTCTCCCACAATATTCTGGAAATGATAATTTGTTTTTTTGATTTATTCAAATGTAATGTATACTATATTGTGGTGAGAAATTAAATTATTATTATTATTATACAAACACACACACTTACAAACTTTTGCCGTTATAATGCTAGTGTGAAACTTTTATGTTATGTATGTACTCGTATACATATATTATGCATATGTATGTATGTATTATCATATTTTTCTTATGCATCTCTTTACTCGTACGTATGTACTTTCCCTCTACATAAACCTTGACTTGTTTTATTCCTTTCAAGGTATCTAGTCCCGGGAAATACATTAAAATTTTAATTAAATTTCAATTACCACCATGTCCGGATTTGATTATGGTACGAGGGGACTACCCAGAAATTAAAGGCACATATAGTGTTCCTGTTTATTTTACTTAATGTTAAGAAAGCAATAAGAGTAAAATAGATTACAGAATTGTTAGTAATGGACTCATAATGGTGACGACTAAGTGTTCGTATCGACAGCGGATAGCTCATTAATGTAGTTTATCGGACTTTAAATAAAAGCAGCAGCGACCCTGCAATACTCGCAGTGTATTGACTTGTTTTTTGTGTGTTTGGACTTGTGTGGGGACTTTACACACAAAGAACACCCAGACTCAGAACAACCATTTGTGGATCACACGAAGTGTCGTCCCATGTGGGGATCGAACCCTAAGTGTAGTAGTAAGCGGCGTGGCGCCCGCTTAAACCACTACGCCATCCGTGCAGTTGATATTACTTTGAACTTTATATGTTTTCAACTCACATGTAGTGTGTAGGGTTTTATTAACATTTCTTTACTGGTGGTGGCTTATCATCACAAGAAGTTTAAAAAAATATAAATTCATATTATACCCGCGCAACATTGTTTTCATCTTTCGTCATAAAAAAAGAAAATTGCCGGTTTTGAAACATTTTTCATTGATTCTCAGCTCCTATTGGCCTACTAAAATATTTTTTCAATTTGAACCAGTAGCTCCTGAGATTAGAACGTACACCCAAACAAACATTTTCTTCACCTTTACAATATTGAAATAGATTTAATTAGAAAGTAATTAATTTAAAGAACTAGAGTCTATTTAGAATAAAATGTATTCGTTAAGTGATATTGTTTGTAATAAACAACAAGGTGTGTCCAAAACGTATTTTTATGAGACTTTCCCTATTATATCGTACATTTTCCTAATATAATATAATATAATATTATATATCAATATATCATAGGGAAAGTCTCATAGAAATAATTAATATAAATATATAGTATAATTAATTTATAATAATTTTATGCTAATTTGAGTTAGTTTATTTATTACTATTTATGAGTAAATTACTTGACCAACCATCATTTACTTTTGTAAACACAATGTCAGCATTACAGATAATGCATGTTTTTTTCTTCTTTATCATTTTCGATATAGCAATTAAATATCTGTCTATGATTTCAATATCATATGTCTATTTCCATAAAGGTTATCGGATATGTTCGACAGACACTTAGTAGTTGGCCCATTGCCAACTTCTATTATTCAATTATCTCAGCGAAGACGTCAAACATCGTATATTACGAATACAACCATTATTGGCGATAAATTCCGTATCGCATAAAACTGTAGACACTGACATAGGTTGTGAGCTTCACATGCTAATATAGATCTCAATATATTCTACCACATACACACAACGCCATCTAGTCCCAAACTAAGCAGAGCTTGTACTATGGGTACTAGACAACTGATATAAATACATATATACTTTTTTTTTGTAAATTCATACATATTATACATAGAAACACCCAGACCAAATCAAACATCAAATGTTCATGAACACAAATGTTTGACTTGAGCGGGAATCGAACCCGCGACCTTTGGAATAGCAGTCCGTTACACAAACCACTACGCTATCCGGTCGTCAAATGAAAACGTGTTCAAACACGCCATCTTTAAATTTCTGTTACAGTTATTTATTAACACCCGGACCTAATTTTATCACATCATCATCACACGTCAACAGTCATTCCACTGTCCACTGTTGGACATGGGCCTCTTCTTAGGGTTAGTGTCAAGTATTCCTTCTCTTTGGA
This sequence comes from Arctia plantaginis, assembly GCA_902825455.1. NCBI lineage: Eukaryota > Metazoa > Arthropoda > Insecta > Lepidoptera > Erebidae > Arctia > Arctia plantaginis. Next base: position 266,037 of record CADEBD010000322.1, on the reverse strand, counting down.
ATGTTGTTGTCCTGCGTAGTTTACTTTCTTAGTCGGCTCTTACGACACCTACGGGATGAATAGGGGTAGTGACACTCCGTATTTTTAATCCGTCACCGCATGGAGTGTTACGAAATGTCACGAAACGAAAATTATAATAAAAAGAAAATAGTATGTTGCATTGATCGAATGTTCGACAAATAGTTCCAACATTCAAGACTTTTTCAGGCATATTTGAAATTTTTAAAGAGGTGTCGAGTCAGTTGGATTAACTGACTCGACACTCTGTAAAAATGTACATAAATAAGACTTTAAGAGGCATTTCACGAACCTTTTAAAAATTTAAAGATAAGCTGCATAATAAAAAGGCGCCACAATCCAGCGTGGTGACGTTCTAGTTCTGAGAAACAAGTGCAAAGGATAACGAATGGCGTAAGCGAATATCAGTGAAAATTGTTGTTCATTATTACTTTTTAAGTTCATTGTAATCTTTAACTCCCGAAATGCCTGGTTATCGATTTAACTAAATTACAGTTGGGCACTGACCGCGCCTCTGCCAACCTCTCAGTGGAAACCAACGAAGAGCGACTCGAATCGTCGATAGCCCAAACATCACCTATCGGCTCGACCGCTTGGCGTTACGTAGACATGTGGGTTCGCTCTGCATTCTCTATCGCATATATCATGGAGAGTGCTCCGTTTAATTGTTCTTACTAATACCAGCCGCAACTTTCCGCCATCGTTCCATACCGCAAAATTTTCATCCTCATCACCTGGATAGTTGGCGCTCCCCTTTTTTTTCTTTTTTTTTTCCGTGCGGAAATCCCCTCGGATACCACCTGTCGGTGGCATGTCGGACTCGAACCGACTAAAACCGCACGCCGTCTCGGGTACTAATAGCCGGGGAACCAGGTATACCCTAGAAAGGAAGTAGTTGGCGCTCCCCTGCTGTGCGCTTTTCGAGACACTTTTTGCCCCGCACAACCAATCTGTGGAACGGGTTATAGTCTGCGATATTTCCGGACCGATACGACCTTCAAACCTTAAAGATAAAAGCGTACTCCTTCCTAAAAGGCCGGCATTTGTGACTCCTGAGTTGCAGACGTTCATGGGCGGCGATGGTCACTTTCCATCAGGTGACCCGTCTGCTCGTCTCACCCCTCTAACATAAAAAAAAAAACAGGCGTGAGATGTGCATATAATAAATGTAATACAATGTCTATTTTGCATTACTTATTTTAACATTGAACTACGAGTATGATATAACGTAGTTCGAGATAGTCTATAAAACTCAAAGTACTCTACTATTGTTCAACTCAAGCATTTACTAAACATCTAGAATATGCATTAAGGCTGACTACAAATGTGCGATACTCGTATTTATTCCTTTTTCCATGTTGAAGGAACTTAAACTGGCCAAATTGTGTTATAAAGACTGAATTCAACTAAGTACCTATATTTTATGTTGTCGACACTTTGAAGTCAACTGAATTCTTTAAATTTTTGTCAATCGTCGTTTCTATCGTCTCTTGTGTAAACTCTAAAGTCATATATCAATACACACAATAGCAACAATATGTTAAATATCAAATATTTATCAAAATAAATATAACTATACGTACCAAAAATCTATTAAATGCCCGTACCGATGTACAAAAGCCCGTTTCCAAGGTGATGAGAAGGATGAGCAAACAAACTCAAGGCCACTCTTTTTTAATTAACAGATAGATACAATGATATCATTAAATATACCACAACATTGTTTTGATGTGTGTTTTACGTTTGGTCACCCCTGAGAGGGTGTTTTGAAATTCAATCGAAAACCATGCGCTGTACGCTTGCAATAGGAAGGATCTCACAGTTGTTACAGGCAACAGTTGTTATAGTAGGCATTTATTCATTTCATCAGAACATTTATGAAATTAGATGGATATTAATTATTCTTTTTTTTAAGAAGATCAATCAATTTTGCCTAGGAACAATAAAAGTATCAAATGTTCATGATTATACGTATTATAAGTTTAAATTGGAACTTACTCGTATAAATCTTTGGAACGCCCTTCCCCTAGAGATCAGGATATCCACCAACCGAACAATCTTTAAGATCAGAGTACGCAAGCTCTATGGAGACTTGTTGACGGAGTCATCAAAATAACCCCTCGTGTGTTCATCAATGCAGGCATATATGTATGGATGTATGTGTGTATGTTTATGTTTTTTTTTATATTTATAGTATTATATAGTACGTATAAATGATATTTGCATCTATATATGTATCCCCGTATAACTGTGTAGTGTAACATCATGCAACCGACTACAATTTAAATAATTTATCTCATTGTACACCTGCCACACACAAATCTCTGCACCACCCAAGGTTGACTGAAAGAAAATGCCTATGGCATTATGCAATGTATTTGCAGGAAGTATAAATAAATAAATATTTTTTTTCAATGTACAATACGTTTTGACCAAATGGACCATGAGTGGCCATGAGTTTGTTTGCCCTTTCTTCTCATAAGGCTCAACCCCTTGGAAACGGGCGGTTGTAGATCGGCACAGGCATATCATAGATTTTGTATGGGTTTGATTTTGTTAAATTTATTTGGTTACTATTTGACAAAACAGAGATTGTTGCTTTTGTGTGTGTTGATCTATGACTTTAGAGTCTACATGGAAGACGATTTCAAACAATTTTGAAAATTTTATGAAATAAAGAAAGTTTGAGTTTGAGTTTGAGTTTGGACCGATCTTAATCCACATGATCGAGCCGTCTCAAATATACCGGAGCAAGAACCTCCTATGGTTAGGTGTAATTTATAAATAACATAACATGTTCGATGCCTTCATAGTCATCCATCAATTTAATCGTTTGTTTGTTTGTGGTCAGCTTAAATGTCATTCATATTCAGTTACTTGTGTTTTATCTTGTGACCTCAGGCCAGTCTCTGTGTCCGTCTCCCAGTACCGGCACTAGTTTATATCTTGAGACACTACCAGGGATCATAAAGTCTCATATCTTTACGAACCAGCTATGTTAGTACCTATTAAAATTTGTAGTTTATTACTATACATATATCTCCACATCTTTGTAAAGTCTGAAAAATATCCTGCTTGTATGAAATAATTTGTATTTTATGTATTGAACTGTGTTTCTAATTGTTTCATTTAAAATACTTTTTTGTATGGTGTAACTAAAGGGTATGGCTGACACATTATAATACAATAACAAGACCACTAGCGAATATAAAACAAAAACTTCCTGGGCGAGTAATCAGTATTTTTAATGCTTTATTTTTTTCTGTCTTTCGCAAACATCGCTTCTTCGCGGCTGGCCATTGGAGCGGATACTCAGGGCGGCATGAGGCACTGAAATGCGCGCCTCCGCCGTCCGCATCGCCGACGGCTTTCGAGTGCAGATCATTTTCCTGGGACGACCAACGAGCCATCGTGACTCGGTGAGCGACCTCGCACCACCTTGTTCAGGTGGGAGCTGACTGCCGCTGAGTTCCGGGCGGGTGACCGGGGACCGGGGTGCGCCCTAGGGCAGACGCAACGCCGACCAACTTTGGAGCAAGCCTTCGGAAGTGCGTGTTAAAGAGCCACCTACTGTCAAAGATCAGGCCCAAATAATTCATTCGGCCTTGAACCGGTATGCGGAACGAAATGGTCAAGATTGAGGCGCGGTTGGTCCAACCCCCTGAATCTTGGTCATAGACCAACGGGGACCAAGGAACAAAAGGGCTTCTTATTTAGGGCCACCCGTAAGCCCAGCGCCTCGATGCACCCGGCCACCAGAGAGACACTCCTGGTGGCCTGGCGCTGCCTCTTGACAGTTCAACCTCAAAGACTCACAACGCACGTGTGACTCCGTAGTTGCAGGTGTCCATGGGGGGCGGTACTTACTTATTATCATGTGAGCCGTCTGTTAAGTGTAATCCCTGTAGTACCTTGTGTTTTAATATAATGAAAACCAAAAGTTGACCATTTTGTTTTATTTTACAAAGTATAAATTTTACAAATGTGTGTCGTCTCGCCCGCCTTTCTTTCCGCCTTCTTCTCTTCCTCTTTTGGCCGTGTTGCCATATTCGCCACAGATAAAAACATCAATCATAACACCCTTCTTCTTAGGTTTCAAAACTATTCAAATAAAAGTAATGAAAAAATTTGTGATACATATTACAAATTTAAACGTTCTGGTTTATGGACTTCTCGTCCAGATTTAGTTACATAATTATTATGATCAGCAGTCACAACTATACGAGCTCCATTTGACTGTGGGACTGTGTCTTCAGTACTACAATAAGTCGCATCGGATGACGCGTCAGAGAATGTCTCCTCGGTGAGATCACCAGGAATTTCTGAGAGTGAATGTGTCTCTGTGCTGTCAACGAGTGTTTCTGTGACAGAGTCAGTGTCCAAACTTTGAAGACTTATTCTACTGGTAGACGGATCAGATTCAACTATCTCTAATTGACTCTGATCAGTGCTATCATTATTACAATTTGGAAATAGAGAAAACAACTTGTTAAATACATTAAATGGCATTACAGGAGGAAACTTACATGTATTAGGAGAACACTGAGTTCTTTTAACTAATCTATCCTCTACTTTTGTCTTATTATCATTATTGAAATTAGAATTACATTTTAGTAAATGTTGACGATTTCTTCTGTACAATCTACCATTCTGACCTTGTATTACATATGATCTAGGACAATTTAGCAGTATCTCGGTGACCACGCCAGGTTCCCAAGTACTATCTGGCATTTTCTTAAACATTACTTTATCATTTGTCTTTAACAAAGGTAAGTCCTTAGCATTTCTATCATAATATTTCTTATATGCTTGTTTATGCCTGGTAAGTTGCATTTTAGGTAAGTTATTGACATTCTTTGGTTTTAACAAAGTTTTGGATATAGGTAGATTTGTTCTTAATTTTCTCGACATGAGCAATTCTGCAGGAGATGGCATATATTCTTTGTCATTACAACGATAATGTAATAAAGCTAAATATGGATCTTTATTTTCATCAAATGACTTTTGTAAAATTCGCTTAATAATTTTTACAGCTGATTCTGCCTGTCCATTAGATTGAGGATAATTAGGGCTGGATGTAATATGTTCTATGTCCCATTCCTTACAGAACAGTTTGAAATCTTTTGAATCAAATGGCGGCCCATTGTCTGTACATAGTTTTAAAGGAATGCCATGACGTGCAAATATGGACTTAAATTGTAAAATTATGTTGTTTACTCTAGAATCAGTACTTAAATAAGCTAATTCTATGTACTTAGAATAATAATCTACTAGGACTAGGTATTTCTTACTGTTAAAATGCAATATGTCTGCTCCTACTTTCTCCCATGGAAAAGAAGGGTTTTCTGACAGAATCAATGGTTCCTTTGTGTTGGCCGATCTATACTTTAAACAAGTTGGACAATTTTCAATCATTTGCTCTATATCTTTATACATACATGGCCAAAATATTATGCCTCTGACTAAGTTTTTTGTTCTTGAAATGCCTGAGTGTGATATGTGAATTTGTTGTAACATCTCTTTGCGCATGGAACTAGGTATTATAAGACTATCATTTTTAAAAACTAAATCATTAATACAATGAATGTCAGCTCTGTAACTCCAATAAGATCTTACAGATAAATCTGTCTTGCTTTTATCATCAGGCCAGCCATCATAAAAATATTTAATTAAGGTTTGCAAACTTAAGTCTTTCTTAGTTTCTGTTTTGATTAACTGCAATTTTGATTCTGAAACAGCTAGTGAATTTATAAACATATTAGCATGTATGGTGATGGCTTTGTCAATGAGATGCTCTTCAGATTCTGTTAATGCAGCCCTAGAAAGTGTATCTGGTATGTACAGTTTTGTACCAGGTACATAAATTACATTAATATCATACAACTGTAAAGCCAACATCATTCTTTGTAATCTACTAGGTACTTGATTTAAAGACTTTTTGAACAAGGTGACTAAAGGTTTATGATCAGTCTCCACTAACACTTTATGGCCATACACATAATGATGAAATTTTTGACATCCAAACAAAATAGCAAACAATTCTTTTTCAATCTGTGCATATCTCTTTTGACAGTCTATCAATGTTCTAGAAGCATATGCAATGGGTCGATTTTCTTGTAATAATACTGCACCTAATGATGACTGGGACGAATCTACACTTAATTTTAAATCTTTTTTGTTGTCATAATGACGTAGTACTGGAGCTGAAGTAATTAAGTTCTTCAGTCGATTAAAGGCCATATCATGATTTTTGTCCCACAACCATTGGGAATTTTTTTTTAGAAGATTTCTTAATACTTCAGTTTCAGCTGACAAGTTTTTAATGTAGCTACCTAAATAATTGACAACACCAAGAAATCTTTTTAGACTTTTAATACAATCTGGTTTTGGCATTTCACAAATTGCTCTAATACGTTCATAGTCTGGTGACATACCTTCAGAATTGAATACATGACCCAAGAATTTAATTTCTCTCTTTGCAAAAATACATTTGTCTTTGTTAAACTTTAAATTTATTGATTTGGCTCTCTGTGGCTCACTTTCATTAATGTTTCATTATGACTTTTCTCATCAGAAGCATATATTAATAGGTCATCAACATATATTATTACATTTGGTATGTCTGAAAATGATTCTGTGAGTATTTTACTGAAAAATTCTGTGGAACAGTTCAGCCCATAAGGTAAACGTAAGTATTTGTACCTACCATAAGATGTATTGAATGTACAGAGGTCAGAACTGCTCGAATCTAGGGGGATCATCCAGAAACCAGAATAAGCATCTAAATGTGAGAAGTATTTTGCTCCATTTAATCTACATCTAACATCTTCAATTGACATTAAAGGGTAATGAGAGCGTTGAATAGCTTCATTCAAGTTTCTGGGATCCAAACATATTCTTAACTTCTTATTGGGTTTTTCTACAATTACTATGGAACTAACCCAAGAGGTAGGCTTAGACACTGGCTCTATCACTCCCAACTCCGTCATGCGATCCAATTCTTCTTTAAGTTGTAGTTGAAGAGCATATGGTACTTTACGTTGAGCATCTATTTTTGGTTGTACATCAGACCTCACTGTCAAATGGCACGTGTTCGGCAAACATCCCAGACCCTGAAATACATTTTGATATTGACTTAGCATCATATGAAGTTGTGAGTTTTCAATATTTTGACTGTAAATTCTTTTCACAACACCCAATTCAGTACAGGTGTCAGCACCAATCACTGGCTGACAAGCCATTGAAGTAACCATAAACTTTATATCATAGCATCTGTTATTTACATGACACTTGAGTACACATGAACCTTTAGTGGGTATTTTGTCACCACTATATGAAATTAGATTGACTGGACTATATTTGAAATCATTCATAGGTAAATTTAGTTTTCTGAAAACATCAATTGATATACAATTAGCTTTAGCACCAGTATCTAACAAAAATGTGATAAAATTATTATTTATTTTTAAATCTATGAGCCAATTATTTGCATATTGCAGACTATTCCTATACATATTACTGTCAATTGTGCCCATGAAGAAACCATTGTCTGTATTATAAGATGATAGATACGTATTACCTTGAACACTGGTACGCTCCACTTCAATACTGTTTACAGTTCGGCAAACATATGCAAAATGGCCAATTTTGTTGCATTTGTTGCATTTCTTCCCCATGGCCGGACACTTGAAGCGATGAACTTGTCCACATTTGTTGCATTTCGTTTGTTTGTAAGCAGAGTTGTTTTTCTTGATCACTGATATTTTAATTTCTTTCTCTTCTAAGTATGTAGTATTCTGCTGTGACTCTTCCATCGTCTTGTAGGTTGACTGTACTTTTGTTAGTTCTATATTGTTTTCTGACAAAAGTTTTTGACGTATGTCTGTGTGTCGTTTATCCATATTACAAATAAACATGTCTCTTATGAGAGAGTCCTGCAATTTTCCAAACTCACACGTCTTTGCAAGCTTTTTCAACTTCGTAAGAAACAGGTCAAGGGAGTCGTCACCCTGGTGCAGACTAAAAAACTTGTGTCTTTCAATTGCTAGATTTTTCTTGGGAATAAAATATGCACTGAATGCCTTGATTGTCATGTCATATTTAGTTTTTTCAGTCTCTTTGAAGTTGTTGTAAATGTCTAATGCCTGTTCTCCCATGCAGTGAAGCAACATTGCAATCTTTCTTTGGTCTGTCTCTGCGTCGTATTTCATAGCCAATATGAAGTTTCTGAATAGTTGTTCCCATTTTTTCCATGCGTCCGCCAGATTCTCATTATCAAATGGGAAAGACGCAAACGGTTTCACGAAGTCCATCTTGTCTTGTAGTAGTCACGCAGTCACACGCCACGTGTTCCACCAACTTGTCCGAAATGAGTCTTTTACTGTGTTCTTTGCTTGAAATTTTTCGTTTTCCGCTGCCACCATGTTTTAATATAATGAAAACCAAAAGTTGACCATTTTGTTTTATTTTACAAAGTATAGATTTTACAAATGTTTCGCCTTTCTTTCCGCCTTCTTCTCTTCCTCTTTTGGCCGTGTTGCCATATTCGCCACAGATAATAACATCAATCATAACACCTTGCAGCTGAAATTCGAAATGTTAAGATGGATGTATGATGTGACCAGGGGGGGCAAGAGCGTTGCTGCTCTTACCCTCAGTTTGTTTAAAAACTTTAATCAGACAAAGTATTTTTGATAATTTAATTTAATTTCTCAAAAGATAAAATCAGGTTAACTCAATTATATTAAAGTCGATAACAATGTAAACAATGACAACACCTCTTTGTATCGCGCTATACTCGTAGTTATACCGCTCAAACAAAATTCACAATACGAGTATAAACATCGGTACATCGGTGACATCCACCCTTCAAGTTAAGCGAGGTCACACCGAGCGCTCGTACACGAACGTTTCCGAGGATAAGATAAGTTCAAACAATTTAAGTTATCTAAGATATAACGCTGTACACATTTTATTTGAATAAAGTAACAGTGGGAAATAATACTGAACAATGATTATCGAAGTACCAGCTATTGACCACGGCTTCGCTCACGTGGTTATTTTTTATTTCGTGTTTGTAACTTTGAAAATTACGATCTTCCATACAACCCTCTCAGGGGTAGTTTCCGAAAATCCTTTCTTAGTAGGTGCTTACAATATAAAAGTATTAATTACCAAGATTTGAAGTTTTTACCCTCTGCGTTGATATATCAGTAGATCAGTCTGGTAGTCACGCTACGTGCGTTCAAAAAAGGGTACAAAGAATTTTCTTGCATTTTTATAGCATATCATATTGGGAGCACATAATAGTTATATGTAGAAAAAATGCATAGAGTTAACATTTTAAACAATGTGCTGCAATGTGCTATCAAGCTATAAATTTATGTAAAACTATATACGTCCAGTGTATATTGTCATGGTACAAAAGTCTGTTCAAGTTAGATCAAGAGTCAAAGAGAAAGAACATAACATTCGACCGCCAGGCGAACACTATTTATGTTAAAGCAAAAGCCGTTTTAAGTAATTATTTAGGTAGTTCTACAAAATTTAATAGAATATAGCCTTGCCGCCCTTTGAATCCCCTCCCCAGAAATAGGAAGTGGTGGGGAAAGTGTGGGCCGGTAAAACAAAACAAACTACATAAGTCTAAATAGCAAATTAAAGACTGTTTATGTTGTAAGTCGAACATTCTAAATTATATCGAAACCAACGCATTTTGTTCAATACAGCGCCATCTATTAGGTGGTGGCGGTGTCATAAGGTTTTCATTAGAATGTAAATTAAAAGATTGTCTTCAAAGAACTTATTGTGAACACTGCCATCTAGTAGGAAGTAGCATAACTACGTAAACTTTAAGGACTCTTCAGGTTTTCGTAGTTTCAATTTTGAATAATTTCACAGTGTTAGCTTTAGCTTAAATAATTACACACATTTAGCCATGTTCTTTGGATAAATATTACGAGTATAAAACTAATTTTCATAAGTTTCAACTTTTCTTTTAAGCTTGAGCAGGAACCTGATAGATAATCTATTATGGAGAGTATAGCCACGACGTTCTGCCCATATTACCCAGCACTATCCAGGCAAAAATAAGACATATCGTGTTATACTAGAACACGCCTCGATATGTCGGGCATTGTATAAACATCTGTTTTCATTCTTGAATTTCACGCCTATTGTTAAGCAAGACAGAGTATTTTAACTGCGACAACATAGGATTAACGCTTCAAAAGCACTTGGCTTGTAAACACTTTATTATAAAAATATTTTTTTTTAATACTTTAAAAACTTCGTTTTTAAAACTATATATTATTATTATTTTTTTAAATTAGTGTATTGTCATCGGTCCTCGATATATCTACAAAGTTTGAACGAATTCTGACCGTTTAAAGTCAGTCAAAATCACGCCCAAAGGAGTCGGTTACAAACAAACATACAAGTGAAGCTAATATAAAGCGTGTAAAAAAAGCGACGCGCGGTTGACGCGCTGCTTATGCCCGTAAACGTAGTCCAAATATGCCTTTGTTTAGCTGGATGCGTTCCGAGCTCGAACCATAGCTGCCTCGTCATGTTGTGAATGTGTTTACTGTATGTAATAAATGTAAATCATTTTTATCATAAAAGTAAGCCTTCTTTATTTTGTGAATAAAACAGAGTATAAATTCTAAATATGTTACAGAATGATATACTCTTCGCCCTGTGGCTTTTTTTTTTCGGACGTCAACACACAACTCCATTTAGTTTCAAACTAAGCAGGGTTTGTACTATGAAAGCTAGATTGACTGATAGAGTACTTTTATATTCTTTTTTGTAAATACATACATATTATACATAGAAAACACCCAAACTCCGTAACAAATATTTGCAAATTATAGGTATAGGTACAGCCTATATGACCCAAATATTACGATACCTTTTTGTTATAGCCTGTATATACACTCAGTTTATAATAGTTTTCGATGTTTACACACGTTTAACAAAACTTTGGCCCTCAAACATACTAGTTTTGCTGAGCTAGCGTATACTCACATACTGAACACGTTTTTAAGTGGTGATTCGAGACCTTTAATGGAGATGCCCATTAACAATTTGCAAATTCAGAAATCGAACCCATGCAGAGTTTATCATTAAGGTAGTGGGTTTTCATTGCAGTGTTTTAAAATTTTGCTGATTCAATACATTTACCAAGTATCGTAGAGTAAATTATTGAAACCTTTGCAGTGTTTTCATTCGACATCTCATTGTGCAGTCCTCTATGAAAACAAATAAAATATATGAATAAATAAAAATAAAAAAGCCTTTTATTTCCTACTATTTACCTACTTTACATTGTTTGTTACTTATCTAATTTGATTACTTAATTAACTTCACTTAGCTAGTTTTTCTTTGATGGATTTTGCTTAAATTAATAGTTTATAAATATATAATACGCTTAACTAGTGTGTTTACGTTTCTAATTTACTTATTTATTTAACTTATTTAAAATAACATGGTATTGTAGCCTAACATAATTTATTTTATAGCAGTATCTGCAGGAACCCCATATTGGGTAAAGGCCTCCTCCAAAGATGCCCATTTGTCTCTGTCCTGTGCGGTCTGTTTCCAGTTTTGGCCACCTGTCCTTGCAATCTCTTCGTCCCAACGTGACAACGGTCTTCCTCTGCTCCTTTTACCTGGAGGACCTTTCCAGAATGTCACTTTTAGGGTCCATCTCTGATCTTTGAGTCTAGCGACATGACCCGCGAATTTCCACTTGAGTTTTTGTGCATAAATCAATGCATTTGTTGCTTTGGTTATTGAACTTATTTTTGTGTGTCGTATTCTATATATTTTTCTTATTTCAAGCATGCTGCGCTCTAGTCCTCGTTGGCAAGTTGTAATTTTATTTTTCAGTTTTGAGGTGAATTTCCACGTCTGGCATCCATACGTCAAACATGGTAAGAGGCTGGAGTTCATAACTTTCGTTTTGATGGTTACAGGGAGGTTACTTTTAAAGATTTCCTTTAAACTCCAGTATCTTTTCCATGTCTGTTGTATTCTTCTTTCGACTTCAAGCTCGTTATTTTCTGTCAAAACTGATTTGCTTCCCAAGATAGATGTACTTGTCTGTATATTTTAGTGGCTCTCCATTTATTGTCATTAATCTTCTCATCTTGTTCGTCATTGCCATAGTTTTAGTGAGATGCATTTGTAATCCCACCTTGACACTCACTAACTAGATGTAAAGTTTCGATCATGAGCTGTAGCTGGGTGCTGGACTCCGACAACAACACTAGGTCGTCTGCGAATCTTAAGTGGCTTAAATACTAGCCCTTTATACACATTGCTGATTATAGCCTCCAGGATGGCTATAAATATTTTTGGGGATAACGGGTCGCCCTGCCTTACACCTCTTTCTATAGGAAAACTAGGTCCGAGGGTTTCTAGCTTGATTTTACCCTTGTTGTTGTTATATATTCTTTTGATGGCCTTTATATATACGTCTTCTACTCCCTGTTGTTTTAAGCTTTCCCATATACTTATGTGTGTTACCGTATCAAAAGCTTTTTGATAATCAATAAACGCTATGTATAGTGGTCTCTGTTGCTCTTGATACTTTTCTATAATTAGTTCGAGTGTGTATATGGTCAACAGTAGAGAATCCTTTTCTGAAGCCTGCTTGCTCTACCGGTTGTTTTGCTTCCAGTGTACTACTGATTCTTTTATTTATAATGGTAGAGAAAAGTTTGTAGAGGCTTGGTAACAAGCTTATCGGTCTGTAGTTGCCAATATCCTTCGGATTTCCCTTTTTGTAAAGAAGTATGACATTTGATTCAGACCATTGCAAGGGTGTTTCAGAATGTTGCAGGATTAAATTAAACAGTTCCGCTAATGGTTCAGCTAATGTTGTGTACGCTGCTTTCAACAATTCATTTGTGATGTTGTCGGAGCCAGGGCTCTTTCCTAATTTCAAACTCTTAATTATTTCTATGATTTCAATTTCGTCGACTGGTTTAATTGTGGGTTCATTTACGTATTCATTGATAGTAGTTGAGATGTTAGTCTTTTGGGTCTTGTCGCTATACAATTTCTTATAAAAGTCTGATGCCGCCTTATTAATGTCAGTTCGTTTGCACAAAGATCTGTCTTGTTTATCTAGCCCCTCTATCCATGTCTTTCTTGTTCTGAGCTCCTTGAAAGCTCTTTATGTGCTTCCTGTGCGTTGTAAATGCCTTTCTATTATTTCTTGTCTATATGTAGCATAATCCCTTTTTATGTATTTATTTGTTATTTTGTAGAGAGCGGAGAGTTCGTTTTTTATAGATAGAGTTTTATTATTTGTTTCTTGTAGTTCTTTTCTCCTTTTTAATAACATAGCTGTGCGATCTGATAGTATTTTGTGATGTTTTTGTGTATTACTCACCTCTTCTCTAGCTTTTTTCAAGCTCTGGCTGATAGCGTCCGTTATTTTATCGTAGTAGGTTTGTACCGAGGTATTTTGCAAGTTGATGGTTGGGTAGAGTAGCATTGACCTTAGGTTTTTATTATAACTTGTTACTTCTTCCTTGTTATTTAGTTGGAATTCTTTTTTATTTGTAAATTTAAGTCTGCTTTGTTTCTGTTTAGTAATTTTTACTGATGCTCTAATTAGTCTATGGTCTGATGGATAGTTTAAATTCATGACTTCAAAGTTTAGGAATATTTTTTGTTGCTTGGATAGAATATAGTCAATCTCATTTTTGTGTTTTATATTTAGGGATCGCCAGGTCCATCTTCGGTTGTGGTTTTTCTTGAAGCATGTGTTGATGATGGTTAGATTATGTTCGAGTGCGTAGTCAACAAGTCTTTGCCCTCTGTAGTTTCTTTCGCCGTATCCATGCTGTTGCACTGTTAAGTACTCACCTTCTCTGGGAGCACCAACCTTCGCATTAAAGTCGCCCATTAATATAATGTTTTTATATGTTGTTTCCATCGCCTTATCTATGGTCTTATAGAATTCTTCTATTTCTTCCTCGCTCGCTGCGTCGGTCGGTGCATATACTTGTATAATGGATATCATACACCCTTGAAAGCTTAAGTTTAGCGTTGCCACACGATCTGTTAATCCAATAAAGCTCTCGATGTTTTTTTTAAGGGACTTATTTATAATGAAGCCCACTCCATATTTACCCGGTATACATCCTATGTGGCAAAGTATTAGGTTCTCGTATTCCTCTATTTTGTTACCAATTCGTCTCATTTCTGAAATACCTATTACGTCGTAATTAATTTCCTGTATTGCTTCTTCTAATTCCAGTAAGCGTTCGTAAGACGATAGGGTCCTCACATTGTAAGGTGCGATTTTTAATTGGGTTACTCGTTTATTTTTCCTGATTTCTGTCTGTGAAGTTTCTTTTGGAGGGTTGTGGTCATAATCTTCCACGGTGACCAGCCGGGTTGGAAGATGTTTCATGTTTCTGGTTCCATTTGTTTCATTTTTGTTTAGATTTATGTATGTAGGGATGAAAACAAATACTCATTAAAAAAACAGTGGCACCCCGGAACAGAAGTGAAGGTGTCGGTACGGTAACGGTTACAGTATCGCGAGTGCAATTGCTTTTTCTCATCTCAGAAAATGCCCAACGCGCCTAAAGAAGTTGTCACTTCATCAGAGATCAAACATTAAATTCGCGACACTGAAGACTGTTACCATAAGTAACGGTCTCAGTGTCGCGAATTTCTCAACTAAAAACCATAAAGTACATTCTTTTGTTTGTTGTCCAAAATTGCTCAACGCCCAACTTAAAAAAATATTTGTTTGATGAAATACTTTTTGTTTTACCCATAAAATGTCTGTAAAAGTTCATATGTTTTATGCCTAATTACGTGTCTGAGGTATGCAACTTTTCTCTTATTGAGGGTCTCTAAAAGTTGTAGTTTCTGAGTCCAACTAAGAGCCAACATTCGCTTATATGTTTTTGAGTTCTTCTATAATCGTCAATGCCTTGCATCCGTAAAAAATTATAAGTCAGATGTAACCCTGTAGGAATGTTGTGCGCTTAGTGGTTTTAAGTCTGCGATTAAAGAGTACTTTTTAGAAGGCACTTTGAGTTATTTCGTTACGAGTCTTTACCTCCCGTTCACAGGGTCAGTAATTGACACATATCCGTAGATATTTGTATTTGCTCACTTTGCCGTAAAAAGAAGTGTTCATCGCTGAAGAAAGTCATG
The DNA here is from genome assembly GCA_902825455.1 of Arctia plantaginis. Classification (NCBI taxonomy): domain Eukaryota; kingdom Metazoa; phylum Arthropoda; class Insecta; order Lepidoptera; family Erebidae; genus Arctia; species Arctia plantaginis. The sequence goes on along the minus strand of CADEBD010000322.1, from coordinate 250,830 downwards.
ACTACGCAACATCCATGAATAGACCGGAAACTTGAATGCGCGATCTCTTTCACCTCGCGAAAAACAAGAATAATAAATAGTAATAATAATAATCGGACATCTAACACACAACGCCATCTAGTTTCAAACTATGCAGAGCTTGTGCTATGAAAGCTAGATTGACTGATATAATACTTATATACTGGTTTTTTTTTGTAAATACATACATATTATACATAGAAAACACCCAAACTCCGAAACAAATATTTGTAGATCATACAAACATTTGGTCCGATCAGGGAATCGAACTCGAGGCCTCAGCACAGCGGTCGCATACGCTGCGCCACCGAGGCAGTCAGAATAAATACACAGAGCTGACTGACAATCTTCGCTAGTCAAAGAGTCATTTAAACAAGAAGAAGAAATATCCAGACTTTACGTACTCGGGTCAAAGAAAATCAATATGGTGATATAGCCCTTAAGTACAGCGCTATTTACCAAAACAATAAATTTTAAAATATGGCTACTCTGCTATAACGTTTAAGATTTTCGCTAAATATAATTTGCCACTAGTTACACAAAGTAGCCGGATTAATAATTTATTACATTTGAGCTCGACGATTTAACTTCAAAACTCAATAACTTTCACAAAGTATCCGAAAAGGATTACTTTCCTAGTACTTCATTGATGGCCATTATATTTCATAGACTTATCCAGAGCAATCAATTCGAAAGTTTAATATATATAGTTATTAACCTTTGGAGAAAGAATAATATTTATATTTTACTTTATGTAACAGTATTAGCAAAGAATACTACCTAATTCAAGTTTGTAAATTTTATGTTTAAGTTACGGAGCTCGCTCTCGCCAATAGATGGCGATACCGTTTAATAAACGCTCAGTTCCGTTTGTTTGTGGCTTCACGTACTTTGTTTGGGTGTACGTGATACAATTATCCTTATTGTGCAACTTATAGTTTATCAGATTAGTCTAATTGGAAGTCTTTAGAAGTTCTCTACTGTTGGAGTTATAGATGATGAGTATGAGTGCTATAGTGATTACTAATGGCAAGAAACACGTATTAGTTATGTTAATGACCTTATCGTTTATTACGCCCACGGCACTGGTGTTAATATAAATCATTTTAAAAACAATTTGAACCGACTTTAAGCAATACGGAAAAAGAACTACAAATTATTAAACAATAATTACAAATCTAAGTAAAAAAAAATCTATAATAAGTGCGACCCTAAATATAACAGTTAACATTACAATAGCAATAGTCGCTTCTAGTCTATTTGAAGTTGAATGGAACCAAAGAAGAATTTTCGAAATTGATTTACAAATGAAAGAGTTTTGAGATAACAAACATGAAAATAATTGCGTGACAAATTTTTGTCTAAATGTTTTGTAATCTCATATATTACTCTTAGTGCACAAGGGAGTCTCTGTAACCCAACACAAACACCTAAATAAATATCTTGAAAGAATAAAAAAAGGTTAATACATGATTAGATTTTTGTAAGCGTTATCCTCTAACTCCTAAAGGTCAAGGATATTTCCATCATTAGCTCAACAACATGACATAACTACTATTAAACGCAAACACCTATACGAGTATAACTAGAGAAAAACGCTAAAATACTTTGTCGGGGCTGTAAAATTTGAGGGTTTCCCTGGATTTCTCAAGAATCTCATCATCAGATCCTGATTTGGTGAAACGAACCACCTCAATAAAATTTCGATAACAAAAATTTGAAAATCGGTCCATAATTGCAAAAAAAATACAGCCGAATTGATTGCCTCCTCTTTCGTGTTTTTAAAGTCGGTTCAAAATGACGTCCTCTGTAAATTAAATCTTTTAGTTCCTCTCTCTAATCTTTTGTCGACATACTTAATTACTTATGTTGTTTGTTTAAAATTTTTAAATTGCAGTTACTATGGCTTTCAATTTCATTCTAACTTATATTGAAAAGTCTGGTAGAAGAATTGAAAAACTGAACATTGGATATCTATGGAAAAATGAATAATGGTGTGTGGATACTAAAACTTACCACAGGAGCATCTTACATGCCTTACATATGGTAGCTCTAAAGCTGTCAAATCAATCTCCTTTTCCATGTAATCATTAGTTATGAATTTATTGGTGATAGAATAGCTAGCAGTTAATTATACACCTATTTATTAACCAATGGGATTTTAACGCTTCTCGGTGGAGATCTTACCTCAATATTTACCAGAGCAATTCCTATATTTAAATCCTACTATAATAAATCTACGTTCATAAAATGTTCAGGACTCAGCTGGGTTATTTTATGACTTATCCCGGTAATTTTACTCCTTTGTCCAATGTTCAGACAAACTTTAAGCTTGACTCGCTCCATAAACACGGGTTAGTCGCACAGTCCCGATTTCTAATTTATTATCTTTATTTGTTGAAGTGACTCAGTCGGGCCATTCTTTTTTTATTTAGATGACTCAGATTTGTATTAATATGATTTAAAGTATCTAAGAACCCATTTCCTAAAATGTAATAACGCATTTCCTAAAGCAATAAAAGACAGTTAAGGGCAACATGCCAACGAACATCTCGCCTTGAAGCGTCGATCACGAACAAACAAACCCATTAAACATTTAATGTAATAGCATTTTTTTATCCGCAACAAAGAATGTATCGGAGAGAAATAAAAAAATATATTGTCAATAAGATATATCTTTCGGACAGTAAATATACCAGGTTTGGCAACGAGCTGTGCTGTGCTTTGGCAACAGGCTGGGATGTCTTCAGGAAGTTATGCATATTGCAGATATCTCATATAATTTTCGACAACACGAGCTTTTAGGTTTTATAAGATTCTATTGAGTTAATAAGTTAGATGTAATTATTTTTTTATGAAAGAGGGGCAAACAAGCAGACGGATCACCTGGTGGAAAATGACTACCTCTGCCCTTGAACGCCTGTCACACGCGCGTTACCAGTTATTATTGGCATAATTATATAACTTTAAATAACAATAAGTATGTTCATATTACTTCTTGAAATATAAAACAGATGGTGACGGATTAAGAATACGGCATGTCGGCACGGTCGGTACGGCACCCCTATTCATCCCGTGGGTGTCGTAAGAGTCGACTAAGGGAGCAAACTATGCAGGACAATAGCACTACAAAGAGAAGGAAAACTTGGCACAAACCCTATACCAACCCGTCTGGCCAGCGTGGTATAGTAGGCCAAAACCTCCTTTCCAAGGAGAGGCCTATGTCCAGCAGTGGACTATTATAGGCTACTACTACTAGACTACTATTATAGGGTACTTATACTTTAACAATGCTTGAACAGAAACACCAAAAATATATCACTAGAATTGCAGATTTCAGATTTAAAATATGGTTGCTATTGATTTAGATTCTGACCGTTATCTTAAATTGAACAAACTCAAGACAACATTGTAATCTTTTAAGCTGTTAAAAGGATATAAGAGTACATTCCATACCTATACTATATCTAAAAATTGATATGTATTGATATAATTTGACGACTGGATGGCGTAGTGGTTTGTGTAACGGACTGCTATTCCAAAGGTCGCGGGTTCGATTCCCGCTCAAGTCAAACATTTGTGTGCATGAACATTTGATGTTTGATTTGGTCTGGGTGTTTCTATGTATAATATGTATGTATTTACAAAAAAAAAAAAGTATATATGTATTTATATCAGTTGTCTAGTACTCATAGTACAAGCTCTGCTTAGTTTGGGACTAGATGGCGTTGTGTGTATGTGGTAGAATATATTATTATATTATTATAATAGCATAAATTGAACGTATATGTTCAATTTATGCTATTATATCGCACCCGTCCCTTTGCAAATCTCAGTTTGGATGTTCTTTATGTCCTTTTCATGTATGTTTGTAAAGTCCCCCGCGACAGAGGATATACTCCTACTGCGGGAGTTGTATAATTTTATTTAAAAAAAACTTGAACATACCAAGTTAAAGATTTCTAGGACATTCTTTCCCCTTCTTAGAAAGAAATGTTCACTAAGTTAAAGTTCGCCAAGGAAAATAATAATCGTTTATAAGAATTAATTGAAAAAGTTATAAAAATATACTGTTTTTTCTTTCAGTCGGCGGGTTTCATTACTTTACGAAATAAAATAAAAGTTTAGTGGCATTTTGTCGACCCGTGTATATTACTTGATGTGGTTTTTATCGACGAATACACCGTAAATTCAGTGGCGCGGAACCCGACCTGGCTGGAGGGTAAGCCAGGTATGTCTAATGCACGGGAGATAAAAGTGCTATAAGACGTCTCATGAGACAAGATTCTCATTGTCTCACGAGACTCTTCCCATTTGATTATTTAGATTATCTATTAATAAACTGTATTAAAGTTATCACCACTTCACCAAATAAGATATATAAAATCGCCACTTTACGGGGTCTTGCGTGGAAACTTTGGAGTTGTATTGGAATAAAATTTTATTAATGGTTTTTATTTTGATATAGGAGGCATCCCAACAGACGAATCTTCAAGAGTTACAAGTACACTGCTGGCCTTTAGGGGAGTACGTAAGGACACACATGCATATAAGGCTGTATGCGTATATCATCGTTTACACAGAATCATTTACACGATTATTTCTCATGATTTCTGTAATGCAAAGAGTCGTTTACAACACTTTGACATAAAATTGTAACTGAATATTTAGTGACCTTCGTTAATTTCGGTAAAACGTGAACATTGTGTGTATAGCGTTTATACAACTGAATCTTCTTAAGTTAATTGTTGTTTACTAACTTTTATTTAGTTCTCTAGTAGGTAAAACCTAAATAGGTTTAAACGTAATATTAAGCTAAAAATACTACAGGCAACTATTTGTTCTATAGATTGGCTGCGCAAAGCAAAAAGTTTTTTTTTTGTAAACGAGCTGTGGTGGAGTGCTAGTCATCCAAATTATGAGGATTGAAGTTTTATCACGATGAACTAAATAATTCTTTGATTTACAACGCCTGTAACGATGGTGACATGGGCGTGGCCTTCTGCTAGGATGCGACTCGAAATGTACAGTAAAAACGTATTTCCATTTTAAATATTAGAGTTTTACTTAATCTAGTCTCCAGTCAAACGAAACCACGTCGGTTTTTAAAGTTTACAATCTAAAGGTAGCAAATATTTAGCAAAAAGTTAAGAGAGAGCTTAGATAATGTATATTCGCAGTGTAGTTCAAAAGTTCATACTCTGTTACCAAGGCACTTGAAATTAAAGCACGGAACAAGTTATATAATAAAGGAGAAATTGTGTTGAGTGTTAGAATGGAGCTGAATGACACGAGAACAAGTTCAATTTGTAAACACAAACAAGTTGGTTACGAACTGGTTGAAGTCCCATTGAAAGCGAGTAGCAATTTAAACAAAATTTATATTGTTATAGCAAAAATTAACGATGCTTACGTAATACTTATCTCATTTTGTAAATTATGGTGACAGCGACAGTTTGTTACTTTTATGTTAATATTTCAAATACAAATATGTCTAATAGTAGAGTGTACATTTTACTCAAGAACAAAATAAAAACTACTCATATATTTTGTGTTACTTTAACTATAATATAATTTCGTATCCATAACAACTTCATATTTTTAGAGTTTTACATAGTTTGTTTTCAGAAACTCTTGTCTTCGGACCGTAGGGGCCCCTTTTGTGTACAGTACTTATCAATTTTTCACAAACGACCTGTAATCTGACGACTGCCCACCAGATATAAAGAAGATAAAATCTAAATCCATCGATCTTCTGTTGGTGAACCTCTAACTAGCAGTGTAGCAGTCCAGGCTACCAATATTTTGGCTCTTTACGACATTTACATAAGATATTACAACGCTCAGAAATATATATCAAGTAACATACAATGTGCTACTAAACTGAATAGGCGTACCTATACATCCTACTAAATCTAATATATTGTAGGGAGTTAAGTCCTCAATGGTATTAATTGCTTTTATTTTTACTAATAAAGAGTATTTTTTTACAGAATCGCTCATTTATACGCAATGAGAACTATTCCCATTTCGAGAATAATTAGTGAGTACTTCATAGCGATACAAACAAAATAAATGAAAATAAATAAATGAGTTCTAACAGAACATTGAAATAACAACTAATCCTTTGAAAATTAAATTATTGTTCTCTGACTATCTCTGATCTGAAGAGCTTCAGGGAAAGTATTTGTTTCTTTCAATAACAAATACAAAAGAGGTTAACTTACCACTTCATTAGAAAAACATTTTTAAACAAATTTAGATATACTGAGGAAAAAAAAAAAAATATTGAGGTCAATTTGAAATATTTATTTTTGATTCATAGATGGCATTGAGAGGCTTGGTTAGATAATAAAAATATTTCTAAAAGTATGCCAGCGTGGGTAAAGATTAAATTCAAAACGTAGGAATAGAATAATATCATCCTGGCGGAAGGTTACATGATGAGGGGAAAAGTCCATCTTGTACGACTGAACTCCATCGCCGACGCATTAGTCGATGATAAGTGAATCGTCACTCGCCGCAATTTCTAAAGGTTACACAAATATTTTATCTGCATGTCTAATCAAGTATAGGACAGTGCGTGACTTTCTTTTTCTTTTTTCTCTTTCGCTCATTGGCCACCCAGTCCCTACCCATCATCATCTGCCTACCCTTATCCCAATTTTATTTGGGGTCGTCGCAGTAAGTATGATTCTTCCGTTCTACTTTATCAATGGTCATCTCACTGTTTACTCCCTTCCTAGTCATATCCTCACTCACACAGTCCATCCACCTTTTCTTTGGTCTTCCTCTTCTCTTGTACCCTTTAACTCCCATACCTTTCTTCGCCGCATTTTTCTCATCCCTCCGCATGACATGTTCATACTAAGATAACCTATTACTTCTTAACTTTTCATCCAGTGGCGCTACTTTCAGACTCCCTCGTATATACTCACTAGCTGACCCGCGCAACTTCGTCTGCGTCCCTCAATAGTAATAAATTTTCTCCGTTTTTTAAACATTCTTCATTGGTGTTCCGCTCCTATTGGTCTTAGCGTGATGATGTATAGCCTATAGCCTTCCTCGATAAATGGGCTATCTAACACTGAAATTTTTTTTCAAATCGGACCAGTAGTTCCTGAGATTAGCGCGTTCAAACAAACAAACAAACTCTTCAGCTTTATAATATTAGTATAGATTCCTAACCTTGTCCATCCGAGTGACACCACACATCCATCTCAGCATTCGCATTTCGGCTACGTTCAGGCGTCTCTCATTCGTTCTCTTAATGGGCCAACTTTCAGAACCATACAGGTACAATATACATATAATATATATATGAAACCCGTACAATTTAAAAACTGATGTTTCAGTAGAATGATTTATCATCTACTACTTGAAATTGGCCACCAATTTTAAGAGCCAGTGAAGGTAATAGCAGAAATATTTAACTTTATAATTATGATGCGTTGTTGCAAACATTCTTACAAACCTTCATGACGTCATCGTTACTAGATTACGAGATTACACAAAATATATCAATAAGGATAATTGAAACACGTACCAAATCCCATATCCTCGTACAATATTACATTTCGATAGGTCAGTATATCTTATGGGATATTTCTTCAAAATATTACGCGCACGGGGGGTTATTTATGAAGGTAATTAATAAAATTTTCACAGTAAATCACGTCGTCACAATAATTTACATGATGTTTAACAACTCGATAAAATTCTATTCTATTCTATTTGAAATATTATATCTTTTATATATAATATTATTTCTTTTATGTCAATCGTGTTTTGTTTTTGCGTGCTTGTAAGTAATTAAGCAATTATGTTCGAATTATAACTTAAGGTCGACTTTAAGTAGTATACCCATACATAAATTTTATAAAATTATTAGGTTTTGCTAACAGGAAATTTTAGTAGCAAAGCCGAAAATTTGCGAAGTTCAACAAAAGACCGAATCATCTTGAAACTCTGTTGTTTTGGGAAAATAAGGAACATAATGGACCAGTTATTAATATAATATTATAAACGCATTATTTCAGTCCAATGTACGTAGAGACGATAGATTGCTAATTGCCACGATCCCGATATACAGCTTACGCCTCTTCCACAATCGTTAGGCTTTTCAACTTAAAAGCAACCGTACTTCACTTACCGCTTTTAACTTGGCCCCTGATGACTATACTATGAATAAATTAGCAGGCGCTAATTTATTTTCACTGTATGTCTTTCGGGCCCTTGCCCAGTCACAGGAGCTTTATCTTTAGTCACTCATGGATTACTAATATAATACTCGTAAATATTTTCTCATTTGGAAAGCTTGTTTTTCAAAATCCACTGATAAGTTTGCTAGTTATATCTTATAGTTATATCTTCAGCTTTCGTCTAAAGAGTACAACATATAAATTTCAATACAAACAATTTAATTAAATCCTCTTACATATTAACGAACAATCTTCTCAACATTTGTGAACTGACAGACAGACAACTTATCACGAGTGAATTAAATGAAATTGGGTTCAAAACATTTTGCGTTGTTTGATACTACTGAAACGAAGATTCCTTAAGAAATTGAATTTGAATATGATGTGGTTCAAAGAGAGAGAATCAATCATTGTCTTTCTTTCTCTCATCCCTTTCAGTCTTTAGATGCATACTTCAATACTGGGATCCATTATTTTTTTGTAATTCTCAGGAACAGTGCCATCATCACTTTTGTTATCCTAATGTAGTATCTTCTGTTACTTTTATAATTTTAGATTTGGTACAATTCGATATCCTGATATCAAAACTCGATACCTAAATTATTAAACATATAAAATTGTGTTTCATAGTGCAGGTACATAAATACTTTTAATGCCTTTGAAATCCCCATATGACCACTTCTAAAATTTGTGACATTTCTCTTCGAAGAAAAATTAAGTTCGCACACTTCTTACTCACCTAAACTTCATCGAAAAATCTTTTATATCACCTGTACTCCCAACCTAAACGACATTTTATAAAATTTTAAATAACAGTGTCATATCATAATTTTTATGACACGAACTGTCTGACTTAAATAAAAATATTCATCTTCTAAAATCCAGTAAAAATATCTTCTATCATAAATGAAAATTACAAATACATTACTACGAGTTGCTACGGAAGCGAAATGAAAACTTTCGTAATAAAAATCTTCATAATAAAGAAGTAATTATGCAAGAACTTTTGTAGCAAAAGGTAACATTAAAATATTCTGTTTATACTCACAGATGCTCTTTGCGATTAAAATATTTCCGTTCCTATGAGGCACGCAATCCCAAGTTATCAAAGGTCGTAATTTAATAAGAAAATATTAACTATTCTTTACAATTAACAAAATAAAATATTCGTATTTTGAACGACAACGTGTATTTTAAAGTAAACTGGCACTGAAGATATGGGCAATGTATGCTCAACAATTCGTTTACTTGACTGTTTTACTCCAGGATTTACGCATTGAAACACGATTGACTCAGATACATCTTAACAGTGACACTAAAGATACGATAATCACGTAATAGTATTCACTTACCTCGGCTGTATATCTCGACCCTCCTTTCCCGCCTTTACCGTGCTCTGGTGAGTGCCGCAGCCCCTTCGTATCTATCTGTACGTTAGTCTGCATATTAAAAACTGCTATTTACCACACAACACTAATTTACGCGCAGCAAAACTGATGATGTCTTTTGAAACTATTTTAGTTAAGGTTTTTGTTTAAGACTTTATTTCATATTCTTTATTTTAAAATACTTTCACGTTATAAATACAAATTTAAAGCACTGCACCCTTCAGAATAGAATCACATTTAGAAGATATAGGAACGAAAGCAGCGCCTTGCGGTACTCTAAGAGGTATCTCATTGCGCTGCATATTTCATTTGTCTTTACAACGATGTCTTGTTTTCGTTTCAATTGCTTCCATACTCAAAGTTTTATATCTCCTTTAAACCAATAACTTCCAACACACTTGACGGTGTCCCGAATGATTTTGTCTTTAGATATTCGTAACCAATAAAACGTTTAAATGCCCATAAACACAGTACTTCATTATGATGTTATTCATCTCGTATTATGTTCCTTAGCATAAAAATTTATGAGATACTACTCCTCCTGTGTACCTGTAACAAATAAAATATATCTATGTACTTAACATATTTATTATATACTCTACTAAAACTACAGTATCGGGCAGTACAACTTCTTCAGAATGTTGCAAAAAAAAACTATCGTTTGTTTTAAATAAAAACAATTTCACACATCTCACTCACGGCCGTCTGATCCTAAACTAGGCAGAGCGTGTACTATATTAATCAGATCGCTGATGAACATACTCAAATATTTCAAAATATTACAGATAAATTACACCCAGACACAGAACAAATGATTGTGCTCATTATTCAATATTTTTCCTGGGTGGGAATCGAATCCACGAACACCAGGTTAGCAGTCAGAGTCACTAACCACTAGACCAACAGGACCGTCATTACTATTAATGTATTACTATTTGTTATAAAGACATAGCTCACAACGTCCAGACATTATTTTCTCTTTCGTTACATTTGCTGAAAGACTTGAATTGCCCGGCAATAACCAGCGTTTGGTTACATTCCCCAATCAGTCAGTATCATCAATACCCTTTTTTTTTACGTTTGGAAACCCCCTCGGGCCGTCACCCCACCGGGGTTTGCTGCGGGGTGGTGTTTCGGAATCGGATCGACTAAAACCACACGGTGTGCCACTCTGCGCCTGTAATAGGAGGGATCCGGGAACTGCTGTTATTAAGACATCCGGCTTCTAGCCTACCATAGCCTTTCCTTTTTAAATACTTTTCCATTTAAAATACTCTCCATTTCCCCATCACAATCCTATAGTCCCCGGTTAATGGCAATAGGCTTGCCCTCTTAATACGCTTCCCTTCAAGGTTATAGGCGTGACTTTGTAGTTCACAGCCTTTACTAGTCCACTGCTGGACATAGGCCTCTCCTTAGAAAGGAGACCCTACTATACCACGCTGGCCAGACGGGTAGGTATAGGGTTTATTTCAAGTTTTCCTTCTCTCTGCAGTGCTGTTGTCCTGCGTAGTTTGCTTCCTTAGTCGGCTCTTACGACACCCACGGGGTATTATGGTTGGAGAAGAAGACTTCAGAAAAACACATAACTATTTTGATATTGTAACCGACATTAGACATGTATTACAGGACATTAAAAATACAAACATTATAATTACATTACCAACATTCAAATCTAATTACTATTATAACTACAATAATCTGTTTAACTCAGGCTGGAAGTGTTCAATAATATGTTATATATGGACATTATCACCCATGAGCATGCTTATGTGTTAGACTCTAATTTGAATTTAAGCTACCACCATACTTTATATACACGCTCTGGATCCTTAAAGAATCGTGGTATGAAGGTTATATTTGGTGACCTGCATGACTTGATGTTGGCAATCGAACAAGAAATTGCAAACAATGTAAAAGAGAAGCTCTCAGGTGAGGTATTCCCGGAATCTAAATCGCTTTTTCGCCCCTAAATATCTAAATATTCTTTACCAAAATATAGCTGGGCTGCGGACAAAATCGCACATACTAACAGTCTGTTTACAGGAACTACTAGAAAAGCAAACAGATGTTGATGTTATTTGTCTCACCGAGCATTTTATGATGTCTGGGTATGAGGAATCCTGTCTGATTCCTAACTACAACTTGGTATCATGTTACTCTAGAACTAATGCAAGGAGAGGTGGGTCTTGTATTTTTGTTAAAAAAGGGCAAAATTGCAAAGAAATATCAACACTGACAAGGTTTTCAGTTTCTTCAGCTTTTGAGTGTAGTGCCATTGAGCTGACAGACTACAAAATTGTTATTATCTGTGTCTATAGAGTACCCTTAGCAAGTAACTTAGATAAATTTTTTTGATAAATTGAACAGGGTCCTAATTCTTCTTTGTAAGCACTATCATAAGCACAATATTGTCATAGCTGGAGATTTTAATATCAATATTTTGAATAAGAATAAGTTAGCAACCGAATTCGAATGTTCATTACTAAACTATAACTTGAAATTGCAATTAAAATTACCTACCAGGCTTGTGAGCAAAACATGTATTGACAATTTCGCTCATAACTTTGGAAAAAAGTGTAAATCAGAGGTAATTGAGCTTGCATTATCTGACCACACCGCACAATTGTTAAGATGTCAAGTAAGAAATATATGTGTAATTAAGTACTGGAAAATCAGGCGACGGGATTTTAGTATGGAGAATCAAGCAAAATTCAGGTACTGTATCGGTCAAATGACTTTTTCAGATGTGTACAGCGCTTGTGATCCAAACATAGCATATAGTATTTTCATCGATACATTTAAGTTATTTTATGACCTTTGTTTTCCCCATAAAACTATAACTATGCACATCCACAAAAAACCCAAGTGGGTATCACGGGGTATTAAGACTTGTAGTGCTAAAAAACGTGAACTACTGTGGAAATACAGAAAATCCCCAAGTATAGATAACAAATCGGAGCTGATTCAGTATACCAAAAGACTAAGAAAGATAGTGTATTTGACCCAACGAGCGCAAAACAATTACAATATTATAAATTCAAGTAATAAAACAAAAGCTGTATGGCAAACTATAAATGCTGCAAATCAAAATAGACCATTGGAATCTATCCAATGTATTAAATTAAATAATAAAATCTTGACAAATCCATATGACATATCAAATGCATTTAATAATTTTTTTGTTGATTAGATAACGCCTTTTAATGCTGTACATAAAAATCAGCATAAGCAATACCTCACATCTAGACTTAACTCAATCTTTATAAAACCGTGTCTGCCAGACGATATAAAACAAATCATAAAAGGTGTAAAAAACACCAATAGTGTGGGTTATGACGGCATCTGCACTAAAGCCATTAAGCTAGTAACAGAGTGCATTGCCCAACCTCTTGGTTATATTCTAAACTTGTCTATAGAAACGGGTGTATACCCTGAAAAATTAAAAGTTGCAATTATTAAACCGATTCACAAAAAAAGAGAGTAAAGACAACATGAATAATTATAGACCTATTGCCCTAATATCAATCTTCTCAAAAATATTTGAAAAATATATTTATAATGAATTGGTTAAATATTTCGAAAGCCATAACATTTTAGCTAAGGAGCAAAAGGGTTTTCGACAGAACAAAAGTATCAATCTTGCTATATATGAACTTCTAGAAATTGTAACGTCCTACGTTGATAAGCGAATTCCGATCTGCGCCATCTTTATGGATATGACGCAAGCTTTTGATTACGTGGTACATGACATGTTATTAAATAAGCTTGAGACATATGGCATAAGAGGCAACATTTTAAAATTAATTGCATGTTACCTCAGGAACCGCTCTCAATACACAGTAATTAACAGAGTTAATATTAAAACTAAGATGGAGGATACATACTTATCAAACGGACGTAAAATACAATATGGCGTCCCGCAAGGAAGTGTATTGGGTCCATTACTTTTTATAACCTTCCAAATGCGAATTCAAACCCAATGACACTCTTTGCTGACGACAGCACCGTTGCAATTAGGTGCAATGACAGAACGTCGTATGAGCATGATATAAGCAGTACCCTTAATGAAATCATCAAATGACTGGACGTTAATAATCTGAAAGTAAACATAGGAAAGACTAAAATTATCCATTTTAATCAGCGTGTGAATGCAATTATGCCTCAGATTAATTATAGGGGTGAACCTATTTGTGAAGTGCAAACCACAAAATTTCTTGGCCTGACTTTGGATAATAAATTGAAATGGAAACCACAGATTGAAGAACTGTGCAAAAAAATTAATAAATCAGTGTACGCGCTACATGAATTAAAACAAATTTCAAGTGTTAGTACCTTGTTAAGTGCATATCATGGTCTAGTTGCTTCAGTCCTGAGGTATGGTGTGGTTTTTTGGGGAAATTCGACAGCCATTGATTTAGTTTTTAAGGCACAAAAACGGTGCATAAGGGCTATGTTTGGGCTTCAAATAATCGAAACCTGTAAACCATTCTTCAAAGAGTACAAAATTCTAACTCTCCCAAGCCTGTATATTTATGAGATCTCAATATTTGTTAAGGTAAATCAAAAGTTATTTACATTAGCCTCAGAAGTCTATAATAGGCGACAACGTGACCAATTTCGCCTCTGTATGCGCCGAACCTATACAACTTTAATGCACAAAAGTGTGTTTCACATGGCTCCGGTAATTTTCAATAAATTACCTAAAGAAATAAGGGCAATGAATACTACTTTATTTAAGAAACATTTAAAGACCCTTTTAGTTAATAAGTGTTATTATAAGTTGAATGACTATCTGAACGATGATCTTTCCAATCCTGAGACCTTTTGTGTGTCTTTTGAATGTAATTAATTTGTTAATACATAATAATTCAGTGAGTGACATAGAACTAATCTAATTATTATTAAATAAATAACTAATATTTATCATTGTAATTTTAATAAGGACATTACATTCATTTTTAATACTTAAATGCTGTAATCTAATTTGATTTAAATACTTCGATGTCGATTTTGATTTTAGTAAGTAATAATTGTATATATTTTGCATGCCTTAAGGTAGAATCACTTGAAACATAACTATGTATTTATAAAACCATTGTAACAGTGTTTTCTGCAAAAATAAATTTGATTTGATTTGATTTGATTTTGATTTGACACTCTGTATTCTTAATCCGTCACCACACGGACTTTGTGTGTGTACTTGTGTATTGATAGAATTATGGATATATGTATGAATGTTGATTTGTTATTTGGCATGCAATTTTTTTACTCACGCTTCTTTCCATCAACAATTAACTTGTTTATTAATGATTAATTAACTTCTTGTAGTTCGAATAATATACAAAGTCAATTGTTGTATTTTTTTATGTGTGTATTTAATACGCATATAGATATCTATATGCGTATTAATATATATATATATATATATATATATATATCCGTGAGTGTATGAATGTTTTATTTCACTAATACAAAAAAAAAACTAAAATAAATATAGACCAAAAACGCATTTTACCTTAATTACCATGAAAAAAATGACTGAAGCAGTATCACCGGTTAGTTTAAGCAAATGTAATAATATTTAGCAAACTGATGATAAGGACGATGTGCTGATTCACAATTATAGTGTTGTAGCAAATGAAGGTACTCCCATAACAAACACACTCGGCACTGGATAGATCAGGCTATATGATGTCAAGGACACTCTAAGTGATCTCTATATAGAAAATATTTCCTACTTTTAAACATATCAACCGCAGTTTAACAAAAGAAAAATCAATATCAGATCAGTCCTTTGTGAACATTTAAACGCAAAAACCGAGGAACAGTTTATACGAAAGATTAACTTCGTGAAATATGATGGGAGGGTGCTGCGCTCAACATCTATACATAACTAAGTGAAGCTTGTGACGCGCCACAACATAGCTGTGAATCAGACCGTTTCAGTTTGCAAAAACAAATGTTTATTTGTAAATTGGAAATTCAAAATCAGGCTGTTCTAAGTAGAACACAGGGTTCAAAAGTCTATTTTATTTTTAACGTTACATTGCAATTTCAAGTTAATACTATTCCACTCGGCTAGAAAAGAAGAGTTATGTCACTTTATTTTAATAAGATAAAATTATTGAAATAATTTCATCAAAATCAACATATATTCTATGCTAAATCTTCTTTTGAAACATTAAAAGAAATAGGTTTAACACTAAAACAAAAAATACGTCAATTAAAAGACACTTTTGGTGTGTCATTATTACTCATTAATCCAATAATCTTTTACTAGAATACTAGAATATTTCTAAACTTTTAATGATGAACCAAAATGTGAAAATATGAATAGAACATTTTCGCCAATGATTCCCGTGTTTTATTTAGTCATTGTTACTCCGTTTTAAATAAAAAGGGCATCTAAAGAATAAGTAAATATATAACAACGCTACCCATCTCATCTAATCAATGCGTGGACTTTAAGAATGGTATTCAGAAAGGGAAGGTTCACCTTCTATTAAAGCTTAATATCTTCGCTGCTCCCTTAATCGACATTTTTCCAGATCACTAACCCATTGAGCGCCGTTCACTCATTGAGCTCTTTAATATTCCTCAAAGGAAGTATACGAACTCAAATAATTATTGTAGAACAATTAACTAGTGGGCTGTAGTCTAAATACGACTGTGAATAAGAAAAATAATTAGCGGTAACACAGTTCTTTGAGATTCGTGATATGGCACAATCAAAGGGATGATGACAGATACATCATTTTCTTCAGAAGTGCATCTTTGGAAAAAAAAATTAAATGTTCAAAAACTGGAAATCAATTTAAGTTAAAGGAATTAAAAAAAAAAAGAGATGTCGTTGCTCACTCATTGTAAATTGAAATCTTTTTAAAGGTAAAGATGAAATGCATGAGTTATAAATTCCGTGATAAAATCATTTGATTTAATTTAAATAATTATCTACTTACTACTCAAGAGTATTTGTATATATTCCTGGTTACAATCATTATCTTAAATGACACTTAAAAAGCAAGCAGCAAAAGTTGTTAACTTTAAATGTAAACAAAGGAAATTACAGTTCATAAGAAACGTCTCACAATTTTGTGTGTAGACTAATATCAAAGTGTAGAAGACACGAACAAGTCCTCAAACACAGTGTTACTGAACACAGAGCGCTAGCTTCAATATTTTACTTTGTTTTAAAACTATTTTAATTTTGCTTAATATTTGATCTGTGACTTCTTTCCTCTCGGTTTCCTGCAATCCGTGGATGTGCGTTAGTGAAAAGCTATTGATACGCCACTTAATTCGGTCAAAAAGTGTAATATAAGTGTAATAATTCAAATTCATCAGAATACCAGAAATAAAGGTGACATGTAATAATATGTTTAACATCGACTACTGTAACTCTTATACTGTAAGTATCACTTGTCATTTCTGTAAATATAATTTGTGTTTTATATTAGTTACAAGTATCTCCAAAAAAAAGGGATTGTTATCCCTATTTGTCTCAAGCAATGCATAATCTTTATTTCAATTTGTCAATATCATATTAAAAAGATTAGAAGAATAAAAGACAACAGAAAGTCATGTTTCGTCTCCACCCCCTAGACGGAGGGTTTTTTTTACACGTTCTCAATTCTAGAAAAAAAATTCTCTAATAATTTTGCCATTCTTGCAAATATCGAATAAGAACATTCTAAGCTTACCAAAATATTGAACTATCAAATCAAAGTAAAGACAATATTAAGCAATAAACAGCAATAGTCGGAAACCTTAATAGGGTAATTTTAAATCCGTAGCTATAAATGTTTCCGAATGGTGAATTATACTTTCATTACGCAATCAGTATCTAATAGATAAATATTTGAGTTACAACCAGCTGAGTGCTAAAATATAATCATAAATTAGTTCTCAGATCCGATATCAGTGTTGTTTGTTTTTCTGTCCTTGTGCATGATTCAATAGACAGTTAGTTGGCCGCCTTTACCTTTCACTTAACATTCCGATGGTTTTTGGTTATCAGAGCCACTATCATCGTCATCATTTTTTTCCTCAGCCTTTTTCACAATTTTATTTGGAGTCACTGCAAAGTGTAACATTGGAAAAGGTTTTGACTAGTTTCTGGTCACCTAAAGTTAACCCTAATTAGGATATTATCGTTTTCAGACTTGATACATTCACATGGTAAATTTAGGTAAAAGGAAAGCTTAGAGCAAAGGAATTAGTTTTATCCTTAAGGAAACAGCAAATATCGAATTAGGAAACAGAAATGAGACTACGGTAGTTCAGAGTCCGGGTCCGCCTCAAAATGAACAAAAGGAGAATATATATAATAAAAAATGAAAATTTATATTCAAAGTTCATTTTAATTAATCCAAACAAAAATTGTTGGGGCACTCCTTTTAGGCATAGTATTGCCCGGGTTAGGATGCTCCACTCTTCCACATATGGGTAAGTGTGCTGATTAAAACATACCTGGGTATTTATAATAAATCTTGGTGAATACAAAAAAAAACACTATTAATTATATGATAACGTGCAGAATAGATCCGTTCGTATGTTAGTATGATTGAGTGAGAGAATACGTAAATGAAGATTATCCATGTAAGTAGAGTTTAATGGTTTTCCATATAAATTTAGTGATTTTTTGTAAAATAAATCCAAACGAGAAACAAGCTTTACAGTGGTAGCGGCCCACTTTATTAACAAAATAAAATAAAAAGTCAGACTCACCTTAAAAAACATAAAATTTCTGTTATAAGGTAATTTCGTGGTATTTTACGACTCCATGTTAAAGCGAGTCGACAGACTGCGTAATGCGGGATGAAGTCAATTTCGTTCTTACTTCTTCATCTCACACTTACACCTACTTGTACACAAGCTATAGATATAAGAAATTACTATAATTTAATGACGAAAGTATGTTTAAAAAAATTAAGTACCCTTTTCTCCAAGCAATTTAGTTCAGTTGGAGGGGTTAACGGGCATACTAGTGATTTCTATTGCTAGTAAACCTTTTAAAAAACAAATTTAAACCACATACATGTCTTTAAAGGAAGACTTGGAATAAGTACAAAAAACTAAAATAACAGTATTGAAAAAGTAGCCGCGTCAAATGGAAATCTCATTGTTGAGACCATGATATTAAAGTTATGTGCTATATTGTTCTCATGTAAGTGGCTGTCTTAATGAGAAATAAAGATCTTGAAACCGATGTGGACATATATGCACTGTGAACTTTTAGCTTAAGTTTAATATTAATGAATTTTATTTTAATAATAAATCTCTTTTTATTAGAGATCTTGATTTTTAGGGTTCCGTACCTAAAAAGGTAAAACAGGAACCCTTATAAGATCACTTTCTTGACCGTCTGTCCGTGTGTCACCACCAATTTTCTCAGGAATGAGTATACTTAGCAAGTTGAAATTTATAGCAGATACTTAGGTTTATGATCCCTATTAGGTGTATAAAAATCAAGGTCCTGAGTCAACACGATAAAAAGATATGAGCAAATTTCGATTTTCGCGAAAACTTGTAAGTACCAAAATTTACCTTAATTTTCAACTTTTTTTATTTTTCAGACTTTTCTTTTTACTTGTTCTGTAAGACCTTACTTTTCACCAAATTTGACAATTCTAGGTCAACCGGAAGTACCCTATAGGTTTTGGGTCGAAAACCTATATGGTAGTTCCCGTTGAAAAAGAAACGTCTTACAGCACAAATAAAGGAATAATTCCAAAAAAAAAGTTGAAAATTAAGATAAATTTTGGTACTTACAAATTTTCGCTAAAATCTACGTAAAATCTGGGTAGGTACGGAACCCTCGGCGCACGAGTTCGACTCGTATCTGACCGGTTTTATTTATTATATTTTAAAACTCTATGAACAAACTTGGAGAAAATTGTACTTAATTTTTTTTAAAGGACTATTCCTATACATGTCTTACTGCCAACGATTAAAAAGAGTTAATATCACTCTTAAGTTAAAGACTTATCTATCCTGACTTGTTGATCCCAGAGACAAAGAAACAGAATTACCCCAAATTAGTATTCAGAGTGTCTCATATTAAATGAGTTTTATTAAATGCGGCTAATTTAATGGCCTAAACGCTCTTAAAAGTGGTTAAAAATTCAGAAAGCCTTCTTAAATTTACATTTAAATTGCTGAAAGTAAATAAAGGAATTAAAACTTCAGTGTTTTTTTAAACTATGTCGCGAATTAAATTGTTTTACTAACGAGTAAAGTTATAATGAAATATATTTATGGTTGTACGTAAAATAACATTGTGTGACACAGAAACTGCACTATCTTGGCAAAAAATACCACAAATTTTTGAACTTAGTAGGAAACGGACTCATGACTTTGACGGTGAATTCGCCGTTTGATGCACTATTGTCGTGCTACATAATATGTAGTCAATGCCCGCAGATGATAAATGCTTTCTAAGAACCAGATTACCTATGCCCAGCCTGGAGGTCTAGTGGTTAGTAAACCAGACTGGTAATCCAAAGGTCGTGAGTTCGATTCACAGCCAGAACAAATATTAGTTTGATGAAAACGATGATTTGTTCTGTATCTGGACATAATTTATCTATATGATGTATGTATTTAGTAACATATACACGTAGTCTTATTACCGATGTACAGGCTCTGCCCAATTTGGGCACCGACAGCCACCTGTGGGATATGTAAAGTTATTATTATTATTATAAATGTAGATGAGTGTGTAATCACCTTTGTATTTCCTTGTATGACTATAAAACCTATTTTGTAGTCAACCTTTACTTCTTTAAAGTATTTCAACGTGCCAACAAAAAGTGGTTGGAATACTTGCAAAAGGTTTGCATGCAAGCAGGTTACGTGGTAAGGGCATGCAAGTTTTATAGTCTATAGTTACATATACCACATGTTATGGAAGGGCCTATTGAGGCCATAAACAAGCTAATTTTTGAAAAAAAAACAATTCCTTAGTGACTATATATAATTTAGAAAGGTAATCATTAAAAATAATTCTCAGGCCATCCTAAATGAAAATGGCGATATCTTTTCTATCTGACTTCCAAAAGGAGGAGGTTATCAATTCGGATGTTCGAAATAGGGTTATTCCGAAATGGTACCATTTAAGTTTCATATACATCTGATGATGAGTTTCAGAGACAGACAACAGAACTCACGAAAAATAGCAGCAAATCAACGCGATTGCTGCTAGGTTTTCAGTGCTCTTTGTTAGTATTGTTTGATTGAAGTCGGTTCGACTTTTTAAAAAGGAGTTTTTTTTTTCTTGCACACATTGTTTTGGAAACTATGGCTATTTTTAGGGTATATTTATATCACAATCCATAGTTAAATACGTTAAACTAGACCGATAAAGACAATTTGTTTGTTCATCGTCAATCACATCAACCACCTTTAATAGTCCACTGCTGAACATAGGCGTCTCCTTAGAAAAGAGGTTTTGGCCTACTATACCACATAGTTTGGTTTGGTATAGGGTTTGTGTCAAGTTTTCCTTATTTTTGCAGCGCTGGTGTCCTGCGTTGTTTTGTCCATTGATCCAAACGTTAATGAAGTTATGGTAATCCTTCTCATTAAGGCTTCATAAATGGGGATGTTTCTATCTACTACTACGACGTTAGTTATTAGCATTACTTTAAAAGCATTAGTTGTTATGTCTTTACAATATTGTAATGTCATTCTTAAAAAAGTGCAACAAAAAAGTTTAAAAACAAACCAACTTATGCCAAGCCAACTTTATAACGGTCCGTGTGGTGACGGATTAAGAATACAGAGTGTCACGACCCCTATTCATCCCGTGGGTGTCGTAAGAGAAGACTAAGGGAAAAAACTACGCAGAACAACAGCACTGCAGAGAGATGGAAAATTTTACACAAACCCTATACCAACCCGTCTGGCCAGCGTGGTATAGTAGGCCAAAACCTCCTTTCTAAGGAGAGGCTTATGTCCAGCAGTGGACTATTAAATGAACTTTATAACAGATTTCAGGATCTTCATGTGATCCTGAAATCTGTTATAAATAAATTGAACATCATAAAAATTCAAATTTTGGAATGCCCCCTACAACATCATAAACCCAAGGTTTAGCTGTAGCCTCAGGTCAGGGTTACGATGTCATGGACATACTACTAAAGTATCAGTACATCAAGCTTCAAATCTTTCGGAGTCAAGTTTCGTGTAAGTTAGTGAGATCATTTCATCAACTCAGAAAGGAGCTGATGATCTTCACAAATTAAACTTTAGAACCATTTCAATCACGTCAGCTTTCAAACAAAAGAAACCACATCATTATCGGGCCATCCGTTTAAGAGGTACGATGCCACAATAAACACAAACACATCAAACTTAATACATCCCTCTTTTTGCGTCGGGGGTTAAAAATAAATCAGTACGGTAACAATAAGTTGAAAACACTGAACCAGCCAGGCAGATGACATTTATAACTTTTCGACAGTGTGTGAAGATTGTGATAAGACTGGATATTTTACTATTATCGTAAGAGTAACAAACCAAGTATCAATAGCGTGGTCCCTTAACAATTACAATTCTACAACAGACTTTTCCAATAAAAAGATTCATTAGCTTAATTAGGGGCGACCGCGCGACCGCTCAGAGGTCACAAGTCGACCACAATTTATTGAATTAAGTCTAACGCTTGTCATTAGCTACAAAGAAAATCTGTTAATAAACAGAACTGGAAAAGTTATTATGCTGTTTTGTTTTAATTAACACGCTTTTGTTAGCTCGGTATGTATGTATGTAACGGAATCTTCGATCGTGATTTTGGACCCACTTCTTCTGGACGCAGAATATTTAGTGAAAGAGAATTGTAATACTGAGTTTAGATTTAGTTGTATCGCCGATAGAGACATTGTTAAAACTAAAGGTTTTGTGTTAAGGAAACCTTTGGGGTAATTCTGTACAAATAAAAAAGTCAATTATTGGCGTAGTTGCATCAGAGTTGGCCTAAATTTTCAATAGGTGCATTGAATGTGGTGTGTTTCCTGACCTAATAAAGCGTAATAAGATCATTTCTTTATTTAAGGAATGATCTTACAAATTTTAGACCGATTCCAGTGTTACCTTCTTTCAGTAAAAGTTTCGAGAAAATAATACTAAACCAACTGTAAACTCACTTTAGTGTAAACAATATTCTACACAGGAAACAATTTGGCTTCGGAAGAGGTCGCTGGACAAGTGATGCTGGTGTTTAACTTCTGGAACGAGTATATTTGGTACTTGGGAGGATAAATGGGACGCGCTGGGAGTGTTTGTGATTTATCTACTGCATTCGATTGCGTTTTTTATGAAATATGTATAGGAAATTGCATTACTATAGAATAAGAAATACTATACGCTATACGCTTAGGATCTTCTTATCTTTTATTAGAGTAATAGGATCTAGAGAGCAGAAGTTAATGGACAGAGGTCCCTCGAGTCTTTGGTCACTATGGGGGTGCCGCAGGGCTTAATTCTCGGGCCATTTTTGTTTCTCGTTTATATTACTGACCTATCTAATCTGATAAAAGATAATCAGGAGATAGTGCTATTTCCGGATGACACTTCACTTCATTATTTAAACTGAAACGACAGCAATCAGTTACTGACGATGTGAATAACACTCTCTTCAAGGTCGTGAACTAGTTCAATTTTAATAACTTACTTTTAAACGAGAAAAAAACTAAATGAATTAGATTTTTTACACCTAATATTAATGAGATAAAAACCAGTGTTCTGATAAATGGAAAGGATTTGGATCTTGTGAACACCATTAGGTTTTTGCATATAACTCTAGCCTCTTAATTGCAGTGGTGCCCAAACATTGATGAGCTGTCGAATAAAGTGAGCAATACGCGGTTAAATTCAGAACTAGACTAGTGTATTTTAACTTATTTTCATAGTGTAATGTCATACGGTATTTTATTGTGGGTAAATGCTACTGAGATCACAGTTGCAAAATAGAGCTATTCGCGCTATTTATAATCTCAGTTAAAGGTGCAGTCTGCGGTTACTGAGGGATAAGTTTAAAGAAATTGGTATCATGACAGTCGCATCTCAATACATTTATGAAAATGTTGTGTATGTAAAGAAAAATATTCATTTATTCACAAAGTTTAGCGATATTCATAATATAAACACATAATGATAAACTCGTGTTGCCAACGTGTTACAAAAAGTAAGCAAGTCTTTTCGATGTCAGGGTGCGCTTCTACAATAAAATGCCAAGCAAATTTCATAAATTAAGTATTAACAAATTTAAGTCCTTAGTTAAACAAAAACTATAAGAAAATGTTTATTACACGGTAACAGATTATTTAGATGACAAATTTGCTTGGGATTGATGCTGCTCACTCCATTATTTGAAAGTAATGAAAATTTAATATTTTATTGTATTTCGTATGTTTTCAATTTGTTTATTTGAAATTGAATTGTATACTTATTTGTGTAAGTATGTAAATGTAAGAATAGTGTAGGCTTGTAATGTTAGTTCATATTTCTAGTAACTTTCTGGTGGTTTTGAGTGTTTCCACGGCCTACTCAAGTTTCCTGCAGGCGGTAGTGTCATGTTCCGGTTTGTTAATATACAATATCGAACTATATCGGTTAGGCCACACAATGGCTCTGGCTCGTATGCCGTCAGTATGGACGGGCCGACTCAATACTATGGTCCTTTCTTCAAAAGGCCAACCCAAACCCTATACTGCACTCATATAGTTCTATTTAACATTGTACACGAACTTAAAAAAAAAGACACTGGTTTGTTTCGGCGTTTCTTCCCAGAGTGAGTGAGAAAATACCGGTGCCTTCTAGCTGTAAAGTCCCACTTGTAAAAAATTCTGAAAAGATTTACTTGCAGAAATAAATATCATTTCATCTTTTGATTATCACCGATGACAATACAATAATCTGATTCTGGCCGATTATCCTGATCAGGATCTTCAGGATTAACAGCTTTTTTCATACCTAAAAATACGGTAGTGTCTTTAGTAACGTACTAAGAGGCGATTGCTGAAGCATATGTGACTTGCTTACTTATTCAATTACTTGTTTAGTCTTAATGAGAAAATAATTATCATTAATGACTAAAAAATAAAAATAAATTACAGTTCAAAAAACCAAAATACACGCTTTTGAAACTAGACGAACTAAAAAGTAAAAAAATATTTTCGTCGTTAATCGTAAAAAAACGTGGGGTGCTTTTCAAGACATTCTATAATAATATAATAACTTTCATCAACAGCCTATACTAGTCCACTGCTGGACATAGGCCTCTCCTTAGAAAGGAGGTTTTGGCCTACTATATAATACTATATAATAACTTTATTTTTACCAATTATTGGCACCAAAATATTTTTACAACAATTAAGATCAGCGCCCCACGCATTTGAACTGTAATTTATTATATATTTCTATGTGTTAGTGCTAGCCTGAACATAGTTCTACCATATTTGATAGCTTGTTTCGTTAATTTCGTCAATTTTAAATGCCTGTAGATGAGGTATGTAGCCATTATTAATACATAATGTTTATACAGAAGCTTAAAATATTCCAAATTTGACGATCCTTTGTTGGCGATATTTTCTATTTTTCACGTAAAATGGATTGATAACACAATAACAGTCACAAAAAAGTCATAAAATGAACATAAACCTCGCAGGATCACTCGGTTACTTTAAATCAAGTTTCGAGTCAAAATATAAAACGTATGTCGCCCAAATTTCAGCGGGTCGTAAACAACGTAAGGCCTACCCCACAGCTTTACATTAATATTCTGTTTTCGCGTCGTCTATAAAACCTAACTCGGCGAGTCCCCCGGGATACGCGGGATCGACGCGGGATTTCACGACCCTATGTCATCGGCTGGGAAAGCTCAGTCTGACTCACTCACTCACTTTGAAGCTAAGCTTTTGTAACTGCATGAGATACAACATAACGTTCTTGGGATTACCACCAAGAGATTGAGGGTTCCCTAAACCCTTCAACATCACAAGCTCATAACCATGACAAGTCTTGTTATACACCCTTGTTTCCGTATGTTTTCAAGGGATGATGTTTCAAGGATCTTTCTTCTGATTCGTATATATAAGAAACTATTCAGTTTTACTTTCATTACTTATGAAAAACGTTGTTTTGTTTTAACCTGATGGAAAGTGACTTTCGCCGCCCATGAACGCCTGCAACTCATCTAAACATTTGTTAAGTACTATTTCATTGCTATATGTACAAATTTTTTGACTGTTTAGTTATCTATAGAAAGGAATGTTATCCTCCCCTGGATCAATTTTTTCTCTCTATAAACGAGTAGCGTGTTGATAACATAACCCAACCCTACGACAAGCGATAAAATTCGGAGACGCAATGAACTTCTTATAACAAAAACATACATTTTCGTTCTTATCTATTGTAGTCGAGGAAATCTCTCGTTTTAGAAAAAATACTTGTGTGTTTCTTACATGGTATCCTTTTTTAGACATTCGAAAGAAAAAAAATGTGATAGAAGCAGTAACAATACTCTTTTTATACTAAAAGAGAACTTAAACCAAATACATAGTTTATATTCTATCATCATTCTTAGGGCAGAAGACGTAACTACGTACTCAGTAGAAAGCCTGCATTATTACTAAGAGGTGTAGTTGATCTATAAAGATTTATTCGCCGCTGGTGCATATTTCAATTGAACATTTCCCTTAATTTGTTGATAAGTTTTCTGCCACTTCAGGTGACTAGAACCAGTGTAAAAAAAATACTGTACCATAATACACACATAGTGGCACATCAATAGCATGTGCATTCATGTGACAATAATAATTATGTTCATAACAGTAACACTAACTAACTGCAAAGCTGTATTATTTCCATATGCGGAAGATAGGAACAGTGACGGGTTGTCACTACTGATCTGATCTTCCTATTAATCATCATCATCAGCCTATCGCAGTCCACAGCTGGACATAGGTCTCTCCCACTGCACGAAACTTATATCGATTTTGGGCCTCTCGCATCCAGCACCTGCCAGCCATTAATTATACGTTTTTTCATGTAATTTTTTATACAGATGTGACTTACGAATTATGTTTAGATTATGTTTGAAATGTTAAAGTGAAATTGTTTATAAAAAAAGTATCTTGAAATATTTGCATGCCACAAGTTAGAAAATGAACGAACGAAAATAATCTTTGTAACAACTTTACTAATGTACCCATATTTGCAAATAAATGTTTATTATTATTATTATACTTAATTATGCTAGAGGATTACAATTAAGGGCAGTGTGCTGCGGGACTGTTGTCTCTGCCAACCCTCGTGAGTCGAAATACGTTTATTTATCTAGTAAGTGTTCTTACACTTACTGTAATATAATATCGGTGTATTGCCTGCTTACGTTAAAATTTTCTTTGATAGCTTACAAATGAAAATAAAGATAAACAGATGCTATCTGTAAAAAATTATCATCATCATCAACCTTTAATAGTGGAGTGCTGGACTTCGGCCTCTCCTTAGAAGGAGGTTTTGGTCTTAATAGACAATCTCTATACCAACCCGTTTGGCCAGCGTGGTATAATTACCACTGCATTATATTCTTAATCCATCACCACACGGATAAAAAGACTGTAAAAATTAAACATATTAAATTGTCACTGTCAAATTTATAAATGTATATTTATGTATTACAAGGTGCGGTTTACGAACTCATTAAGCGTACTCCAAAGTCGTTGTATAAGCGGCGCCGTTGCTAAGCACCCACTCCTAACTAGACAACATAAAGACCGCCTCATTTCAAACGAGTGCTCATCAAAGTGAGCGCCCTCTACCGCATACCGCATGTATCTCTTAAAACTACAAGACAATGTTAAACATCTTAACACTTTAAAACGACTATTTGCCTTAAGTTTTAGAAGCAAAAGTAGTTTGTTTATATCGTACGCCGGGGTGATATAGGCTCTTATGAAGTTAAGACACTTATAGAAACATATTTTATTTAGTTAATTACCGCTACACCGCTACAACATTTCTTTGTACATAAAATCTTTTTTTTGTTGAACTTTGTAGTCAAAATTAAGTTCAATGATTATATTTTAGTCCCAGGTAACTAAGACTTACTTATTTGAGAGTACTGAAACAATAATCTTACTATTTCAGTACAATTACCATACAAGCGTGTTGCCACCGTTTAACATGGCAAGTAAACACGGTTCCAAAAATAACGGGTCAGTCACATAAACCCGAATATCTCCCGAACTACGTATGCCATCCTAATGAAACGAAGACTATTCAATTGAGAATTTAATTATACAGATAAAAAATAATATAAAACTTAAATCTAAACTCTCTAACTCTTAACTTATCTCTAAATTAAAAAAAAAAACTAAAGTAGTCATATTTTTCTTAAGATTACATTTTTTTATGATTGTTTTTTTGCTGTTTTTCATCACTTTCTTCATTTAATACTTTGTATTGCCTCCACGAGCTCTTCTGACAGCTTCCAGGCGATTAGGCATGCTGTACACCAAATTTCGGAGCCGGTGCTGAGGAATACCTTCCCATTCCTCCACCAGTGCTTGTTTGAGTTTGGGAAGCGTGATTGGTGGGGGGTTTCGACCTTTCACGCGTCTCTGAAGCTCGTCCCAGGCGTGCTCGATGGGGTTTAAGTCCGGGCTTCGCGCTGGCCACTGCATGAGTTCGATACCGACCTCTTCAAGGTAGTCATGTACAATTCTGGCGGTATGGGCACGCTAATTATCATGCATTAATATGCCATGCCGGTCCATCCTGGCCATGAAAGGACCTACATGTTCATTGAGGATCTCTTCCACGTACCTCTCTGCATTTAGAGATCCATTTTGAATGAGTACCAGCTCAGTGCGGGCCTCAGTAGAAATCCCAGCCCAAACTTGTACGGAGCCTCCACCGTACGCCACTTTTTCCTCCACACACGCTTGATGGAAGCGCTCCCCTGGTCTTCTGTACACCAACTGCAACTGTAAAGCATTAATTTAGACTCGTCCGTGAACATTACCCAATTAGACCAATCGTTTAGTGTCCAGTTTAGGTGCTCGCGCACGTATCTCTGTCTTGCAATTCGATGTCCCCGTTCCAGTTTGGGGCCATTTGCGGGCCTCAATGGTTTCAAATTTGCTTCAGCAAGACGTCTTCTTACTGTTTGAGCGCTTAAATTGCCACCTCCAAAGCGAATAGTGAGTTTTTAGACCAACAGCAGTTTGAAAACGATTTCGGAGCATTGTAGCCACCAGTTGTCTGTCTTCCCTGGCCGTTGTGCATCTTGGTCTGCCATTTCCTGGTCTTCTAAGGTGTGATCCGGTCTCTTGGTACCACTGGACTACCCGCTGAACAGTCGACAAAGATACACCAATGCTGGCTCCGCCCAAGTTCGAAAAAAGTTAGGATTCTGGTACATTCCTCTAGCGTGACTGCCATGCTTCACCTCACAGAATAAAGTTTTGCACGTGGAAGACGTTCACGATAATTTTTTTTTGTGACAGAATAGAAATGGAAAGCATCCATAATGAAATGATTTAAAAATAGTCATTTTTTTTAATTTTGTTTTTCTAATGAAGTTTTTCTCATCAATCAGTTTAAATAATATGTTATTAAAAGCGCAAGAAAACAGTCTTTATTCTGTTTTTTATTTCATTGATCTAACTTTTACTGTTCTGGAGGTATTTCAATTTTTGTGACTGACCCGTACTTTTTGGAACCGAGTGTACATATGTGTTACACAGATATGCAGTAACAGTATGTGTTACATAACAAGTCACATTGTCTTGTAGTAGAACACTAGAAATTTTTAAATTTTATGTACTAACTATTTTGGTTTTGTTTATAATCTGTCACAAAACGTTAACATTCTTAAGGAAGCGGACGGTAGGCGTTAAGCCGGCGATTTAATAAAGGTTATAACTATGAGTATATATTCACTTACCCACCCACTTACACACCAGTGAGAAGTCAACAACACTAACAAGAGAGGTAGATGATCGCTAATTGAGTCTGCGAGGTGTATCTTCTACATTATTAATATTTAGTACAATTAAGTACATATTTATTCAATTAACAAATTCGTTACATGATTCCATTTGCGTGCGTATTTGCGTGTTGTATATCTTTGTTTCTCTAATCGATAAAGTTTATTACTCATCTAAACGAAAGAATGTGTAATTAGTTAGTAATATTAAAGGCCATGGCTAGCCAAGGTCACGAGGTAGTGTAAGTTTTAAGTTAAGTATTCATCATTTTTAATAAATGTGAAAAACCGACTTCACTTAAACACAAAGGTTCTGATTTAAATTGATTTGCTGAGAGACCTGCATATGTGCTTGTTTCGTCCAAATCTACATTTGTTATGTTAACTAACAATAGTTTCAAGTTACTGTAGTTTTTATTTTAAACTTGTCAGAAAACAAGTTTTGCTTCAGCACACACGGGCCGGATCCTCTACACTCTGGGACAATTAAAAGTTGGCAACACGCTTGTGTCTTTGACTTGTAGGTTTTTGAGGGGCGGTAGTCACCATCAGACGACCCATCTGCTCATCATCATCATCGCATCAACAGCCTTTAATTGTCTACTGCTGGACATAGGTCTTTCCTTAGAACTAGGTTTTGACCTACTACACCACTCTCGCCAGACGGGTTAGTATTGGGTTTGTGTCAAGTTTTTCTTCTCTTTTCAGTGCTGTTGTTCATCGTAGTTTGCTTCCCCAGTCGGCTCTTACGACACTAACGGGATAAATAGGGGTGGTGACTCTCTGCACATACTGTACATACACATTAAAGAAAACCTTCGACACGGTATATTCACAAGTGTACAGAATGAGGTACCTACGACTTTTGTGATATGCAGCTAACAATATTTTAAAAACGTTAATTATCTTATAACCTGTCGACAAAGTTAGATTTCCTAAAAAACTTAGAAATCAGCTACTTGAACACATTACACTGTACGTGTGATGATGGATTAAGAATACGTAATGTCACCACCCCTATGCATCTAAGGGAACAAACTGCGCCGGATAAAACAGCACTACAAAGAGAAGGAAAACTTGACACAAACCCTATACGAACCCGTCTGGCCAGAGTGGTATAGTAGGTCAAAACCTAATTTCTAAGGAGAGGCCTATGTCCAGCAGTGGATTATTAAAGGCTGTTGATGAACACACTACAAATGAGATTTTTTTTATGGAATACTCTTCTCATCAAAGCTTAAAATCGGTGCCTAGATATTTTTACTTAATCTGTTATTCCAAGCAATGCCGTGTGATTCTGATTGATAACTTTCAACAGAAATAACACAATTGTTCTTATCCTTCCTTACAATCGCTACCAAAGGACAAACAAATTGATTCATATAGATAACAACAGCCCGGTCTCTATACAAATAGAAAAATAGTAATTCACCAACAATGGGAGCTCCATGACATATAAATATGGAAACAGTCGCTGTAGGATCGGTAGTGTTGATAAGAGTACACAATGAGAGCTTATACAAGTGTACTAAACTGTGTATTTTAAAACCGCTTTATACAGTGACATTTTATACGAGTATAAAGCATTACTGAGTTCAATTCTGATAGGTCACGGTGAACTATAAAATACTGTAGATTATTCTTGATTCTTTAATTGTTACCCTTACAGTTGGTTCTTTTTA
Source organism: Arctia plantaginis (assembly GCA_902825455.1). NCBI lineage: Eukaryota > Metazoa > Arthropoda > Insecta > Lepidoptera > Erebidae > Arctia > Arctia plantaginis. The sequence continues at coordinate 219,545 of CADEBD010000322.1, read as the reverse complement.
TGGTGAACTGACGGAAACTATACCCGTCCAATGATTGTTTTATAATAAAGGGGGCAAACGAACATAACAGTCTCCTGATGGAAAGTGACAACCACCGCCTATGAACGCCTCCAAACAAGAGTCTCTTTTCTATAACAAATGTCATTTTCCAAATTGATTTATAAAAAAACGGAGTTCTAAAGCAACAGCCCTCCTCCATTTTACAAGGTTAACAAATGTTGTATGTAACTTGTCTTGTATCGCCTACATCACCATGTTGTCTAATAAAATCATTCTACACTGATTATGGAACATAGCTAAGAACAAACTAATATTGTTAGCTATTTATAAGACTAAGTTTTGTTTTATGTTCTGTATTGTGTGACTAAATAAAATCACACAAAAGCAGTTTATAGACAAAAGAATACTATTCTACATGACTTTTTTTATATTATAGGGAACGAACGAACAGACCTGATAAAAAGTACCTCCGACCATAGTCACCTGCAGCTCAAGAGATTGACTGTTGTCACCCGATATGTGAAGAATTAGAAAGGGTCCCTTGATGATTTCACTTGGGAAAAGCATCAAATATACTTTTTAACATCGGTGTTCCCGTGATACCGCGATATCAGCAAACTCTTTAAACACCGTGTCCATCTTATCATTTATATTAGCTTCACTTGTATGTTTGTTTGTATGTTTGTAACCGACTCCTTTGGGCGTGATTTTGGGTGACTTTAAACGGTCAGAATTCGTTCAAACTGTAGATATATTGAGGACCGATGAGAATACACTAATTAAAAAAAAAAAAATTAGAAAATTATATAGTTTGCTTTTATAGAAAACCAAACTAAAAAAAAAGAAAATAAATTTTAATAAATTGAAAAAAAAGCGTGGGTTGCTTTCTACTATTGACAACAGGCACCAATTAATCAAAGCGTGTTTTTTATTTTTCTAAACTATTTTCTTTTAGAAATGCATTGTAGGTGTGTATTACGAAACGAAATATTTATTATATCGTTTCAAAGTGTTACATGTATGTATATTGTTCAAATTAATTTACTTTATTAAATTAGTTTAAATATTGTATGAAACCTACAACCCTATTTGCATGTCTATAAATTACTGGTGAAATGTGTATCATGCCTATACTTTTTTAACAATATAATTAATATTAATTTACATACTGACTGAAATAAATTTGTTATAACCACGATCATTTACAGTAAGTCTAACTACAATACTACCTGCATAAATATGTATTCAGTAGTACAAAAGCATGTTTATCGGCGGTTTAATGAACATATTTAAGGGTTTAGCCTTACTTAGGATAATACCGCTGTATATGAGGTGACCTATGTTATTTTTATAGTAAACAACAAGTCGAAAACCACGAGAACCCAATTTTCAGGAGTCTACCAATATATTCGAAAGGTCGGCCGATCAACCTTTTTCATGTTCATATTAAGTTTGACCAGTATATTTCTCTTTATATTTCTTTGTAATGGAATCATCCCATCGTTTTCTCCAAGTACCACACAATAAATTTGGAATACATGATATTGTCTGTAATTACACAAGACTAAAAAATATTAATTAACACTGTAATTAATTTACTTTGTTAAAATCTCATTCCTTTTTAAACTTATTTCTTTTGATGATATATAAATGTTTTAAATTACTTATTTTAAATTACAATTTATCTTTTTAACAACATATTTTGTAATCTTAAGTTTTCAGAGTAGCACCTTATGCTAATGCAATTACCTACCGATGCGATGCTACGAACACAACAGTTGGTAGGTACGAGTACAACTCGGTACAAAACATACCTATTCCCACAAACTATCTCTATAAAACTCAGTTTGTAAGCAACGTGAGTCTCAGCGTACGTGACTGGCATATACGACAACCAGCTTTTATTTAATAAGCACCAAGTTTCCCAGGTTTTTAAGTATAATTCTGGTCTACATAGAACTTCCTAAGTACAGATATTCATTTCATTCAAGTTTTGATCACGGGTTTTTCGTTTTCAATCAATTGAATTTCGCATTTGACTGCCTCGGCGGTGCAGTGGTAGCGTATGCGACTGCTCCGTATGATCGGCAAATATTTGTTTCGGAGTTAAGGTGTTTTCTATGTATAATATGTATGTATTTACAAAAAAAAGTTTAAGTATTCTATCAGTCAATCTAGCTTTCATAGTACAAGCTCTACTTAATTTGAAACTAGATGACGTCGTGTATTAGATGTGCGAAATATTATTATTATTATTTTAATATTATTTAGTGACAATCTCCTCGTTTAGTTAGTAAGTACAATCAACAATAATAGTCGCTTATCATAATTTACATTGTTGTCTTTTTCAAAAAAAAAAAAAAACATTGTCATATCGTCGGTAGACAGTGAACCGATCACTCGTGTACTTACACTCCGTTGTAGCGTGTCATTCGGCTGCGTTTCTCAAAGTTTTCTAAATCGTAGTAAAATGTTCAAATGCAGGCGTTGTGAAGTTGAGCAAGGGACGGTGCTACATGTTCGCAGTCAATACAGTTTTTAAGCATGAGTGGCACACCACATTGTCATTCGAAACTGTACCTAATAATCAATAATTCATAAAGAATGACTAATATTAGCAATAAATAATAACATCATAATAATTCACGACAAAATTAAAACTAATTATTTTTTAATAAATTAAGTAATTAGGAACACATGTTATTTTATCCACAAATGAATGAATTACGGATTAAGGTAATTTCATTTTATCTTTTTTTCATTTTATTTTTCTGCAAAAATGTTGCAAACTTGTTTGGATAAATGAGGCATTCCCCTTTAAAAGTTTTTTTCTTGAAACTTGAAATTAAATTATAGTTTAAAAAACACGCTTTTGCAACTAGCTGACCAAAAAAGTAGGAAAAAAAATTTCTAAAAGCGTGGGGCGCTGTTCAAGGTGTTTTATAATAAAATAACTTTACTTCCACCAATATTCGCCAGTACAATATTTTCTCTAGCCCAAATTATGTTTTTAAGAACAAAAATTATTTTATATACGAGTATATCATGCTAAATTCAGTTAAGCTCGCCACAAACTCATGTATCTGCCAAAAAACCTTCAGTTTACATAAAAAATAATAGCTGCAAATGTCATTTTTATACGTCACTGTTATTTTTACTCGGCCTAGTATCAATAATAAAATGATCCGAAATAGAACACTTGTATTTTATAACTTTTATAGAAAACTAATATTGTATTAACTTTTTAATTTTCGCCTTACATGATATACATACATACCCAACGACTTGCACCGAAACTTTCTCGTACCTTTAGTTGGAGAAGGCGCACCGATTATTTTATAGCTGATATTGGTTCATTCAAATTGTCTAATAATGTATTTAAAAAACAAGTTTCCTTAAAAATGAAGGAACTTAGAGACTTAAATACTGACCTAGAATTTGATGTTTCTTGTAAGAAATACATTCATCCACACTCTTTCACTATCCTAAAATTGTATTCATAACACTCTAGTTTTAGTCTGTGAGACTGATTTCATTTCTAAATATTATGTAGCGTTAACTCACTAGCCCCTTTATTATTATCATTTCGCGTGTAGTACACTAGCTTATTTAAATTGGATTATAATAAGTTAAAACTACTAGTAAATGGATATACCTGTTATATTAATATCGAGTTTTTGAAACTCTCGTATTTATTATCAGCTAACTTTTTTTATAAAATTGAATTTTACTGTGTTTTAATTTAATGTGTCAAAAATAGTACTTTGACTTCAAAATTTTCTAACTAGTTTAAGCAAACTTTGTTGCATCGCAAAGTATTTGGAGCATTCTACATCGGTAAAAGCGACCGCTAATATCATCAATCAGACCCTGTCTATATCTCTACATAGTACGCTGCTATCATCACAAAAACATTAATTAAAGTGACGATCAAAAAGTGTTCTCAATATATCCTCACAGAGCTCACAGTTCGTGTAGCACTCACGAACAAAGATGATTAATTGTTATTTTTACAAAACAATGCACAAGTGTTATAAAGGATGTTGATAGACAAAAGCATTTTTTCCGTACTTATTTGTAAATCAACATGACTGTTGGCAGAACACGTCAGCAGAAAAAATGTGTTACTCAATTCGCCTCCCCTCTACTACAGATGCTGATTAGAGAGCTCATAACGATACATTTTCTGTACAAGATTCTAAATTAGGCGTTGAGAACTATAGATCCTGGCAACCCTCATCAGCTGGGATACTCTGATCGAAGCATGAAGCAAGTTTTGAGAGGGTATCTATTAATAAATTAATTAAGAAGATATCTTTGAAAATTAAAAGCTACTTTTTTCCTATTAAACTACTTAACAAATTTTTTCCACATACACCCGTCTGATCCCAAATTAGGCAGAGCCTGTACTATGGTAACCAGACTGCAGATAAACATACTTATATATTTTTTTAATAGATACATATTATAGATAAATAAAAAAGAACAAATGACCGTGCTCATCACACAATATTTGTCCTGGGTGGGAATCGAACCCACGACCTCCGGTTAAGCAGTCAGGGTCAGTAACCACTAGAACAACAGACCCGTCCTTATGTATTATGTAGTATCGTGATCGAATAATTAACTTAGCTTTAAAACAGTGCTTAAAAACATCAATCAGTGCTTGTATCCCACAGGGTTAGACAGAGGGCTACACATTCTTTTTCAACAATTTTAATTTGGGGCCACTTATGTTTGAAGCAAGCCTAGCCCGATATGTTCCCAGTCCTTTATATTAGCATGTTAATTGGTCTACAAGTCCCAGAATATTATTATCACTCACCCCCAGACTCCAGACCAGGTAGCAGACCTCTATTTACTTCTAAAGAACTTTACGTCCCCGAACCTTCTCAAAAATAACACGAAATACTTATTTTTTAGAAAAAATGATAAAATCGATTCAGGGACTCATAAAATTGCCTTATATTTCCACAAATATATAATTTTCTACTCCATCCGGGTGCCACGCTTCGCACGCCGCAGTGAAAGAGTCCTTAGAAAATTGTGTAAGGAAAAATTGTATTGCAATACCAGGTCTATATGATATGGTGAAGGCTGAAGCAATTGGAAAATCAAAACATATTGTATGAAACTAAAGTAGGCTATAGTCCTCATGGGATCACTTGTTTGTCATAAAAACCTGTAGGATATCAAGAGAAAATTTTGTACATGGAACAAACCTACAGTTTTGCGTCTTTAACCGACAATGGCTACGTATAGGGGGCTACTTAATAGGTCTTTGATTTTGTAGCCTTTAGAAGCATTTATAATGGTTATGATAATTCTAATAAAGCTCTGATAAATTTCAAGTTACTCCAGAATTCATTGCTTATTTATTCCCTTTGTAATCTAACATAACGATATTACGTAAAAAATAACCGCCATAGATATTAGAAATAATGTATGTACATTAATTAACACTTAATTTGTTATTTAAAGTAAGCTCATCCTAAGTCTTTTACAGGTTCTATGACGTCACTCTGCCTAAGTAATTCTAACAAAGGAGGCTAATATCACCCAGTAGCTTCGTGTTTCCTGAACCACGTGATACCTGTTGTTGTTTATATCGGATATCCTCCCCTCCCCGGCCCGCTCACTGCCCACTCACCCCGCGGTCGGTCATCTCTCACGTGGCGCATTTGGGAACGACTGTTCACACATTAACGTACTGTATTAAACAGTTAGGGCTGACAGTTATAATTTTTTACATATTTAATATATTTTATATTCGTATTATACAACACTAATATATAATAATTGTATATTAAGAATATTACATCCGTGTGGTGACGGATTAAGAATAGGAGTTTCACCACCCCTATTCAACCCATGGGTGTCGTAAGAGCCGACTTGGGGAGCAAACTACGTAGGAGAGCAGCACTGCAAAGTGAAGGAAAACTTGACACAAACCCTTTTTTTTAGTGTGTAGAAGTCCCCTCGGGCCGTCACCCCACCGGAGTTTGCAGCGGTCTGGTGTGTCGAAATCGGACCGACTAAAACCACATGGTGAGCAACTCTGCGCCTGTAATGGAAGGGACTGCTGTTATTTAGACACCCGGACCGCGTAACCGCGTATGGCTCTAACCGCCAATATCCTCTGAGGGCGCCCTATTCTAAGCAGTCAGAGCCGCCGCCCACACCGGTGCACCGTACAGTGCCATTGACCGGACAACCCTCGTGTACAGTCGTCTCGTTGTGATGCTGGGTCTACCCAAATTCGGTAAAAGTCACCCTATGATGAAGTGAAAAGAATATGTTGGTAGGATTGATAGTGAATTTAAGTTCCAATATGATTCACCCCTTGAAATTATTAAAGCCTTTAACACTATAAATGTTAAAAAAACAACTGACCTATGGGAATTTTATAAGTCTAGATAATTATTCATTGAGTGACAACCCTACTATCACTTACACACAGTTGTGGGGTCACAAGTTGAGTGCTGGTTCACACTCAGATGCACTTTGCGGAAATGAGCTGCTAGTGGGGTGAACACACTGCAGTAATAGCGAAGGATGTTAGAGTTTTACACTCGTCTTGTCTAAATGTAACACGCCACTCAACCTGTCGTTAAGCAATATCCATATATAATTAGGTAAAGAAAATACAATTACTTTTTTTGCCGCTGTTTGATTTTTTTTCTTGTTCTTGTTTGACTTTCCTTTTTTCATTTTTAATTCAAGGAACTACACTTGTTTGCTTCAAAGTATATGAATGTATATTAAATGATGTCATCCCGTCTTAGGTATGTAAAAATATTTTTCCCGAAAAAAAACCAAAGAAAGTAAATCCGAGAGTGAAAAATCACAAGTCTGGGACGGGAATTCGAGACTGACACTACGGTATCTCGTAGATAATGGTGTCGCGTAACATACGCATCTATAGGTATATAATATTTCCTATAATTTTGTTTGGCCCCATTCACATTCATTACTTAAGCGCTTACCAAGGATTATGAATAAGAATTCATTCAGGTTTAATGGTGTGTATGTGTGTTAGGTGAGCTCTGTCGGTAACTGGTTCGCGGGGCCGAGACGTGAGCAGCGAGGCAGACACCTGTTGCTGAAAACATTATCCAATTATGTATCATAATATCTCTGGATCAAGTTTGTTTTTGGTTTTCAATTATTTTTAAACTAACTCCTTTAGCTGCTAAATACAAACCAATAGTGATTGTTTTTTTTTTCTCTTACAAAATACTAGGTTTTTATTTACCTTACACATCTCACACTATGGTAACCACACTGCTGATACTTGGATATTTTTAAGTACGTATATACTACAGATAAATTACACCCAGACACAGAACAAATAATCGTGCTCATCAAACAAGTATTTGTCCTGGGTGGGAATCGAATCCACGACTCCTGGCTCAACAACCAGGGCCATTTAACCCTAGACCAACAAGCCAAAGTAGCTCACATATATTTACATATTCACGCAATAAACCACACAAAGGATAACGCAAATTGAATTTCAAACATTCCTTTACAAAGCAGCGCATGCAGGCATTACTTTTGTGCTCAGTATTATACAATGATCCGATTTCGAAATTCGTCCTCGCACTAAACAGTACTCATGGTTTTACCTTACACGATTGAATTTTATTATTTATTCTAGCACATTTACACAACACCATCTTGTCCCAAACTAAGCAGAGTTTATACTATGGCTACTAGGACAGATAAATAGATATATACTTTTTCTTTGTAAAACATACTCATTATACATAGAAACACCCAGACCAAGTCAAACATTAAATGTTCATGCACACAAATGTTTGATTTCAGCGGGAATCGAACCCGCGACCTGTGGAATAGCAGTCCGTTACACAAACCACTACGCCACCCGGTCGTCAAATTGAATTACTGATTTTGTTATCCAATGCGATATATCACGGGAAATATAATCATCATTTAATATACAAAACGCAATATAACATGCAACAAGGTAAAAAGTTAATGAAATCGAGTATGTATAATCAAGGTTTCGAGTATGATGTCACGTCAAAATGAAATATACATAATCAAGTTTGTGACATGACAGAAAAAACTGTGTCTACGTGAATAAAAGAAATCGAAAGGCAACTCCTCACTCAGGAATTGTTCGGTAAGTTGTTTATTATTTTTAGTTGAAATAATATATTGTAAGAAATTATTTTATTTATTTATTTATTAGGTTAACTCACAGCACATACATCTAACACAAATGGTAAAATCTCAGTAATAAGGTTCTGATATACATGCCACTTACGAGCTAACACAGCATTCACAGTTTAGACAACATATTTACAAAATCACATTAACGTATAGGTATTACAAACTTGACATAACTCTATTGGTCTGGTGAGTTTAGTGGTTGCAGTAACGATCAGATTTATTTATTTTTTCGATTTTATAAATGAAAAATGTAGCTTCCCTGCTCCTAGTCTTGTTTCCGAGTAAATTTATATTAATGTAAGCTACCAGTTTAGATTATATTTGAATGAAAAGCAGCCTCGGGTTCGATTCCTGGACCTTGCATAATTTTATAGGGTTTTTCTGAGAGGCAAAATAGCATTAGTTACTCCTTATATAGATAGTAAATAGAACCTGGTAGTAAAATATTATCAAGATAGGTCCAGCCGTTTTGAAGATTACCCCGAACAAACAGGCAGAAAAATAATATTTAAACTGGTTTTCAGGCATGGGTGTCGTACAAATAACCGTGTAAGCATGAAAAAAAAACTATTATTTTGACATCACAAACAGATACTTCAATTAAATTTATTTGTATAGATATTAACATTAATAACTTTCTTTTTAAAGAGTCAATCAAGAATTAAATAACTGAAATGTGTGGGGACCGTAACTTTTTTTATGAAATATAGAGAGGCAAACAAGCAGACGGGTCAACCGATGGTAAGTGGCAGTGGATGGAATACGAAGGCAACTTAGGAGTCATAAGTGCTTTGCCGAGAATCAGGACGAGCGAGAGGGTTTGGGCTCTGGTAACGTCACTCACTCGGTGAAAAGCAACGAAAGAAACTTAACACCGGTCTACTTTGAGGTCTTAGTTTTACTCCGGTTGAGCCTGACCCATAATATGTTCTGAAACATAGATTTTCAAAAAAAAAAAAAAAAAAAGATTTTCGGACATCTTACACCTTTTAAAAATAGATTTTCGGACATCTTACACACTCTATTTACTCTAGTTACTTTTACGTTAGTTTCTTCTTTCTAGTTTCAAACTAAGCAGAGCTTGTAGTATAAAAACTAGATTAACTGATCTTCTGTCAATTTTTTGTTAAACTAGAATTCCTGTTATCTAAAGGTAGTCTAAGGGCATCATCAGTAGTTGCCACCTAATGATATCTATTCCTTGGGATATTATTGATTACGCAGTACATATTCTCCTCTCTAGTGATAGGCTATATGCAGCTGACACATTTATACTTCTAAGTATTGTACAGATAAGTCATCAATCACCTCATCTGTCTGAACCCTGTAGCATCTAACGGGTACTTCCATTCTGCGTACTTTATCTTCCTATTTCAGTATTCTTTATGTAATGGATTTTATTTATATCAGGCATTATACCGTTGACTTCGCCATGTACGAGCATATACCACTACACTGATAGTAAAATACCTATATAAAATTTCTATCGAAGCGATACAGTGAGCGTTAAAGACCGCAGCAAGTACATCCGGCAGATCTTAGATGAATGTTATGTGCTCATACAAATCTCCATAAAGAACTGATTTGTGTTCTCATCTTACTTCAGGCTTCCTTTGTTTCAGGTAACCAATACTGATTTTTTACTTTTACATTTTGGTTGCACAAAAAATATTTTTTATTTCGTATTAACAGGAATATAAAAAAACAGTCGAAGAGTGAGGATTTATACTTACAAGCTGATTTATGTTACATGTAAAGGAAACAAGGCCTTTTGCCTTGTTTCCTTTACATGTAATGTTATTACAATTTTATATAAACAATACCTAGACCGACTAAGAAGTCTAAATTACATACAGTATAAGAGGTAGACAGAGTGATAGTTAAGATATTGCCCACTCCGATTTTAGTTCCTCTTATATAATAGAGGGCAAATCTTTTGACGACAATTGTAGTATAATTAACTGAAGGGAAGACAGGTAAGAGGGGATGGTAATGATGATTTGGGAGTACCTACAATATCTTGAATATGTCAGGTACTCCATATAACCGTATAACCATTTGCCGGAAAGCCCGAACTTGAGAAAATATACAAAACCCGTGTCTTGAGGTACTAGACTTGCTAACCATCGAGACTAGTTAGTTACCTATCAAAAGTGGTAACATTCAAGACATGACTAACGAACGAACGAAGATCTTTGATAACACATTAAATTCCACATTAAAAAGAATTAACTAAAACAGTGTGAGGTAAGTCAGCAAAATATTTTCAATAGGGACAACAACACTTTCCATAAAGAAATTGTTATTTTAGACAGAGAATTTAGAAGAACCCAAAAAGCCATCAAATCATTCCATACTTTTAACGTATGAATGCTATTTTTAAGAGCATATTACGAAAAGCAGATTTAATTATTATAATTTTATACAGACCTACAAGAGCAGTATACCCCTATTTTTAAAAACATTTTTTAGCGCTGTGAAAATCTGCTCGTAATTTTCAGATTTTCATTTTTATTCTTACAACAGAATTTAAAGTATATAAATATTTTCTCCTTGTCGCAATAAATATTCTAAAGTACAAACTGTTCACGCTGGTACTTTTATGTTAAATAAACCTACTGACGCTGCAATAATTCAGATCATTATGTACAGCCGCGTACAATGTGTGCTATTAAATGCAGGAGCATGCACACGACCGCTACACACACAAAATCAATTTTAAGCTAGTTTCTGGTAATTGGTTCAATATTGTCAAATATGAACGGTTTATTTGACGGATTTGTATAACACTGTCGGGTAAAGTTTTAGACTTTTTCTATTTTAGGTAAATAGTTGGTATTTATAAAATTTTACTCTTTCAAAGACAGTGTTGCCAATTTTTAAGTGAAATCAATAAAAATACAATACGAATAAAAACTATATTATCAAATCTTCATTTAGAAGTGTTACTCTTCAAGCAATGACTTTAAATAATATAGTTAGTAGATTTAAGAAATGAAAACTTAAAAAATATTTTAAAAATAAGGTTTTTTGAGTATCACCAACTGCATTTTCCGCCCCCAGGGGTGGAATTTTTCTTAAATGGGATCAAATGGGAAATCTACCATCCTAAATGTAATAAGAATTTTGCAAATTAGTTAATAAATGAATGCGTACTGCGGTAACAAACAAAAATATCAACCGAATAGAGAAACTCCTCATTTCTTTTAAATATGTAAATAACAATGGCATTCTCTTCTGTTTACTAAATTCGGCAAATGAATGTCCATAAGTTTCATTCATGTTCATTCATGTACCAAAGTCTCTATAAGCCTCAACATCCTTTGTTTCATTTTTATCCAAAATGCTCGTGTATTTTGTTTGTCGAGCGAAGCTGGAGTACATTCACAAGAGCGCACCAATAAACTCTATTTATATGTTAAATATGGCTGCCATGTACGAGAGGTTTACTCATTTTATAGTTTAAGGACGTGTCCACACTGAACCAAAGTTCAGACGCAATATGACTCCAGCGTTCACTTAGAACTGTTCGATTGTGACTCTGCCATTAAGTTTATGCTTAAATTATTCTCCACATAAATATGATAAATTAGTAGAAACCGCGTATCTGTACATTTCATAAATTATGTTTTTCAGAAATCTGAAATTCTGCTTATTTTGGATGTTTTGTTTTTTTTTGTTTTTCCATCATACAGAACAGTTTGCGATATAAATATGGTAATCATTAAGTTGCCAAATACTTTTCCAACTATCAAGTAAATATAAGAACTGTCTTGTATTATTTTTTGTTGGATATACTTACAGAGCAATAAATAGAGTGAGAAAAACTATTATAAATCTTTACATGTGTTTTTATAAATCTAATGATATAGATTTAAGTTTATTTTACGAAAATTCAGTTACAGCATGTGTGAATTCTTCAAACTCTGCCTTAGTTTGTTTACTTTTAGGAGATACACTCTTGAAAGAATGTTTCATGAACTTGTTATACGCATTTCAACTCTATTCTCGCACTGGTATGGTTCAGAATAGGGTAGCTGGAGACTGTGACGTCATTTTAGGCTCATAGTCTCTTGACTCGTGTTCTACATTCCAATTCATTACGCGATGAGCTGCTCCATTCACCAGCGCGTCTCTCATCAACAGTTTATATTTAGGGTAGGTACAAACTGAATGTTTGCTTTTACACGAAGAATCGGATACTTACATCTTTTTTACACAACAAATCTATTCTAATATGTCAAAAGTGACAGTTTGAATGGAGCGATAGACGTTTGTTACTGAATCACGCCAGAACGGCTGAACGGGATTGGATGAAATTTCGTACAGAGATAAGTATTTTAGTCTGGAATAGCACATAAGCTACTATTCATCTCGGAAAAAATAATTGACAAAATCGTCGTTACCGCGTGGAGAGCTGTGGACTTAAACTTAATTGGAAGGATCAAATATATTTATTTTATTTGACATATAGAAATATTGTTAACATAATAAACTAATAACAACCACCCGTTGCTTCTAGACTTTTTGTATAAAGCTAAGGCGAAATATGTTTAATGTGATATAATGCACTTACACATTTGCCCGCGTGTGCAGCGCGTGAACATGTTGATATAGTCCAACGCTGTTCATTAACCTCTATGTTCCCTAAACCTACAGTGTGTTTTAATATAACTTGGGGAGCAAGTTTAAGCTCAAGGTTACCTGGGATATAACTGGGCGTTTTTGATGTTTTACCAGTCGTTTAAGGAAGTAGAACCCCCTACGGCAGTACAAATCTCATAACTTGTTTGTCGTGTTCAATTACAACATTTCTGGACTTGATTGAAATATACCCTAAGGCGATTGTACCTAAACAAATCATTCAGACACGAGTAAGAGTTACATACAATGTTTTTCTCTCTGCCAAAAACAATATTTCTAATAACATCTGAAAGAAAGTACACACAAGCTTCCAAACACGAAATAAAACGTAAAATGTCAACGCTTTCTAATTAATCTATTAGGATTCCTGGCAACAATCTGTGGCAAATATGCTTAGTGAAAACAAATGTATAAATCTTTTGTTACCAACATATTTGTGGTTATTATGATTGGCTAGCTTCGTAAATCAAGTTTTGTGAGTTCTGAACATATTTGTTAATTCGCCTGTGTACTTGGGTATTTCGGAAATGCTTGACTTGTATCTTTGATTTTGACTAGTCCATTTGACAAAACAGAGAATGTCGCTATTGTGTGTGTTGATCTATAACTTTCGAGTCTACATAAGAGACGATTTCAATATAAAATTATAAAATAAATATATTTTGAGTTTGAGTTATCGGCCTTGATAGGTGTCCTACATTAAGCGACATGTCACATCACGCCTTAATAAAAGGCCTCACTTCAGCTATAAATATACTCAATATTTACAATTGAAAAAGTAATACAATAATAAACGTTACACATGTCAAACAATATTGTGGAAGAAGCATTATTTTATTGATAAAACGTGCTTGTTCGACATCCGTGGTCAAATCTTTCACACACAGATCATCGATATTTTATGTAAACACCGAGTGTAGCTGCGTCAGCTGTTTTATTCTGTACCGCCGTTACCACAATTTTAATGTTTCCGTAACATAGTATCGCCACTCAATAATTCTCAAGGGAAATTCAGAACGGAAATCTTTTAGAACTAAAATTACTTTTGACTGCACGGTTTAAGCGGTGGCCACACCTCTTCCTGAGAGTTATGGGTTCGATCCCCACATGGGACAACACTTTGTGTGATCCACAAATTGTTGTTCTGAGTCTGGGTGTTCTTTGTGTCCGTTTTGTGTCCATGTATGTTTGTAAAGTCCCCAGCGACACAGGATATATTTCGAATGCGGGAGTTGTCTTTTAAAAAAATAAAATAAGTAAAACTTTTAGAATACCATTCTTGGGTCAATAAAGGTCAGCCTGATTATAGTGGTATGGTTTATATTGAATAATAGTGTAGCGCTCGACGCAAACATGGAAAGTCGCTTTATTTCTTTAATAAGTCGTCGGTTCAGCAACTAGTGGCTTTTCTCTGAGTCACACATATACAGATAAACCAAAAAGTTTTAGAAGGTGACAAGGAAAGTAGAGGTAAAGTAAAAAAGGTAGAACAATACATTTACGCAAGAGAAGCCGCTGCCAAAAGCGGCTTTCTTTAATAAAGTAACAAACACACAAGTTAGTTAGGACAACTTCATCAAAGTAGACAGAAATCATAATCTAATATCCAGTCGTGCTCGTCCTCGTTACAAACTTGTGTAGAAGGTTGCCACGATGTTAACATCAAAATACGAGCTAGTACGTGCTTTCTAAGATCACATCATGTCTTTCTAAAAAATCTTAAACTATCTCTCAATTCATTTCAAAATTAAAAGCACGTTCAATTTATTGTTACAATAGGAAAACAGTGCTAGAATTCGATAGCACTATAATAGCTTCTGAAATGAAAATAAATGGTTCTAGTAATTACAAATGATGATGAAGTCTCGTCAGCGCTACCTATAGGTTAACTACAGGAAGTTGCAAGATTTCCTAAAAAATATAGCATTAGATTTGATGTACTCCAGGAACAGTCGATAAGAATGCGGTTGTCAGTATCAAATCCCTTATTTTTGAGTTCTGCAAAATCCGTTGTTGATGTAATAGCTTTCGATCTCCACTCTTAAAGTTCTCCAGAGATTAAAGGGCATTATTCTGCAAATCGGTAGAATTGAGACACATACAGGTTATTATTGAGAACAACCCTCCATAAAAGATAATAATAATAAAACCCACAAACAGTTTAAACGCGGATTTGACGTACCTAGTTAATTTTACAAATTAGTTATATTCTAAGTGTCTTAATATTATTCCGAATACCATTATCGATGGTTTCCCAAAATTTTACTTATTTTACTGTAAAACATAATATAGTTGAAAATGTTGAACATTCTAAAGCAACATAATCAATATCGGCTGCTAAAGCAGACTAACTGAAAGTTTAACAACAAGGTTTAAATGGCTTCACAATAACTACGAATAACTGAATAAAATCAGAAATACAATTAAATTGGACGTTTATAACTATTTGAATTGATGGGGAAAGTTTAGTCCTTTATAACGCGACTAACCCATAAACAGGCTATCATGAGAAATACGGTGGACTCACTGGTTATTCAGAGAAAAGTATTCCGAGGTTTTCTGCTCTATCGTTGATCTCGAAGCCGTAAAAACAATTACTACCTGTTTTTTACTGAATTTGATCTACATGAAAATACAGTTATATGAAAAAAACAGTAACTTTTGGCTTACAGTTACTTACTCGTAAAATAAATTTTCTAAAATCTGGTTACATGAAACTATTTGTAAAATTTTGTTTGGAACGCGCTAGTGTTGCCCTCATAGTTCCAAGAATAGAACTTTTATTTGATGTTTCTTTTTATTATAACGTTATGCGGGGTAATTTTAGTTTCATGAATTTAAAAACACCCTGCAGAACTTTAAATTAATGTTAAACGACCTTAATAATAACAATTAAAGGCAATTATCTTCTCAGCAGTGGCTAACAATATAGTTAGAGAACTTAGAAATAAAATATATTTAAACAAGTAACTATTGCAATGTTTTAAAACTGTTTAATTTCAACTTCTTGCGGAGTTCATGAGGTTATTATTAGTTTTCGTTAGAATACTAAATGAGTCATTTAAAGTAAATTTATTTTTACCAACCAATATTGTTATTGTTTTGACTAGAAAGTAACTTCTAAGAAACTACTGGTAGCTTGATATTATTTTGTAAGCAATAAAGATATTTTCATAGCGTAGAGATTATTTTCTTTTCTTTCAATTGTTTATGAAGAAATAATGAAACATTCTAGAAATCATATTTGTACTATACCTATTTAGAACAATATTACTTATAAAGCAATATTGATTCCACCCATTCGGGCACTCACTTCTTTATATCCGAATTAAAAAAAAAAATATTAGTTCTACAAATTATATATTATTTTTAGTTAACGGCAATAGACTTGCGTAGCCTACCTACGTAAAAGGGAGCAAGTTGCCATTAACCGGACACATTTATTTCCAAACAAACACACTTATGTATACATATATATATTATAAATCAATTACATCCAGACACATAAGGAATGATATTGCTCAGCTCACAATTTAGGGAATCGTACCAACGTCCTCTGAATTGTAGTCAGGATCACTAACCACTAAACGAACAGGCCTTACTTACTTAACCTAACATATCTAATGTAAGTTAGATTCAAGCTAAAGTAATAAAAGCCTGTTAAGAAAAAGTTAAGACCTTAAAGTGTTTTATTTTAGAAGACAACTCGCGTGTCGCAGGGGACTTTACAAACAAACATGAACGGACACAAAGAACACTCAGCTTCAGAACAACAAGTTGTGGATCACACAAAGTGTTGTTCCATGTGGGGATCGAACCCACAACAATCAGCGCTGCAGGACACGGCGTGGCAACCGCTTACACCACTACTCCATCCGTGCAGTCGATTGCCTAATAACAACCTATCGGCAGCTAAATCAGTTTGGCTTCGTATCTGAAAGAAATGCTCCTTTGTCTAATTTCAAATTTTAAGTAAAAAATAAATTTAAAATAATTTCGAAAATTCATTCCGCGACTTACATTTAAACAAAGGGTTAATTTTATGCTTATCTCTCCCACAAGTAACATTTACAATCAACTCTATGAGTTTAAATTTAGAGCTCACATTAGCATAGCAATTTACAGTAATGAGAAATCATTAAAGATTCAGAAGAACAAAGAGCTTTGTAACTGTTAACTTAGGGTTAATTTTAGCATAACAGCGTCTGATGAAAACATCTAGTAATTCCATGGTAATTCACGACTCTGTACATTTTAACGTGAGACATCACGCACGAGAGTGAATAAAGTTTATTTTTGGCTCAGAGGCAGACGATTTTCTCAGAATAATAATTACAAATGTTTATTTGCCTTAAAAGGAAAATAAAGATCTAGACCAAATCCAGCTACAGTAAATATCATACATACTTTTTTATGTCAAACAACAACCGTGCAGGGCTGTTACTGGACATTTGATGCTTAATGCAATGCCAATTACCATTACTTAATCAAAGTTTTTTTGCAGTAGAGTTATTTGTTAACATCGAATGACTGTAATTAATGAAAAAAGTATTTTATTACTTAATCTACAAAATAATCAAAATGTTAAATACATTTAACTATATGTATGAACTCAAACCAGGCTAAGCCGTTTAGTTTAGTTATCGTTATACGATAACTAAACTGCTGATAAACATACTTAAATAATTCCAAATATATACATATTAGGCGTAAATTACACCTAGACACAGAACGAATGATCGCCATCATCACACAATATATGTACTAGATGGAAATCGAACACCCCCGAGGCTTAGCAGTCAGGACAACTAGGCTCTAATCAAATATCCTGTTGTGTAAAGTTCAAGCATTCTGTATTCTACGAGCGAAATAGATTAAGCACAAGATAAAATTAAGTAGTGTGAACCGGAATGCCCCGACCCAGTAACAACGGTTTCGGCTTAACCAAACAGAGCCGACTCACTACGGATTCGGCTTCACTGGCTGCGGTTAATTTTATAGAAGTGCTTCTTCAGCCAAAATGACAAAACAGTACAAATAGAAATCTCTGCTGCACAAAGAATCCGCCCGTACCCCGCACACCTCGTCTCGCCCGCCGCGGGAGCGACCGCATAACTGATTTTATTGAACCCGTTGGCAATGATAAAGCAATTTATTTTGCAAATAGATCTCTTTGCAGACACTTTTACACTTCGGTTTTTTTAAATCTGCACTTCCTATGGCTTACTTTGAGATAAAACATTCGAATAAACTGAAGGATCATCTGCAATAGAATTCAACAATTTTCATCAATATTTGTTTATAAGCTTGGTTGTATTTATTTATTTATTTTTACAGCACTGTAGCTTACTGTGCAATACACCTAGACTACCCAATGTTTCTTCTCATCTACTGTCGATTTGTCCATTCAAAGGTTGCCTGTAAGAGATTGCTTTTAGCGATAAGGTCACCCATTGTACAAATCCGTGTGCAATAGTTATGTATCATATTGTAATTGTTGTACAATAAAGCATATTCTATTTTATTTATTTCTCGATGTAATTTTCATATTGTATTGAAAAGCAAATAATTATAGTATTGTATTTACGACTAATATTAGAGAATAAAAACAATAGCTATTAATTAAAATTTGTTAGAAATCATCACTAGAGATAATTGAGTGTGATATTGCTTCATTAAATAACACAATTCACAAGTACCAGCTATATATTTGGTGTTTTTAAAATGACGAACTTACATACAGCGGTTTATCCTTTATTGAACCCCCTTAGGGGTGAAATTGCCAAAAATCATTTTAATAGTAAGTTCTTACAACATATAAAGCATCAACTACCAGAATTTCAAGTTTATAGCCCCAGCGGTTTGGGCTCAGGCTGTAGTTTGGATGACAATACTATAATTTGATATCTTGTAGTTGATCTCATCTTGGAGCCAGAAGTCAAGTGGAGGACAAGTCTTCAGTGGCTATTGTAAACCCTCTAGGTTGCCGATCATGTTCACAGCCCTAACAGGATGGAGTATTTTACTTTAAATTAGGATTTATACTTGTTTACTTTACTATTCGGTTTTTAATGGTATTTTTTTTAGTTTTAGGTAGGTTAGTTAGTTTTAGGTTTTTTAAGTAATTATTTCCTTAATGGTAAACATACATAGAAGGTGGGTCAATGGTGCACTAGTTTAGTGGCAATTTAATAATTATATACTTTATATTGGGATATTGGGCTAGATCTCTGAGGCAGGTATTCGTAACCATTCATACGCAATATAATGAAGAGACAGGTCAATTCGTGACGTCATCCCCAAAGTCTATCGATATCTACCGCCTCATATCGTACTGCAACGATTCTTAGTGATATCACGTACGTAGCTACGATCACGTTCACACTCATTATAAACCTTATCACGTACCCGTAGGACGCATATTAGATCGGGACGACCTCATTTTGATGTAAATATCGAACGATTTATATCAATAGCTCATTGATAAGCCGAATAAAGTTGGAGCCATGCTATCCGTCCTTCTAAAAAAACTAAAAACTAAATTTGCTATA
The DNA here is from genome assembly GCA_902825455.1 of Arctia plantaginis. NCBI lineage: Eukaryota > Metazoa > Arthropoda > Insecta > Lepidoptera > Erebidae > Arctia > Arctia plantaginis. The sequence goes on along the minus strand of CADEBD010000322.1, from coordinate 200,151 downwards.
TATTTACATTGATACGTTTAAACGTTTAGGTTTGAAAATGTTTGAGTATCAAGAATCATTTATATAGGCATTTTTTACTAAAAATACTGGATAGAAAGAAAATGTTACTAAATTTAGAGTGATTTTATGAAACCAGTTAAAATTCATAAAATTAAAGGTGTTGTTATGTCAGGATCGTAACATAAATTATATTTAATACATTATTTTGTATTTCTGATGACATTACCTCCAAACAAGTTATAATCTCTGCGTCATTTATCACTATCTCACATGAAACTTTACATCGTGTGATGTAACTGGTAATCGACTGCATCGTATTGTGGTCCCAACCTAACACTATGATCTACGGCGTAGGCGGCCTGCGTAGCGATGCTACGCGGCGGTAAATTCTCGTAGCGGGCGTAGGTCAAACAATGTAAGTGATTTATGTACGTAAAGACTTTGTTTTGACAAACCTAAAACTTACTCCTAACTAAGTATAGTTTAAGTTAGACCACTTTGGCAACTTGCTGAACAGTAAAAAGTAACAATGTTTGTTTGAAGTTCAGATAAGTTTTTATAGAGATGATTTAGAGCAAATACCACAAAACTGTCCTTTTTCCAAACAAAGAGAAAATGTCATAAATATTATGGCTTGATTACGATCTCGCCGCTGAAGTTGGTATCTTGTAATTGTGACGCAGCCCCCAAACGACTCCTAATTACCATTTTTTGTGTATTATCTAAAAATATTTAGGCATTTTAAAAGTACCTTTGATTATTTGTGTAATAATAAAAAAATCTCGTTTTTTTAGAAACAGTTTTTGTTTTTTTATATATTAAGTATTATTTGTTTTAACCAACTTAAATTCTTCGGAATCGTTTTGAAAGAATTGGTAAAGATGGCAGCCCTTGGATGATTCATCCCAGCGTTGTTGCCATTCGTCTATGAGGTCATTATAGACATCGGACTGCTGTTGAAGCAATCTTGTAATTTTACAGCGATCCCGCGCGCCCAAAAAATCGCATTCCATGTTTTGTTGTCTTGAATAGTACATAGTTGCCCGTCTCTGCACATCGAGATCGACAGGAAGCACACCCGCCAACACCGGTAAAGCCTCAGTGCTAACCGTCCTATATGCCTTGCCCAAGAATATCAGTGCAAGTCGTTGGCCTTGTAACAGTTTGCGACGGACAGCGCCTACGAACGCCCTATCGGCCCATACAGGTGCACCATAGCACATAGAACCTAAATAAGTAGCTCCGTATATGATCTTTAATGTATTAAATGATAGACCCCATGTCGCAGTTGATATCCTTGTCAATGCAAAGAAACTCTTTTTAGAATTTTGCATTAACTATTTCAATATGTTCGATAAATGAAAAGTTTCTTTCTAAAACTAATCCTAGGTAACACACTGAGGTTTTATTTTTTACAGTAACATTGTCAAATCTAATGCTTGGCGGTGATTTGAGGTTACCTTTTAAAAGTAGCTGGAAGGTTTTGTTGGGTGCAAAAGTTAAGCGATTACGTTCACCCCATTGAGATATCAAGTTCAAACATCTATTGGCTAATCTCTCAAGCCCCGCCCTAGTATCAGATTCCACCAGTAATAAGCCGTCATCAGCATACGCGTTCAGAGTACATCCGGATGGTATTGGTATCGCAAAAAAATCGTCGAAGCCGCTCAACGTGCTATGGAAAGGGCTATGCTCGGCGTTTCTCTAAGGGATCGCATCAGAAATGAGGTGATCCGGCAGAGAACTAAGGTCACCGACATAGCGTACCGGATCAGCAAGCTGAAGTGGCAGTGGGCTGGCCATATTAGCCGCAGAACCGATAACCGTTGAGGAAAACGAGTTCTTGAGTGGAGACCGCGTCTCGGCAAACGTAGTGTAGGACGCCCACAGGCCAGGTGGAGTGACGATTTGCGCAAGAAGGCTGGCAGGAGCTGGATGCGAGAAGCCCAAAATCGATCTAAGTGGCGTGCAATGGGAGAGGCCTATGTCCAGCAGTGGACTGCGATAGGCTGATGATGATGATGATGATGATGATGTATGTATGCAAGGTCGATTGATCTATTTGCCTTAAATTCGTGATACAAAGGTGACCACGGGCCCTCTCTATCGAGTTTATCAACAAGTTTCTGAATTAAGTTTCCCTTCGATTTTACCACTGCAGCTCTGTAGTGGGACCTGGCAACTCTAAGAGCAATGAGAGCATTATTGTACAAATCTCCTGTTACGTTTTGTTTTTTTAAAAGTGTTTAATTTTCTACGAGCTTTCCGGTAGCTTCTACGTAGTTCGGCTAATCTATCATTCCACCAATCACATCTACGAGTGTTAGTGATAGATCCGCGACCAATAGATACATCAGCGCAGTATGTGAAAGTTTCTGATAGTATTTCTGCGCTTTCCTCAGCTGATAAACTACTGCGACTGAAGGACGTCCTAACGTTTATAATTACTATACTCAAAATACCGATTTTCAATAGATCAGATAACAAAAGTCCGACTTAATGATAATTCAAAACATCAAAAATTCCCAAAATCATACCCAAATTATTTATCAACAATAGATCTGATCTCATCAGAGAATAACCCATCGATCAAATTTCGTGAATTTTATTAACAGACATTATAATTCTTAGGTATCATTCAATTTTGACTTTTCAAAATGGGAACATCGAAATTGGGAACAAAATATTTCACGCATGTTCACGTTGTTCTATTGTTTCTTTTGACAATTTACTTTGTACGTGATGGCGCATTTAAGATAACCTTTCTTCACCTTCTTCGAAAGACTCTCAGAGACGCTGTGCTCTATTTCTATCTCTATTACGCTTTATAGACGCTCATTTTTGTCATTTTCAGACTCCTGTGCTCAACGCTTTCTCATACGAGATACACCCAAGAAAGGTGTCCCCATGATGTACCACCTACTCTACCTACGCACCTAATTTATAAAACACCACTAAAAAGCAAAAAACTTATCTGCCCGATTGAAACGTTAACCCCTAAGGGGGTAATCTATGGTATCGCTCAGCCCGAGCCTTCCCTCCACGCTCAAACGTTCCGTCGCACGCGCGGGGCGTAGCGGTGGACCTATTTGGCTCGGCACCGACTTCAAACACATCAGTAGGTGTCTAGCACATTTAATATTTTATTTAAATTAATAGATAACGGGTTTAGACAAGAATTGTCACATTGTAATTGTGTAAATAGATAATTATAAATTGTTATTGCGTATTAAATAGTTAATCGTAGGTATAGTAATTAAGATCACTGTTTATAGATAAGTGAGTGTTTAGTTGATTTTTGTACTGGAATTGTAATATAAATTTAATTTATAGGTTTGGGTAGGAAATCGTATGTAAATAACAATTTTTTTTTTGTTTTTAGATCCCAGGTGGTGGTTAAAAATAATTTATTTAGTCTAGTTAAACTCTTTGTCCAAAAAAAATACCTTTGATGGTTTTACCTTACAGATCAAGTCTCCGTACATTTTGCCTTAAATAATTAATATTTAATAATTGTTTGCTAAATAATCTCTAGAGCTTTTATTGATATTCAAATTGACTTTATTTAAAAAGAATACAAAAGAAAAAAAGATAAGCGCCCTGCCACCTACATATGACAAAACCCTTGTTTCTTGAACAAACATGAATACCAATCACAAACAACAACTTTCTGAATCCCACTGGTGCGGCAACCCACTTGTGACTGTTGAGTTGTAAATATTCATAAGCGGCGGTAATTACTTATAATATCAGTTGACCTGTCTACTCGTTTGCAGGGAGCAACAGCCTTTATAGTCCACTGCTTGACATAGGCTTCTCCTCAGAAAGGAAGTTTTGGCCTACTATACAACGCTGGCCAGAAGAATTGCTATAGGGTTTGTGTCAAGTTTTACTTCTCTTTGCGGTGCTGTTATCCTGAGTAGTTTGCTTCTTTAGTCGGCTCTCACGATACCCATTGGACGAATTGGGGTGATGACACTCCTTATTTTTAATACGTCACCACACGGAAACTATGAAAGAAAAACATGCAACAAGTGGTAATTTATTTGTCTATGTTTATTTGTCAACTATGTATAGGTATTGTGGTTCAATCTTATAAATCTCGCGGGAAATCAACTCGCTACCCGACGCCATTAGCGGCATTCAAGAAATGTCCAATACAAACTGAACACAAACATCTCGTTATGGGAAATTTTGTTATTGTAGAGGTTTAGTTTACTTAAACGAAAATAAAATAAAAAAGACTAAATAATTTTGTTTGTATTTTCAATTTTGTTTCGTTTCCAACTAGATTTAATAATTTCTTTCGAAAGATCCCAAAACTTCAAAGAGAATTGTTGTAAGGACTGCACGGATGGCGTAGTCTTTTAAGCGGTCACCACGCCGCTTCCTACTACGCCGAGTGTTGTGGGTTCAAACCCCACATGGGACGACACTTTGTGTGTTCCACAAATTGTTGTTCTGAGTCTGGGTGTTTTTTGTGTCCGTTTCATGTATGTTTGTAAAGTCCCCCGCGACACAGGATATATTCCTAATGCGGGCGTTGCCATTTAAAAAAAAAATTGATGATTTTTAATTTAGAAGTTCCATTTCAAACTGTTAATCATGGCGATTGATCCTTGAAGGTTATATTTTGTCTGAGACAATTGTGACATTTTGAGTGTATCGATGCCATGCCCTTTAAACTAAAATATTTATAGAAGAATAAACATCTCAAGTATTTCCTTTATGTATAATAATTATTAAAGTTCGATTAGAGTATTTACTATTGACGGGCCTGTTAATCTAGTGGTTAGTGACCCTGACTGCTAAGCCGGAGGTGGTGAGTTCGATTCCCGCCCAGGACAAATATTGTGTGATGAGCATTGTCATTTGTTCTGTGCCTGGCTATAATTTATCTATGTATGTATGTATGTATAATATATATGTATTTAAAAATATGTATTTTTATCAGCAGTCTGGTTACCATAGGCTCTGATTAGTTAAGGATCAGACGGCCACGTGTGAGATGTCTTAAGTTATTATTATTATTATTTAACTGTAACAACAATAACTTGAGACACCCCAAATACACTATGGAACCAAACTACTGATTAACATCAGTCCGTAAATTAATAAATACATATATATCTATACCAAGATTATAAAGTTGAACAGTTTCCTTGTTTGTTTGGATGAACGCGCTAATATCAGCAACTCTTATTTTGAATTGAAAAATTCTTTCAGTGTTGGATAGACCAAGGAAATTTTGGATTTATCAAAGTAAGCTAGGTAGCATATTACATCATATCATTGAGAGACACATATCAAATTGCGCGGGTCAGCAAGTTACAGATAAATTAAACTCCACGTGACTCCAAAACACAACCAATTATTGCGGTCGTTACATTACATTTTTATGTGTCCTGTTTCTTTACCTAATGTACTGGGTCTACCAATAGGGATGACCTGGTTTTGACATCTCAAAGCCGCCATGTTTGATGATGGATCTTTGACGTCTCTTGATATTTGTGTTCAGTAAGGTTTGCCATTTTATCATGTCACGTTTCACTTTAAACTTTAAACCAACGCTTGGAAATTGTCCAAAATTATTACGCAAATTCGCGTTCTCCTACCGCTACAGTAAGAGCGCTTCGCGCAAAAAACGGTGGTCATAGTGCTCCTTCTGTGCGCGCTATAAATCGCATAATAACAAAATTTGAAAGTGAATTCACTCTCCACGATACTGCTGTGCCTGTGAGACAAAGAAATGCCCGTAGTGAAGAGAATATCGCAGCCTTTCAGGCCAGTGTTGATGCGAATTCAAATCGATCAGTTCAACGCCGTTCACAAGAGTTGGGGCTCTCTCCAATGACCACCTGGCGTATTTTGCGGTTGGATTTGGGCCTACACCCATACAAAATTGTTTTGGCACAAGAATTGAAGCCATTCGACCATTGTATCCGTCGTGAATTTGCCGATTATGCACTAGAAATTATGGAAGCCGATGACGATTTTCATCGTTAAATCATCTTCTCAGATGAGGCCCATTTCTGACTCAAAGGATTTGTTAATAAACAAAATTGTCGCTATTTTAGTGAGTCAAATCCACGTGTGGATCATGAATCACCGATATATTATTTAAAACATAGATCGCATAAAAATATATATCAAATAAATCAATCGGATGCATTTTTTATAAAATAAAAAATTGTGCGTTTTATTCAATTTTTAAACCAGGACGTTCTTATTGGTAGACCCCATACAAGCAAATGTGCAGTCACCAGCAATGTCCTCTGGACCAATAGGCCTGACATAGTCACTAAACATAATACGAGCATAGAGATACTCACACAACACTGATGTTTGAACTGACCACGTCAGAGTTTCCTTAATAAACAGAGTCTCAGTAATACTCAGTCGCAGGCTGACATGCAGGGATGACACAAAATTCGACATCTGTAACAAAACGTTAATAACATACGATTTACACTTTTTGCCTTTAAACATAAATAACTCACAGGTTAACAATATTCACTACTTTAAGGTCCAGACCAACTGAAAGTAGTTTAGTCTAGCTTTAGAAATTTAGGAGGTTTGAATTATCTAGACTGTTCGTGTATATATTTCTTTATCTTCACTGGTATACTGTTCCTATATAGTATTTAAATGATAAATGATAATTTGTTTTTTAAGTTTAAGCTATATGGTGTCGGTATTTTTTATTTTTCTTCTTATTTTTTTAAAAAGACAACTCCCGCTTTAGGAATATATCCTGTGTCGCGGGGGACTTTACAAACATACATGAAACAGACACAAAGAAGACCCAGACTCAGAAAAATCATTTGGATCACACAATGGGGTGTCGTCCCATGTGGGGTTTGAACCACAACACTTTATGAAGGAAGTGATCCCTATACAAAGGAATCATATCATTACGGAGCTGACAAGTTACGCCTATTCGCCTTATTCACAAAATAAGTAGCAAATCAAGGACTTGACAGCTCCAAAACTCTAAAGTGCATTTAGACAAAAAGACATTTATATTTAATTCTTGTAGGACAAATTATTGCCAAAATTAACTTGGAAAGTACTGTTTCAAACGATATTTCAATTCACAACCAAAAAAACATAAAATATATAAAAATTATATTATTTCAAGATATCAAAGATACTATCATAAGTATACCTAAACCTCTTACCGTACCCCAGCAATTCAATTTTTTTATCAATACACGATGGTTGACAGAACTTATGGAATTTTAAATATTAGGTAGTACTCGAACTTTAATGTACCTACTAAACGTACATAATATTAAAGAAACTCTAGATATGTACATTATTTCGATACACCATCAACCACAACACGCACACATACAGATAAGACACTATAGTTTCACCTAAGCCTCCCACATGAGCCCGACAGCTAAGCAAATAGACCCTCAAGGTATCACTGACGCATCAATTTTAGCATTTGGCATTAGTCGCGGTGACATATCGCATGTTCACGGTACCGTCTGTCTGCCCCCAGCTGACGAGGGTCCGGGATACGTGAAAGTAGATAATGAACGATGACGGATGTTGTATTAATGATGAATGTTAAATAACAAAGAGGTGCAGTTAATGAAAATTTAATAGAAATAATTGAGTGTGCCTTTGCACCCTCGTAACATTTTGAATTTGGTTTTAGCGTTTGGCAATTTCCACGTTTGGCGCGAATTCCAGTTATTTTGTTGCTCAAAAAACTCTTTTTTTGCTCATAAAACTCCTTTTTGCTCATAAAACTCCTTTTTTGCTCATAAAACTCCTTTCTTGCTCATGAAACTCCTTTCTTGCTCATAAAACTCCTTTCTTGCTCATAAAACTCCTTTCTTGCTCATAAAACTCCTTTCTTGCTCATAAAACTCCTGTCTTGCTCATGAAACTCCTTTCTTGCTCATAAAACTCCTTTTTTGCTCATTAAACTCCTTTCTTGCTCATGAAACTCCTTTTTTGCTCATTAAACTCCTTTCTTGCTCATGAAACTAATTTCTTGCTCATAAAACTCCTTTCTCGCTCATAAAACTCCTTTCTGCAATTCTTCAGTAGCTTCTAGTATACTTTTCGAGATTCGTTTTGCAAATTCTAATAGGTGGGGCTCGGTAACTATAATCATTCTGATGCTGAAGCCATTAGGTGAGCAGACGACTTTTTTACTTTTAAATTATTTTTTCTTCAACAAGATAAGGCTTTGAAGAGTTTGTTCCATTATCCTGAACAAGATTGTCCGACTCAACGAGTTCCTTCCAGAGAGAAAGCCTCAGAAATAGCGAAAAATCAAATCGAACTAAAGAGTGAACAATAAATTATACTAAATAAAAAAAAACTTACAGCGAATATGAATAACTTCCTCATAACATAGCTAGCATTATTTTATATCTACACTCCAGTTAGAGAGCGGACAAAGCCAATCTAATGTTTGCAAGGCAACTTTGCAAGAAGATACTTTTTATAAGCCAAAAAACTTGCTCTTATTAAAAACAATAAAACCCCCAAAATCCTTCTCGTTGCTAATGGAACTCTGCCATAAATCAGCTACGTGCTCGTTCACAATTTTGTATCTTCTTTTTCTAGCGTCATATACTTACATGCGTGTAGTGTGTGCTTCAAAATATAACATTCTGCTCATAAAAAATACAAACCACAAACAACTAATCCACTAACACGTTTGTTCTAAATACAAATATCCCTTAACTAAATGAAAAGTGAAGTGGACCAATACATGGAGTGTACTCATTAAAATGCTAGAACGTACTTAAGCTAATTATGGAAGGTGGCTGAGCTTTAAATTTATTTGTTAACTTAATGTACACATTTGAGTAGTATACGTATGGAACACTTGTACAAGAATTTTATGAAATAAAGATATTTTGACAAATACATAGCAGTAAAACAAAGCAGAGATAGTTTTTTTGATAATATGTTTCTTTAAACACCCTTTTTTTTTTTTTTTTTTTTTTTTTTTTTTTTTTTTTTTTTTTTTTTGCCGTGCGGAAATCCCCTCGGATACCACCTATCGGTGGCATGTCGGACTCGAACCGACTAAAACCGCACGCCTTCGCCGGGTACTAATAGCCGGGGAACCAGGTATACCCTAGAAAGGAAGGCCCTGGTGTCTTTAAACACCCTAACCTCTGGAACCGTTGGTTATCTTTAAATACATTTTTTTTAAATTTGTAATAGTATTAATTAGAGATGATTATATGCTATGTTACATTAACTCGACGACCCTTAAGAGAGGAGCTGTGATCACTAACGCAAGTTAATGTTTAGTCTAACAATCGGCTAAACTAGAAATTCTAAATTCATATGCTTTTTCTTCGACAGTACTTTAACTATTCAAATCTATTCATATATTTTCTCAACTAAATTACTTTATAAATGCATACTAAATTACTCTTATTATTACTTATTTATTTTATTATTATTTTCATTACGTCTAAATTACTCTTATTAATATTAAATTCTATTGAAGTAGTTAGATAGTGAATATGAAAAAACGAAACCGGTTGCCAAAATACGAAACCGAAAAAATATGAACTTTTAAGTTGAATGTTAATGGTAAACACTTGTGCAAATCCTATTAGCTACCTGTCGGCCCCTCCGCTGCGGTCTTATTCAGCTTTGTACGGACTTTGACGAACACAAGGTCTAAAAATGTTTAAATCTACTTAACTAGCCTTTGACCGCTACCCTTTAGTTTTTTGTCCCTCAGAAATAATACTTTCTTCTGAATGATACATTGAGTTCATTTTAAGCAAGTTTAAAAAATTGGAAGAAGTATGTATTATTTGTTAACCGATTTACAAAAAAAAGAGGTTTTCAATTCGTTTGTATATTTTTTCCTCAAAACGCCTTATTTATAAATTGGTTTGTATTGGTGGTGTAGTTCAAGCGCAAATGCCAACAAACAAGTGAAAAAACAAACTTTTTTTCGCATTTTTTATTCCGTGTATGAATACCCACTTTAAAAGACAAGAAAACTTTATCACATTAACAGCCTTTACTAGTCCACTGCTGGACATAGGCTCTCCTTAGAAAGGAGGTTTTGGCCTACTATACCACGCGGCTATACAAAGCCAATGAACTACTTGCTTCAGCAATCACACTCGCAACAGAGAGTACACAGAAAAGTTGTGACTTTTGCAGCAATGCTAACCCCGTAAAGTAGTGTTACAAATATTGCCTGCCTCAGTTTTATAAAAGCGACTAAGACATAGCAAGTTTATAATTGTATCTATTCTTCCAATGAGCACAACACAATATTGTAAAAATTCTATACCTAACACTATTTCTCTTCAAGATGATCTCGTTATTCGCACACCAATTATAACGAAGGATAGGATATGTGGCCTGATAATTACCAGTTTCACTAATTATCCTGTTGACAACACAGAAATAAACGAAAATAACGTTTTCGTAGTAAATTATATCCTCTGAAAGGCTTTCACTTAATTGTTTTAAAATACCTGTGACAGCTATAGTCCAACAATAATCCTGCTAGATCCAACACTCGACCACCACCACCACCACACGTGATAAGTGCTAATCCGGAGTTCTATAGAACAACCTGTAAGCATACAGATAACGCTCACATATTACTGAACTCACACATTACATTTCAACGCCCAACTCCTTTACTATCTGTTACTCAGGGACGGGGCTGTTAATCAGGCGGCTCCTGGAGAGATATCACGTATGAATGTCATTATTGACATTCCTACGGCACCCATACATATGTATATATTCGTATATGTATGAAATATGGATTAAAGACACAGTACGTACAAAGAGTCTAATCTTGGTGTGCGGAGTTTTGGCATAAAGATAACAATGTACATGAAGTACAGTACTGTTTGTTATTCATAAGGATGTAAATTGCTTGGCACACAAAATACTTTATTATACCAGATATACGAGTAAATCTCATGTCTTTGATAAATAATATACTATACCTAAATTAGCATATTGCTTTGTATTACTTTAGTAAATAATACACTGCCTGTTAAGGTTTTTGTGACGTTTTATAGCTAACACCCAACTGTACTTTTTGTGTCAATAAATAAAATAAAAAAATGTTATTTACAATTTACAAATTTCTAACTACTGAGCTGACCTGACCAGAGTGTAGAATTATTGGAAAAATCCTCTCACAAAGAGTTCAATCAAAGACTGCCTTTATACAACAAGAACTATAGGATTTATAAAACCTATATTTTAAACCTATTTTTTACATTTATTTCAGTGATACAGGACTAAGAATGAAATTTCAGATTAAATATCAGAAGGAAATCTTTCAAATCTAAGAAGGAGGCAGAACGTAATTACGAGTACTTACTCGTATTCAAGCAAGACCGCGGACGGCGCGGTGCGCTTAACTAACATAATACTTTGGGATTTTTTACTACTAACTAATGATTAACTATTAACTAAACTAATGATAGTTAATGTTAACTAAAGACTTTTATAGGTACTATCAAAATAAATGGTCTTAAAATAAACATAATTATTTCAATCGCACAAATACAAATTCTCAATTAGTTCCCGAGATACGAAAAAAATAATTCCGAACTGCGTTTTATTTATTCACGGTACAAACGTATGTTAATAACAGAGCTTTTAAAATTGTTCATTTTATTAAAGTAAAATATATTTACATCGGCGTAGTATCTGAAAAAATCTGATTATTGTTAACATGATCCCTTCTGCCTGTGACGTCTTTCAACGCTCACTTTGTGGCTTTGCTTTATATTACAAGGCGTTTAGTCTATGAGGGTGAGGATTCTGATTATATTTGTTCTGGAAATCGGGTACCCTAGTTATCGTTTTACTCATCCATATAAGCTAAGCCTGACCTGTTTTTGTGATCAGTGTTTGTTTCGTTTCAAGGTCATTTTTTGTACAAAAATAGTGAACGTATCACATAGAAACAAGTTACTTATCATACTCAGTTCGAGACGTATCAAGTATTCGCATTGGTGCAGATATTGGTACTTTATTGTAACCGTTTTACCCAAAAATATTTATTTATTTATTAATTTTAATCACAAAATAACAATCTGAAGCGTAAAAAAATACTTCTTAGTTTAAACTTTTTTTTTTTTTAAAGACAACTTCCGCATTAGGAATATATCCTGTGTCGCGGGGGACTTTACAAACGGACATGAAACGGACACAAAGAACACCCAGACTCAGGACAACAATTTGTGGATCGCACAAGGTGTCCTATCTGGGGATCAGACCCACAACACCCAGCGTAGTAGTAAGCGGCGTGGCGACCGCTTAAACCACTACGCCATGCGTACATTGTATTTAAATAAAGTACAGCCAGACATAATGATCGTTTTTATCGTACGATTTTTTGTCCTCGGTACAAATCGAATCCACAACCATCACTAACTTGTGTTAACTTAGCTAGTTTTTATAAGTGTTCCCGTTTTACGTTTTACGTTAGGGACAGAAGAGACTTACTCTTCTGTCCCTCCGTCCTTCTGTCTGTCTGTCCGTCTGCCACCAGGCTGTATCTCAGAAACCGTGACAGTTAGATAGTTGAAATTTTCACAGATTATGTATTTTTGTTGCTTTTATAACAACAAATACTTAAAAGAAAATAAAATGAATATTTAAGTGGGCTCCCATACAACAGATATGTTTTTTTTGCCGTTTTTATAGATGGTACGTAACTCTTCGTACGTGAGTCCGACTCGCACTGGGCCAGTTTTTTATTACACCGACAGGATTTTCAACGATCTGGAAAAAACACTATTGCAAAAATCATGATTGATGAAAAGCTAATGAAAATGTGGTTTATATATTTGGCCATCATCGTGGTCATTTTCTTTAATTACTATTTAGTACTACTTTTTTGATTATTAGTAAATGGAATATAGATTTGGTTATTAGTAGCAGACAACACACAATTGGAACATTAAGTGTTCGGAATCTCTGGTGAGTCTTTGACTCCTGTTGTAAGTTTGCAGCAGTACAATTTACGAAAATTAGTATTATAGTTACATCACATCATCAGCCTTTAATAATCCACTGCTGGACATAGGCTCCTTTCTAAGGAGAGGCCTTAGAAAGGAGGTATTGGCCTACTATACCAGGCCAGACGAGTTAGTATAGGGTTTGTGTCCTTCCTTCCCTTTGCAGTGCTGTAGTTCTGCGTAGTTTGCCCCCTTAGTCGGCTCTTACGACACCCACGGGATGAATATGACAATCCGTATTCTTACTCCGTCACCACACGGGTAATATTATTAGTTGTATACGGATAATATTATCAGTATTATATTTAAATCATTAATTAATTGCATCATACATCCAGTTCTCTCTGGCCAGAGGAACAACCCCTCAATTGATATCATGTTCACATTTGATAAGTTCCATATAGTGTGACTTTGATCACCGCCACTAACAGAAAAGGTACCTTGTTTAGTTATAAACTAGCTTCAGTCCTCGAAACCATTTTAATGCGAGCGGCAAATTGGAAATTGAATTCATATCGGACCATATGTTTGTATGATATAATGTATTTAGAAAAAAAAGTATATAAATATTCTATCAGTCAATCTAGCTTTCATAGTACAAGCTCTGCTTAGTTTGAAACTAAATGGCGTTGTGTGATATATGTCCGAAATATAATTATTATATCGTTGAATTTATTATATTGTTGAACATTTTTAAATTTAATTTCCTATCGTTGTATATTACTGGATAATAGATTGTAACTTAGAGCAACCGGATGCAGGAATAAAGTAACTGACATATGATATATCAGAAGCCAGATGAAGATCAGGCAGGCATACCCTCCAGAGAAAAAGAAAACGATTGATTGGACCCGTCTGCTCATTTGTGAGGAACTACCTACGCTCATGTACATACTCAGGTACATCTACAGCTAAAGAGTCACAAATGTCAACTCGAGAGAGTCCCCGCTGGAGAGGTGGATGAGGATTTGGGTTGAGTCTTCCATAACCTCACCCTCTCGGTGAAATGCAACCTAAACCTAATCAATATAAGTAATCGTAAGAAATATTTAATTTCAATTTAAAAATAACTACACAAGAAGCTAAAATCTAAAAGGATAGTATAGGTTTCTCACACCTGGACCTGACTCTAATCAAATATAGTTGCAATTGTACCCGTTTGAAAAGCAGAGACAATAATGATGAAATCCACCCAGCAACAGGTGTCAGGCTCTCGCCACACTGACTACCGCGCATTCAGCTGTCAACGAATCTCTTAATGTGCGAAACTGTGGATTGATCGTCGCGATATTTTATTGTGTGTCGTGTGTTTTCATTAGATCTCAACTAATAATTTAATAGGAAGACAATAATATTCATAGACATGTTACAAAAACTTTCCATCTATCTTCCAACCAAGCAGAGCTCGTATAATGAAGTCTTGAACAAGACAGTATCAATATATTTAATTGGAAAATATTTATGTGCGCAACAATAATACATACCTAGATGTTATTTTGAAGCCATACATGTTTTACCTACATTATTTTTATGATACAGGTGGCAATCGAGCAGACGAGTCGCCTGCTACACAAGAATGGCAAGTGCGTCGTTTGCGAATAGAAAAATGCAAGTGTTAATTTGTTTGTGAAAATATCACGCAGAAAATACTTAGTGACAACATCGTTTGGGTACCAACAAGGAGATAAGATACCTTTCATCCGGACAATAATATCACCTAATACCACCCCCGAAGGACAATAAAATAACTAGGATTTCGAATCAGTGGCAAAATATTCACAAACTTCATGAAGTTATATTGTCAATCGCAAATGCGGTTTCCAATCGCGGTACGCAGAAATCATACTCTAATAATTTAGTTATCGGTTCATCTTTATTTAAATAATAAATTAAGTTAGTGCGCAAGGACAGACCTGGGTCGTGTTTGGCATTCTACTTTAGCTCCAACTGCTCATTTATTTTATCACTTTATTTTTTAGTAAAACTAGATTTTATTTGTCGATTCCACATTATTTTCGGTCTGCATGACACGGAAGAAGAAAGAACAATATTTATTTGGAACATAAAAGTTTACATTTTGAATCATCACACGAAAAGAAGAAAAAATGGTAATGTAAAATAGGATAATAGTAATATAAACTAGGAGGACAAACAAGGACATAATATTAGGAGTTATATCAATTCTGCTCAGGGGTAACACCACCTCTTCCGCCTCACCAATCAGAAACTGACCTCCATTCAAGGTGAAGGCCAATATTATGTTAAAGAGCAGACACATCTTTAAAAACTATTTAATTTCTTTGGAAATTAAATGTAAAAAGTAATGTAAAAGTGAGTGTCCCGTCAATGCCAAACTTTGGACATCGTTCAGTAAACTAATATTCACTAGTATTCTGCGAACGAACGAACCGATAGTAAATTACTTACTTAGTATTAACTAACTGAAGACATACAAAGTTAATAAAGCTTTTAAGAATCATGCGTCGCTAAGTTATGATAGATCAATGAGACAATCATGATAATGAGATGATGATGAATTATTCTGAAATGCGTTATTTCGACAGACAACGATTTAACAAAATTCTGAAGTTCCTATCAATATTTATCGTATGATGGAGCGCAGAGGTTTTATTATCATGAAGTTGAAGAGTTGCGCCGCCAAAGAGAACACATTCCTAATAAAATACCTTGTATATATGCTTTACAGTTATTAGTTATGATTGCCTATATTTGAATGAGTACAAGGCATGTATTTGTATTTGTTGTACGTTTGTTTGTTTGTATTTATATAAGATATGTGTCCTCCTCAGCCCCGTTGCTACCCCTCAGTAACCTAATTATGTTAATATGTGTACGTGAGCATCCAATGTACTTTCACACTCGTACTTGATATCTAGAGGTCATCGACCTGAGCGAGACGGAGGCTGTTGTAGAGACTCTTTCAACAAAAGACGTGCGCCTGTAGGTTTCCACACAAACTTCTTCAAACTATTAAGGAGTACAGAGTAATGAAAAGGTTGTTACAGAATTTGAATGAGGCGTAAAAGTACTTTATCTAAGCAAGGTGATGTCAATGGATTCAATGCAGCTTAATAAAATATTAAAATAATATTTATTATAACTTTAAGAAAATAGTTAATAAAAGCTACAGGAGTCTAGTATTTATATCGGTCTTTCAAATTGGTCAACTATATTAGTACTATAGTCATTGAATTATAGTCGACCATCAGACGATCTGTGCTGTTAATAAAAAAGAAACAGATTCTTGAAAAGTATATTTATAAATGATATTGAGACAAAAAACACCGGATGGATGTCGCCACAAAATAACATGTAGTGAGGAGCTGCTTCCATTTCTAAAGAGGCACCCCAAAGAGTTAGTTAACATTGCCACTGCAGCCAAGAACGGTAATACCTCACGTAAATAACTTGTTGAAACTCTTTCATCTCAATGACTTTTGGTTTGTTTTTTTTCAGTGTTCTGGCGTAGCCGTTATATTGTTAAACGTACTTCATCAACAGCTTTTAATAGTCCACTGCTGGACATAGGCCTCTCTTTAGAAAGGAGGTTTTGCCTACTATACCGCGCTGGCCAGAGGGGTTGGTATAGGGTTTGTGTCAAGTTTTCCTTCTCTCTGCAGTACTGTTGTTCTGCGTAGTTTTCTCCCTTAGTCGACTCTTACGACACCCACGGGATAAATAGGGGTGGTGACACTGTGTATTCTTAATCCGTCACCACACGGACCAAACGTACTTATGTGATAGCTATTAAGTCGGCCGTGCTATATTTCATACTGTCTCAATTCATTGTATTACTTATATATTTTGTCAATAACAAATAATAACCCACATTGTTTGTCACAGCAACATAATTATTTGATTGACGTTTCATTTCAAGTTGTACTGACACACGGCCGATAAGCTGCGTTCGTTTACGCATCGCATCAATAATATTTCTTGTTTCATTTAACTTTAGCTTGATATTTAAATATTTGTCTGTATACTTTTCGTGGGTCAAGGCTAGCGGGTGGTGTAGATCATCACTTACTAAAGTACGCACTAGCACAGTAATTTATATCCTATTTATATTATATATTGTTAGTTTTACATTTTATTTTTATTTATTACTATTATTATAAATTACTTCATGTTGCCTGATGTCGAATGTCGAATGACAAAGATTTAGTAAACTGGTCCTCTTATAAGATCCAAGTTATCGATGTAATAAGGTGGTGCGCAATGCTAAACGCTGCCATATTTTCAACGACCTTTGATTTGGATGACATTAACCGACATTTCACCTCACTTCATAAAGGACATGGCCAGTTTCTGCCTAGTTTTTTGGTAGCATGTACATTAATAACAGCCTTATGATAAGAAAATAAAAAGAAATATATAAATTATGGCATCCTTCATATTTCTGTCTAACTTCCGAGTGTTAACACAAGATTAAAGAGTTTTTTTTTTATTTCCTATACATTCAGGTTCTGCGCCATTTTGAGAAAACGTGTTTCCAGTAAAAGTAATGTTTACGTATAAAACCAGCGTAAATATGTAAAAATAATTACGTTGGTTCAAAATAGTACTAAAGATTAAAAATCAATATAGTAATGATATTTATGTACATATATAAAAATATTATAAATGATTGTTATTAATTCATAATAATTATACTTCTTTGTGATTTGCTAAACAAAACGTAATGCTATGTTATCATGACAGCGGATCTGTCACTATATTTTAGAATTTTGGCATTTTGCTCACGTTGTATTATTTATACAAAAGTACCTACCTACTTTGTGTATTATTTACGCTTGCGTTTTTGTGTGAATAGTGCGATTTTCAACGTTTACCCATAATTATAACGACCATTGCTTTTTTTCACGGACTGATTAGATTGCCAAAACGTTATTTTGAGTGCTTGTTATTACCGACTTGATTTTATGTACGTTTCGAATATTGTTGAATAAAGATCAAACCAGCATCATTTTTAGATAATATTTTAGTTCGAATGATTGAATATTAAATGTCATAATAAAACATTTTATATAAAAACTATATTTTTTTATTTCACCCATTACCAATCCATTAAGCATCCACTCAGTCCTTCAGCGCACCTTAATCTAAAATCTGAACTTAAAATAATCTTGAAGTATTTAATAATTATATTTCTTAGTTATCGCATCCTCGTTAAAAAATACTTTTTCAGGATAAACTTAAGCATGTTTTACCGACTGGAAACCGAACTAGGGCCACTTAATTCAAACGCACTTACTACCACGGTCGTCTTTAAAAATAATATCGTATTTATTTTTATTATGTATCCATTTAATACCTTTTCAGTGCTCCGAACGCCTGTAGTTTTTATGAAAGCAAAACAGTTTCTATGAACTCATTGCTTTTAAGTTTAAGAAGGATTAAAACATGACATCCTTTTATGTAAATATCTAAAAAATCTGAAGTACATGGAATATGTAACATATACATTATATTTTTTAGGACAAATTTAATTCCAAAAAGTAAAATTTCGTTAATGTACATGAACTTTTACAAGCTAGGCAGAGGGCCTTGTATAAATTGGCCATGTCCTTTGATCATTAAACAAAGGGTTCGACTTTAAGGTTCTGCCTAACCTACCTAAACTACCCCGCCCTAATAGCAAATCTTTTCAGTTTTCTCCTGTAGAATCAGATGAAGTCAAAAAGATAATCCTTTCCATTAAATCCAACACCATATCCAATAACATCAATCGTCGCATGATCACACCCATCCTCGAACACCTTTTTCCTGCGCTTACGGGTATGGTGAATTTCTCGCTCTATTCAGGGATTTTTCCTTCACTGTAGCTTAACGCTTTTGTTATACCCCTTCCAAAAGGTTCCTACTCCTATCCTTCTAAACCATTGCCATTCTTCCTTTCTTATCCAAAGTGCTGGAGGTTTGTGTATATCAATTTGTAATTGGGGTGGTGACAATTTGTATTCTTAATCCGTCACCACACGGACTGTGGGTGGTCCCGTAGGTGTCGTAAGAGCCGACTAAGGGAGCAAATTAAGCAGGACAACAGCATTGCAAAGAGAAGGAAAACTTGAAACAAACCCTATACCAACCCGTCTGGCCAGCGTGGTATAGTAGGCCAAAACCTCCTTTCTAAGGAGAGGCCTATGTCCAGCAGTGGACTAGTATAGGCTGTTGATGATGATGATGAATTTGTAATTTTCAATCAGGCTTCAGACCTAGACACAGCACAACTTCTGCTCTCCTAAAAGTGACTGGTGATATCCGGGCAGGAATTGAGGACTCTAAAGTCGCTGTGTTGGTTTTAGTTGATTTCTCGAATGCATTTAACACCGTCATTCACGATATCCTTCTGTCCATCCTTCCCTACCATATGATTCTCATGATATCTTCGAGGGCGCCAGCAGTCTGTTCGAATCCACGTCTAGATAGTGTAATTTTGACTCTGGTGTTCCCCAAGGCGGCATTCTCTCTCCTCTGTTATTCTCTATTTTTATCAATCTCATCACTCAAATCTTCAGAATTCATACCACCTTTATGTCAATGACTTGCAGCTTTATTAGCATGCTACCATATAGCAAATATCAGCGGCCTTCTCTATGATTAACTGACAAGTTTGGTTTGTTTGTGAACCCTGCAAATGCCAGACTGTTATCGTCGGCAGTCGACGTTTAACCAGAAGGCTGGCTCCGGATAAACCTATAATTTTTAACGGATCAACTATTCCTCTTAGTTCTTCTGTTAAGGATCTGGGCCTCTTCGTTGATAGCAACCTCAGCTTGCAAACCTACGTTGCTAGCGTCAGCCAGAAAATAACAGCAACCCTGCGGGCCTTACACAGGCTCAAGAACTTTTTTCAAACCTTAATAATCCCCATTATCGATTATGGTAATGTGTACTACTACGACCTGAATGTATACCTCCTCAACAAATATGACCGATTTCTGAATAACTGCATTCGATTTATTTTTAATCTACCTAGACCATGTTTCCTCTTCCCGCCTTAAGTTAAATTGGCTCCCGATTCGACAGCGCCGTCACCTGCGCCCTTACCACTCTTTATACTATTCTCAAGTCACCTACTTCACCTACTTATTTGACATCCTCCTTCCAACTTCTGTATTCTAATCATGACAAAACCCTTCACTCCTCAAATAATCTTCTTCAGTTATTCCCCTCTCATACTTCCGCATGTGTTCATTCTTCCTTCCTAATTCTATCTGGTGTCCTCTGGAACGCTCTTCCCCAGGAAATCAGAATAGCACCCAGTCGTCATTCGTTTAAGGCCAGAGTGAGGGCTCTCCTCACAAACAAAGAAGCTACATCATCATTAGATTAATACCTAATATATTTTACGAATTCTGTAAATGTATGTATGTACGAATATTGATTGTACGAATGTATACATGTGTAGGAATATGTATGTTTGTAAGAAACTTTTTATGATATTGATCACTTTTTCTACCCGCATTTTTTTTCGCGTATCCTTTTCTGTATGTATTTCTTATTGAAGTTTTGATATTGTTATTGAGTTTAGTGCACCTAAACACTCATCTCTACACCACCCCAAAGTAGACTGGCAGGGAATGCCTACGGCATTAAGTTCACCTTTGTACATTTTTTTTTTGTGCATGATGTATTAAATAAATAAAAGTTCCGAAATATAGTTTACTTTGTGCCTGTTCATCATACGATGGTAACATTCCATTTTCAACCACTTTAATCATTAACTCATCTTTAATTCGCCTTAATTATGGTAAATTGCGACAAAATGTATTCCCCATCCTTGACCAAAACAACCTTGATGACAAGCAATTCTAGTAAAGAAGGAGTAATAGAAATTGATTTACAAATGTCGAAGATATCGCGTAATATTCACACAAAAAAATAGTGAAATTGAGAATCTTCCTTTTTCAAGTCGCTTTCAAAAAAAAAAGTTAGACAATTTCTCTAACACGTTCACAACGAAAGGAAGGGCTTTATGTATGTATGTAACAGCCTAAGTCAAGAAAAGTGTCCTCTCAATAAAGCCTTTATGGAAATACTGAGATATCTGGTAGCACTTTATATGTTTTCTGTTAAAGTCAAAATTTTATTCGTAATAACTTTCGTAAGTTCATTCGCAAGCGTTGTTATAATATCTGCCACTAATAGATGAAGTGTTATTGGAGACCGTAAGACAAATATTATTCTACAGGTATATGTAGATTTTTAATGAAGATAAAATAACAACAAATTAAATTCGCGCTCAACAGACGCCATCTGTAAGTAAACTAATTAAACTGTAAGCAACTACGGCTTAACTCGTATCGTAAGATCAAACAAAGTGATTGAAGCACCTCTTGTAATCCCCAACACACGCAAAGCTTTATCGCACAAAAAAATTACGATCTTGGTGAATGTTTTATTTACTTACTTAAAATCCTAAATAACACAAAAAAAAACAAACTTGTACTAAAATACAGGATAGGACCGTCACGGTCCGCACATCCCGAGCTACTGCATTGTCCCATTCCTAGACTTGGAGAATTATTTACCCGTTAGTTTCCCCCATTATTTTGTTAGCTCAAATAGAATTTAAGTTTGACCCGATTGAAATCGACTTCATTCCCAAGGACGGTTTGCGTCAAACAGTCAATATAAAAATTGAAATAACGATCAAAGTTTTCAAATGCTCACCCTCCTATAAAATAGTGTAAAGGGTACAAATTTGATAGTTTTGTTTCTATAACGGTATCAAGTACTATCGGTATTAAGTTAAATAACTGTTTATGCGATTACAACTCATCATATTGGCATCTAGGTTTACATTTTCTTATAAATTGAAGTTTAAAGTTTATTTGTTAAGATTTTAGATTTTATTGTTTCTAAACTACAAAGATCAGTTGTGTAAAAAGAGCGCTAATTGAAGTCAAATTTAAGTAACCAGGCAAACTGACTACAATAACTGTCCAACGTTGCATGATTCCATCCACGATTTACGCAATGTGTTAGCTAGTTTTTCATTTTTCATATTGATTCAATAAAAAAGAAACTCAGCTGGTGGCGTCAGATATTGCTTCTTCGTGATGGAATACGCGTCGAACTGAAAGTAATTGTATATTGTTGGTTATCTGTTCCGACAGACTCGCACGCGCGCCCACAATACACTGTCAAGTCCATCCACACTTGTGTTGAATAAACTAGTTGGTGATGGAAAATTTAAAACGCTTTTGGTGCCAGAAGGTGAAAAAGCACTTCGGATCTCTTTCTCCTTGGGGACACAGGAGCCAGGAGTATATGGCATTTCCACTAAAACCACAGGACGGCCAGCCTTAATTGTAGGAGGACTGGCCATGTGATTTTATGGCCATGTTTTCCATCTATTTGCAGTAGTTATCCTGCGTAATATTCACAATTAGTCGACTGTTATGACACCCACTGGATGAATAGGGGTGGTGCCACTCCGTATTCTTAATCCGTCACCACACGGACAATTTGTCCGTTATATGTATGAATTTAGAAATAGATATATATACATACGAGACGAGACTGCTGATGATCTTATGACTATGAATAGTCTGGTTATCATACTACATACATTGCCTAATTTGGGTGGTGCGGGGACTGTGTGAGAAAATGAGAAATCGAATATTATGTAAACATTGTTAAATTAGGTATGTATGCTTATATGTTGGGACAAATTGTATAAGAAAGTAAAATTACAACCTTATTTATACCCTGAAAACTTTTTGAGAGATCTGAGACTTTTAAAGGATACTACGATTGCTTTATATACTGTCTAATTTCTTGCTGCTTACATGCTTTAAGTAACTATTCTAGTAGCCTTTAATGGAAAGTGTTTCTCAGTGGGAGAGTAACTCGTCCACTACAGCTATAAAAGCTTCGTATAACATCGGTCAAGGTCAGTCATCGTTCTTCTGGTAACAATAAAACTCAGACAAATAATTAAATACTTTTACTTTTTCTCTAAATAGATGACACAACTGTAATACAACTCTGTGTAAAAAGTATCGGGAATATGTCAATAAAAAGACCCGCGTAAAAGAGGTCCTTCTAATTTTTTTACTGCATGTTGTTAGCACTGTACTGATTAAGCGCGCAAAATTTGAGTGGGATCTGTCATTTAATTTGTTTTAAACTACACTTTTTTTTGGTGATAGTTTTGAGTCCTCGGCGATTTTTACAATGGAAAATATTGTTGAACAAAGAGTGTGCCTAAATGTGTGTGTGTGTAAATTTTGTGTTTCGAATGATATTTCTTGTGGTGAATAGCTAAAAATGTTGCGAAATACCTACGGCGAATCGTGTATATCTAAAACAAGGGTTTATGAATGGTATAAGGCTTTTGAAGAAGGCCGAGAAGTAGTAGTAGACTTGCCTCGTTCTGGTAGACCTTCAACCGCTACGACCAAAGAAAACATCGACAGAATCAAGAAGCTAGTGCTCGAAAATCGACGTATGAGTCTGAGAGAGTTGGCTAGTGAGGTGAACATATTTTTTAAGTCCGTCCACAACATTCTCATTGACAATTTAGGCATGAAACGCGTCGCCGCTCGACTAGTTCCAAAAGAGCTTAATTTTGTTCAAAAAGCGCAGCGAAAGCATGTCGCTGAAGACATGGTTTCCCGAGCTTCTACGGATCCGACCTTTATGAAACGTATAATGACTGGCGACGAGACATGGGTTTATGAGTACGACATGCAAACAAGCCAACAGTCTTCATAATGGCGTCTCGAAAACGAGCCGAAACCAAAAAAACCGCGGCAAAGTCACTCCAAAATCAAGGTGATGCTGACAGTTTTTTTTGACTACCGTGGTGTGGTTCACTCCGAATTCCTTCCAGAGGGAGAAACAGTGAATAAAGAATATTATTTAGGCGTCATGAAGCGTTTGCGTGAGAGTATCGAAACGTATGCGAAAACGTCCAGATTTGTGGCAACACAACTCATGGATGCTGCACCATGATAATGCACCATCACACACAGCCATTATAGTGAAAGAGTTTTTAGCGAAAAATTCAACAAAAGTTCTCGACCAAGCACCGTATTCACCTGATATGGCTCCGTCTGACTTTTTTTATTTCCCAAGTTAAAATTATCACTTCGAGGAAAACGTTTTGAGTCGATAGAAGCCATAAAAGAAAATTCGCTGAATGAGCTAAAGGCCATACCGCAAATAGCCTATGAAAAATGTATGGAAGACTGGGTGAAGCGGTGGAGATATTGTATTGCAAGCGATGGGGCCTACTTTGAAGGCGATAAAATAAATTTAGATGAATAATTTGTATTTTTTGTTTTATTGACAAATTCCCGATACTTAGTACACAGAAATGTAAATTTTATAACTGACGCCTTAAATTTACTAAAGCAAATAATAGTCTTCGCAGTTGTTTCTTTTACGATTGCTGTCGACCAGAAAACCAGAAGGCTACTGAATTACACTGCGTCAATACGATTTGATAAACACAACAGGATGTGTTCAAGTAAATATAATGCAGTCAGTCGGAATATCGCACAATACAATTAATGAATTATGGACGAACGTGGTCGTCGCTGGAAACCAGACGCTCACGGAATAAATGTTTCTGTTCGTATTGTGATGCAAATATGGTTAATCTGTGAAGTCATGCCGAATGTCATAAATCAGAAAATATGGCGAAAGAAATAGTAAGCCATAAAGAGCTCAATGAGAGGCTCGTGGCTAAGTGGTAACACATTGTAAAGTTAGGCAATCCTAGCCAGATCAGTCTATGTATGGGTGACCATTATTAAAAGATGGAGAGCACGTTAAGCCGTCAGTCCCGGTTGCTATACTAATGTCTGTGGCAAGTTTCAGATGAGAACCGGTACTGAAACTGCAATAACTCGAATAGACTAGGGGTCGAGATCTTTATATACGTTCTGAGAGTAGGAACGCCCCTGGGCTGTCCCAGTCCCTGTGGACTTAACATAGCCTTTGCGGCATAAAATTAGAAAAACGGCAGAAAAATTATGTTAAAATGGTAAGCATTGACGATAACTCAGTATGTGTGTGATGAGTATGGAGGAAGATGGGGAGAAAACATTTTAGTTTAAAACACATACATAACATATAAATACGAACAAAAATCAAATGAGACACGAATAGTATAAACGAGAGACTGTGGACTGGTTTTCATCATCATCATCATCATTAATCAGAAATTAGGCTAATTATTTAAAAATAACAAAGTACAACATAAGAAGATATTTAATACTATTCCACTTATTGACGGATTACGCCAAATACAGTGTGAGTGACGTCAGGGCGCAATATCGACATGTCCCCATCTAGAAGCTATTTAAATAGAGGAGCGATGCTGTTTACTGACGGCTACATGCGGGTGAGGACATTTTGATACAGTTTCTCGGTGTGTGTTTGTGAACTATTGCTATGGACGATCAGGGATTTTACTTTAGCTGTAAAACTCATACAGTGAAACTATCCCAACATTAACTTTAATAATATTATAAAATCTTAATATTTTTATCTCTGCTGCCATATTTTAAAATTCAGTAAAACACACTGTACAGTTCGTGTATCGTTTTGCAGTATAACTTTTCTAACCAACTTAACACTTTAAAGCCTCTTCTTCTTCAGAGCTTGATACTTCTTGCATTTCCGATACCTAGTCTTGAGAAGAAACGTCAAAACAAACATAACGTAAGTAAATCCTAATGCTAATGCTGTACGTAGTAAATGTAATAAATGTACGTAGTACTTGTTACGTAATTCTAATCCTCCTATTTTTCGTTTTACTACAAAAGTGTATTAGTTGCAATCTTAGAGTTCAGCTATCTACTCTTACAGATGAAAAGGATTAAATATTTAAGTCTCTTACTGAATAAACAAGTTTGTATTTAAAGTGAAAACAATTTATCCTAAACTCTTTTTACCCCTTGGACTTGTCAGCGAGCGCAGTTCACACTGATGTCAAAATAGAGAACATGCTACAAAGCTTAAGATGATTCCTTTTGTAGAACCATTACCTAAATAAGGGTCTTATTAAAATCTTGTGGACTGGATCGTACGTTTGTTAATATGATCATTAAAAGTCAGTGATTTCATTAAAAGTCAAAACGTGAACTCTTGCTACCAGACAGATGATGATATGAAGTCTAAGATTACATTTGCTTCAACATACACACAAGAGTGGAACAATACCAGTTGAGTATATATTATGTGAACATAAAGCGTTTAATTTGTGTTTAGTAAGAAGCAAGTTACATGACCAAGTTTTTTGTTTTCTTGGGCTTAAACTATCGTTTATCATTATTATTTGCCTGCTCTTATACTGGCAAAATGTATATCCTGCCTATATTTTTATACCACCCTTTTGTACCATATTTTAGGCAAATAAAATATTCAAGAAAATATTTAAGTATATTTAAGAAAACTCCAATCCATTTAAGATGCCAGAGGAAAAGTTACAGAAACTGTTTAGGCTTATTAGCCTAGGGCTGAAACTTAGGTTAGGGAAACTTCTCTTTACATTGAACCTAATTTTTAGGTTTTAGATACATTCCAATTTTTTTCTCAAGGGAGTTACCAAGCTGCTGCAAGCCGGACTATTTTACTAAAAAAAAAAGCAATCAATCTATGCATGTTTATGGTACTCTTAACTGAGAAACTATCATACTTTCAGGTTTGGGCTTTCACATAGTAATTACAATTCATGTCTAGATCTCTCAAAAATTATTAATCACATCAACAGCCTTTCATAGTCCACTGCTGAACATAGGCCTCTCCTTAGAAAGGAGGTTTTGGCCTACTATACTACGCAGGCTAGACGGGTTGGTAAAGGGTTTCTGTCATGTTATCCTTCTTTCTGCAGTGCTGTTGTCCTGCGTAGTTTGCTGCCTTAGTCGACTCTTACGACACCCACGGGATGAATAGGGGTGGTGACACTCTGTATTCTTAATCCGTCACCACACGGACAGATACAAAATATTATTATATAATAATAGAATAAAAATAGACTGTAACTATTTTTAATAATTAGAATCTTATTGTATCTTTTACCGACACCTTCTGACAAAAATATATATAACTAAATTTAATATTTTTCATCATCATCAACAACAGCCTTTACTAGTCCACTGCTGGAGATAATATTTTTACAGGATCATTATTACTTACGGCATCTGTTAGAAAACTAAGGAATTAATATTGATATAAACAGTGTTTAGTTAAATATAATTAATGTATGATATTTCAATAATTCACATATTAAAAGATAATTCGCCGATAAGTCTTTTCACTTGCTAGTTAATTTAATTGTTTATGCTCTAGCTTATGTATTTATTTTCAATTGGATTGATGTTATAGTTCATTAACTATTTCATGATGCCAAATTTACTTGCATAGATTCAGAGATATTCGGATTAGTTGCATAGATTACGAAATAGGTTTACCGCGGGTTGCCAGGTATGTGAACTGAGTAAAACTGTATTTACTCAGCTATAACTGAGGAACACAACATTTTGTTTACTGTTTGATCTATTGTATGCATTAATAATCATCTACAGGAATTTTAAAATCCTAATAATGTAATTTGAAAAGATTTTTTAATTCACACTTTAACATTCATTCTTAATTTTTAACCAAGGGTAACAATTTCCCTTTTAACTAAGTGCGGAAATTGTCTTTTAAAAAACTATTAAAAAAACTTTTAGTGATGTTAAATTTAAATTTGAGAATGTCATAATGAATACCAAACTTATTTCGACTCAACAACAGATTTTTTTTTTAATTCGCCTCACTAAAACTATAGAATTTTAGAGAAATTTTAGTTTAGTTGTGTCAACAACAGAATTAGAGACTACTCAATACTCATATCATCTCTGCCAAAAGCAGATTATGCAATATGAAACCGTAGACTAAAGTTACCCGATGTATAGTTTTGTATTAAGGGGCGCTGCACCACTGTGAGTATTTCACGAATCTTTTTATCCCGCATAACTGACTTGCGGAATAATTTGTTACCTGCGGTATTTCCGGAATGATACGACCTACAAACTAATAAAAGAGCGTACTCCCACCTCAAAGGCAGGCAACGTATTCGAAGCCACTGAGTTGAGAGCCACACGCCAGCTTGTTTGCCCCTTATTTAATAAAAAAATCTAAAGCAACGGTTTGAATCATCTATTGTTCGTTTTTATCAGTTAGTTATATCAATATCGTCACTATAGCCTCCTAGCCTATGGTTCCTATGGCCTATCTATAAAGACCTTCACAGTACTGCAACTGACGTCTGAGACAATTGATAAGAGGAATTACTACTAGGACTAGTCTCACAATGTTCGTCACTATAGATATTCGTGATCGCTTTGATGTTGTGGGGTAAAGAGATAAATGGTTTTTTTTAATGCTAGAGGGGGCAGACGAGCAGATGGGTCACCTGATGGAAAGTGACCATCGCCGCCCATTAACGGCTGCAACTCAGAAGTCACAAACGCGTTGCCGGCCTTTTAGGAAGGAGTTCATTTCGTTGAAACGTGTAAGGTACGAGTAGAAAGTATTTATTATTGTGTACAACTGTAAAATTGGACTCCAGACTATAAATTAGGCTTACGTAAGTTCACTGGAGAGAGTCGTTTATCCGCGGACTGCCTATACTTTGCCGTTACTGTTGTTTTATTTAAACATAGTTGCGTATCTTTTTGTAATGAAATCCTTTGTTTTCTTATTAAACTGTAGTTGATGATGAGTAGGAGTGAAAAAATAGTATTTAAATCAACTATCTTTAACTATTTTGCTTTACGCGGTAACCCGTAATTTAGGCAGCACCAATGCTTGTATGCCACTGTCTTTGTCTCTCTTTGCTTTGTTTGTTCTTGTTTATTGTCCAAATAAATAAAATATACAAATGTGTCTGGTGAGGGTCCAGTACAATGCAGATTTAATCCCGTGAGGTGTCCAGTGCGTCTAAACAGAAATAAATATTCATGGCGGGTTGACCCTCGCAGTCTCGTGTTACAGCACAGTTTTATTTCATTCGCTATTTAATTTAAGAACTACGTTTGATCCTTCAAGTTTTATACTACCTATTACACTTTTGATACCAATAATATTAGCTTGTGTAAGTCTTTGTGGTTCTTGTTTGACGCAAACATACAAAATGGAGGTGGTTTATGGCACTGAAACGAATAGTATGAATAACATTTTACCCCTTTTTTATAGGGTTTCGTTCTAAAAAGGACAAAAGCAACAGGTAAAGGACTGTTGATTCGTGTTAAAACCTTTTTTTCTCAGGAGAGAAACATATATTCAAGTAAAATAGTAATTAAACTTGTAACTGTTTACTTTCCAGAGCGATAGATATCCCGAAAATCCCAATCCCCAAAATAAGGACTCCACAGCCACTTAACACGTCACTACACCGAAGACCTGTCAAAAGTCAGTACTGACGAAATCAAGATGGCTCTTGGACAGCTGAAAATTGAAAAGGCCCTTTAGAGGGTGACGTTACAACAGAGCTGTTAAAGGCCGGAGGTAATCCCGTACTAAAGGAGCTCCAAAAGCTCTTTAATGCTGTCCTGTGTGGTCGTCTTGTTGTTCAAAAAAGGTGACAAGACTATGTTGAGGAACTATCGACCCATATTCGTTCTAAGCCACGTCTACAAGCTGTTTTCGAGAGTCATCACGAACCGTCTTGCGCGAAGACTCGACAAATTGCAACCACCGGAGCAAGCTGGGTTTCGGAGCGGATATGGCACCATAGACCACATCCACACAGTGCGGCAGATTATACAGAAGACCGAAGAATATAATCAGCCTCTGTGTCTGGTATTCGTGGACTATGAGAAGGCCTTTGACTCGATCGAGATCTGGTCTGCTCTGGAGTCCATGCAGTGTTGCAAAGTAAAGTGCTGATATATCGAAGTGATGAAATGTCTCTACGAAACCGCCACCATGTCCGTCCAAGTACAGAGGCAGCAAACAAGGCCCATACCGATGTGTGCAATGGGAGAGGCCTCTGTCCTGCAGTGAACTGCAATAGGCTGATGATGATGCGATAGATATATTGTCAATTCACTTCTTTTATTAATTGTTGTGTGAAAATTTAAACACCTTACCTGTGTTTTAAATATCAATTTCTCTGAAAGTCCATCTAAGGTTGACATAACGCAACATTACTTAAAAGTTAATGAAATAATTTTTATTAATGGAATAACACTAACATTTTGTCCAATATCGCACGCTGACAAACGAAGTTGTCGTGTAATATGAAGCACTTACATAAAATATTATAAGAAGGAAATACTGTTTGCCGCGACAGAGAATGTATTCATCATACTACAGATACTAGCCCGTACCCACATTTTCTTCTGCGTTTATAGTCACTGCCCTGCTCCTATTCGTCGTAGCGTGATATAATATAGTCTATACCTAACCTTAAATAAATGCTCTAGCGAACATCAAAAGAACTTTACAAAACCAGCAGCTACAGACATTAGTGCGTTTAAACAGAAAATTGAACAAAATATTCTTCAAACTTTACTATATTTGTATATATTGTGAAATATATTGCAGATTTTTTTCCAAAAAATATCATTCCTGGATACTGCAAGAGCAAAAGTATAAGACGTACGTAATTCGTCTACGTAATTAATTTAAACAAACAAATGAAACAAACACTCAAGACGATCCGAAACGGTTTTATATTATCTTTATTTAAACATCACTTTGAACACAATGGCTTTGTAAGGAAGGAAATGTCAAAAGAAACTCTATAGGAGTGTTTGTCTCTTTGTGGTGGCTGATCGCAACACCGAAGAAAAACAAGGGTTCTGAAGTCAAAACGTCTTTACATCATACCGCTCTGTAGGTCTGTGTGTTATTATTATACATTGTTTTTTTTTCTTATATGATCGTATATGTAACTGTACAATCTTGTTCTTCATGCGAATTCTTTTTTTTTCATCTATTTATGTCACGGCCATTATTTTTAGTCTATTGGAACTTCAGTTGTGAATCAAAGCTTTTAGTTTAAAATAATGGAATACATTTTGAATGTTTTTAGTTCTGTCATATATTTCAATTAATTGTATCAATCTTTACTTTTTGTATGTTTATAACTGAAATGTGTCGGTTAGCGTGAGGCCACGCACGCGATTGATTGGCTCTCACGCACGGCGCACGTCTTGTGCTAACAACCGCATCCCACCAAGTGACAGGATAAAGCCCTTTTATATAACATCAAGATGGAGGATTTAAGAAAACGCGCCTGTGCACGTTATCCTTGGGTAATCGACAAGACGTCCGTGTTCGGTAAGAAGCCATTACAGGCTGCTATGGTTTGATTGATTGCGTATACGCCTCGAATATCTCCTCTCTACTTATTTGACATTAAATTACATTGAAATTTTGGTGTGTAAGTCTTTTTTTATTTATTTTTATGTATGTACGTTATATGTATTTATATATATGCCTCGGTGGTGCAAAGGTAACGTATGCGACTGCTGTACCGAGGTCTTGGGTTCGATTCCCGGGTCGGACCATATGTTTGTATGATCTGCAAATATTTGTTTCGGAGTTTGGGGGTTTTCTATGTAAAATATTACATACATATTTTTATACAATAAAAAAGTATAAAAGTGTTCTATATCAGTCATTCTAGCATTTATAGTACAACTCTGCTTAGTTTGAAACTAGATGTCGTTCTGTGTCAGATGTCCGAAAATATTGTCCGAAATATTATTTTATTGTAATAAATAAAGTTTTGACAAAAAACAAAGAAATTATTTTTTTGTCTTATTTATTATAAGAAAGGTGTGCGTAAGAATGAGTCTATTTATTCCGATGCATTAGACGATTGTGGTAGAATGGATCATCATCAACAGCTTTTACTAGTCCACTGCTGGACATATGCCTCTCCTTAGAAAGGAGATTTGGGCCAACTATACCATGCAGGCCTGACGGATTGGTTTCCTTTAGTCGGCTCTTACGACACCCACGGGATAAATAGGGGTGGGTGGGGTCACCACACGGACATTGCCTCAAAGACAGACATTATGTTTAACTCACGAAAATGCTTTCTCAAAGCGTCATAGTATTTTAGGTGATTTATTATCGATCAGTAGAATATTTGAATGTACTAACAAAAACAGGGCTTATGTAATGTTTTATCATATTCTAACCCATAGTAAAAGCTATAATAATATTAGCTATAGTAGCTTAGTTTAACACTAAAATGTACGACAGAAGTTAGTTTTCAAAGAAGTTAGGAGTTAACAGATACGAATTTACAATACAATACAATACCTAATCAACTCAACCAGAATACCACTTCATAGACTCGCTCGAACATACGTTGTGCCTAGTAGATTATTATATACATATGATATTAGATTATAGTTTGGCAGCAAATCAACAAGGAATTTACACGAACACGAACAGTTTATAGCATTTTAATCCGTTTAAATGCACATAAGCTCCGCGTTTTCCCTGTTCTAAAGAACAAGGTTTTAAACTATTTTATCTTTCAGCATGCCACAGGTATATAAAATGGACACATAGTGAAATATAAGATTGTGTTGAAATAATTTGAAATTTAAGGATTTTTGAACAAAGGGGTTCTTATATCTGTACTTTTGCCGGCTTCTTTACGTTATGCATAAAGTAGACATTCTTATCATGTAGTGTGTATCTTTGTGAGACGTTGCTGAGTCTGGTATTATCTCACAAGTTTAAGAATAACCCTCGAGGCTGGAGTGGGCCGGGCTACATCGTCTAAGTTGGATGAACGCCTCGAGGGTCGGCTCGAATGATCACACTTAAAATTTAGCTGCTCTTCTATATAGTTAACAAGACATTGAAGAGCCATTACTAAATAAGTGGGTAAACCTGTCTGAAACAAATAAGCCTCCTTAATCATTTTTATAGAAAGATATAGCTTCCTGGTTTGAGGTTTTGTAAACTTGTATCCTTGAGGTTGTTTTGGTATTTCTTTTCTTAGTTAATTATAAATACATTCACCATAAATATAGCTTTAAATATTTAATCGATTTAAACTGCTACATATTCGTATATAAAACACAATTTATTCATTCAGAATAAAGTTTTGTAAATTGTATCCATATTGTATTTTATAGATATTAAACTTTAATGTTACCGACTCCAAAATTATTAGTTAAGGTACTTAAATATATTATTATAGAAGCAACCTTATTAAATGCGAAATTTTGTTGTAAGGGAGATGAGCGGAGAAAGGTTTCGCAAACCCGATAGTTGGGAACTGACACGGAATGAAGAAAGTCCTCTGAGCTTTTATTGTACTTGTTTACCCTTTTTAAGTACCCTTATAGCTTTATAAGTTCTTGACCCCACTTTTTAAAGCAGGTAATTTCCACTTAAGCTAGTCACTTTGACTACCAAGTATCGCAAGGATTTTAGGCAAAAGCTATTGTATTGAAGTTTATTATTATTTATTGTTATATTTTTATACTTGGCTTGTTTTTTGCCAATGACTCTTGAAGTTATTGTCAGTGGTTAGTGCTCCTGATCTCTGCGCTAGAGGTTTTGGGTTATATTTCCATTCAGGACTGTTCAAGTTCATTTGTTGTGTTCTGGATGGGTGTACTTAGTACAGGCTCTGTTGGGCTTCAGGTCAGAGGGCTGTGTGTGTGTGTGAGGTGTCTCGCGTTATTATAGTTAATTCTTGTAAACCACGTGATCTGCTACTAATATACAAGGCTATACGAGTGTATATCATTCGGTTATTTTGGCGAGATCTATTAAATTTTAAGTTTTCAGTTCAGTTCATTTCAGCTTTTCAGAATGGCCTAATAATAGCGATTAAGGTCAAAATAAATTATAGTTTTGTCTGTAAAACAAATGTGACCATCATCAACAGCCTTTACCAGTCCACTGCTGGACATAGGCCTCTCCCTAGAAAGGAGGTTTTGGCCTACTATACCACGCTGGCCAGACGGGTTGGTATGGGGCTTGTGTCAAGTTATCCTTCTCTTTGCAGTGCTGATGTCCTGCTTAGTTTGTTCCCTTAGTCGGCTCTTACGTCACCCACGGGACGGTGGTTACTCTCACTTTTCTTATATCCATACTAATATTATAAAGCTGAAGAGTTTGTTTGTTTGTTCGTTTGTTTGTTTGAACGCGCTAATCTCAGGAACTACTGGTCCGATTTAAAAAATTATTTCAGTGTTAGATAGCCCATTTATCGAGGAAGGCTATAGGCTATATATCATCACGCTAAGACCAATAGGAGCGGAGCACCAACGAAAAATGTTTCGAAAACGGAGAAAATTTATTACTATTGAGAGACACAGACGAAGTTGCGCGGGTCAGCTAGTATATGATATGACCATATAAAAAAACTTTATAAAGACATTCAGGGCTTCGGGGTTATAAGTAAATAATCTGTATTCATCTTTATGTTCTTTCTTCTTATTTCTAAGTGTATACGTCACTGCAATATTTTTATCTGAGACAGTTGCTACAATAACAATAGTAGGGAAGTAAATTGACCTAATTTCTTTTACATTCTTATTGCATTTCAGTCTGTAACAGCTATGCAGGATAGGAACTCCACGCGCGTGTTAAATTGTAGCATTTTAGTAAAACCTTCACAGTAAATTCTTGCACGCTAGTCTTAGAGGCGGGGTCAGGTGGCTCCTGCTGCAGTAGCCACTGCGCATTGTCATCGATCGTCTCAAAACATGAACTCACCTTTCGATCTGTGATTTTGAACAGGGAATTGGATCCAATGATTTGGAAACCCACAGACTGGAGACGATTACTTTTAATCAAAAAATTGTGATGAAAATCACATCACTGAAAAATACATTAAATAAAATCCTTTTGTTCGGTCAAGTCGGTCAGTTGCCTTGAGTAGGTTATGTG
The DNA here is from genome assembly GCA_902825455.1 of Arctia plantaginis. NCBI lineage: Eukaryota > Metazoa > Arthropoda > Insecta > Lepidoptera > Erebidae > Arctia > Arctia plantaginis. Next base: position 165,244 of record CADEBD010000322.1, on the reverse strand, counting down.
AAATATTTACTAGTAATCTGAATTGTTTGACATAGAGAATACTTTAGATAAACTACAAAAAGATGATCTAATTTAATTAAATAAAGTTGCAGTATATAATATTAATTGAATTAGAAAAACGTTTAAAAATCTCGTAATTTAAGTAAATGTTTAAAGGTATTTAGGATTTAAAAAAAATATGTAACACGAAATTTTGTCTAAAATTTTTAATAATCATTATTTCATTTTAGCCAAATCATACATCAAAATGAAATATACATCTAAAAGTCACATTGTCTATCTCCTTGATTGAAGCTTTATGACAATCCGAACGGTATTTTCGAGTTTATCGCGTTCAGACAGACAGACGCTTCGGTGGAACTTTTTGTAAATATCGTAGATGCAGTTTAGCAAATATTGAATTGGCGCATATCCAAGTATTTTTCCAAAATGAATGTAAAGTACAATCACCGAGCAGTGCGTGATCCCTCCCACACGCTCACTCACGACGAGTACAGCGTTCATACATCAATACTACTTTGAGAGCTTATCTTTGATGACATTTGTAGTTTGATACATTAGCTTTCAGAGACGACATCAATACACGCACATGAAAGGCTAATGTTCTTTTGTATCCTTAAAGTGCATTAAGGGTGATTTATCCACGTTATAAATATTATTATCATAGAGGGGTTGCCTATTTTGGTTGCTTCTTCTCTTAAAGATATTTATATTTAATATATTGACCTGTCCCAGTAGCCCCGTCTGCCCCGGTCTCTACCTAAACCTTCTCTCAGTCCCATATCCATGTTCGAGTCTCGCGGTCGTCATCGTTTCACAAGCACGTTTCGCAAAATTTTCATTCCCTGATGGGAATGAAAACGCCATTCCATCACTGTGCGCTTTTCGAGACACTTTTTGCCTCGCACAACCAATCTGTGGATTAAGATCGTTTGCGATATTTCCGGATCGATACGACCTTCAAACCTTCAAAAAAAGAGCGTACAGAATTACCGTCACGAATCACAAACGCGTTGCCGGCTTTTTAGGAAGGATCCTAAAAGGCCGGCAACGCGTTTGTGACTCCTGAGTTACAGATTTTCATGGGCGGCGATAGACACTTTCCATCAGGTGACCCGTCTGCCCGTCTGCCCTCTCTTCCATAATAAAAGGAGGTTTGGCATCATGCAGACGGCCATTAGAAATCTTTTGCAATGTTATACATTGCGCTAACATCATATTTTGTAACATGAATGTTGGTATGTACGATGTCCAGGGATTGCGGCATTGGATTGGTCATATAAAGAGCAGAACGTTTGGGGCTGACACTTGCTGGAGTGAAGGTGAACTATGTCCAAAGTTAGTAGTAGTAGCTAGTTAGTACTGTACGACAGATCGTCCACTACTGACCATACTCCTATTTTCGCAGAATGTCATCATCATTTTGGGCAAAGGACATTAATGCTGAGGACGATGATAAAATCTTCGGATTGAGCATGAAATAAAATATAAAAAGAAAATCTTTTAAATACACAAAACATTTATATTATGTTATTTCGGCATCTTACAGCTGTATCTCAACTATATTAAGTCCGTGACCACTTCGGTGATATATTCTATGCAAGGACGTACCTATATGCAATGACGTATCATATATTATTGCTTATATAACTTTCTGTACTACGAGTATTTCTATTACAATCTTGTGACGAATCACTCAAAGTATATTCGAACACAAACAAGAGCCCGCAGCCACATATTATCTATGAAACATAACTCTGAATGATGTTTGTCGGTAGGTGTTCGGTAACGCGTTTTCAATCGGTAATAAAATAAATACTTTAGTGTTATGCGTGGCCGTTAATCGCTTATGGATTCAGTATCGTATCAGTATCGTAAACATCACGTTTAGTGCGCTTTTAAGTTAGTTTGCCTAACCCAAAAACATTATTGTGTAAAGTTATTAATGTAATGCAGTAAATTAAGCTACTACGCATTTTTAAACTTTGTGTGTTGACCGATAAAGAGTGTTGACTATAAGTAAATGTCTTCCAGCGTACACCTTTGTATATATTTATGTACTAAGATATATGATGTATTTATGATACATTAGTGTGTACTAGGCATTAAAAGTTACTTTTTAATACATCTTCAATTCCATCTGTCCTTTTATGGGCAGCACTTAAAGTTAAGCCTACTTTATGATGCTATCCTTGTCACTTAAATATCAAACATCACTTTTATTATGTTTACCGTCTTTTCTATATACATCCATAATAAATATAATATGTACATACCTAAACTATATTATATCTTGAGATATTGTAGACGAACGGGTGTCATGTCTCTCCAATACAAAGGGAGCATCTTCCGGACCAGGCGAAGGAAGGACTTTGTTCTTATTTTGCTTAAGGATAGATTAAGAATACTCCTTCTGCGGTACGGGACTCTATCCCCTCCCACAACCTATAATGTTGTCGGCTTTCACACGATTTTCCTTTGACCTCGTATATAACGAACTTATCGTGTCGCCTGTAAAGTTCATATTAAATTAAGTTTTTTCATGAAATGTCACCTCATTTTAATTAGATTTAATATAAATATTTAGACTGATTACCTTCAAGATTTCGAAGCCCGTATAAGTTTACTCGTTCATCTTTTCTACAAAAACATTATGATCTAAGAATGTGTACACATGCTCCAATAATAATAACTTAACACACTATAGCTGTAACTTAGATTCCTCTTTGTATTGCCCTTAGGGAAAGCCATTTACGAATTGGTCCAGTAGCGGTAGGCTTACGGCAGCTTTGATACAAATACGAGTATATTTCCGTAAATTATTGTCGCTGCCCTTTCTTCTTTCTTTCGGTTTCCCTTCACGATTTATTGTAACTAGCAGTATGATATAATACCCATGTAAACTGTTTGAGATAAAGTTACATCAACGACTCCAGACTCTCTCGGGTGTTACCTTTTTTGCAAAACAGCATTCGAGATCAGTTTAATATCTTTTTTTTATTTGCGTAAAATGTGCTACAAAAAGGTGGCATAAAAATATAGGCACGATAAACATTTCGCCAGGAACAGGCATGCAAACATAGGCTTGTGGTTTTTCATACAATAATGAATTTAAACTAACAAAATAAATCAATTTAAACAATATTCATGTTACACTTTGAAACGACGTACAATAATTTATTTATAATATTCGTAATACACACCTAGAATGCATTTCTAATATAATGATAAGATGGTCACTAATTTGTTGGATACATTACATGGACATATTCTGTCAGCGAATCCCTAAAACAAACAACTGTGATGTAAAACAAACTAATGTAAAACAATTGTATACCAACCATTTCCTTAGCACAACACAAAACTTCTTGAGCGGTAGATCAGTAGTCCACCTGGGTATTGTATTACTCGTATGTATAAGTGGAGCTATATACACTCAACTTCTATTGGTAGATTATTTACATTAATACATATAGTATAGGCGTTCTAACGAAAAGTTAGGTGTGTATAAAATGCACTTAGGTGTTAATGGACAACCGTTCACCAATAATACCATATTGATCTTAGTGAAATTTAACTACACCAATATTAGCGCATGTGACTATGTTTATTTGTTGTCGTTGGTTAAGCAGTAGACATAAAAACTGTCCAAAGATACCTTAATTGACTGATAAAACAAATAGCTAGTGTTTTGTATAAGTACAATTTGCGGTGAACTCTTGAAGAACGATAAAAGTAAAGGACACTGTTATCAGATCTTGTTGCCTCTGCATGTACACATTAATATGCTGCATAGGTTTGATAACAGCACTGGGAGCAATTTATATGTGTCAGGAAGTACTTCGACGCTCAGAGTTTTAGTACTCGGGGTAGATAAGTATGGGGTTATAAGACATTAAAGCAGTCAGGTAACGCCTGAGTCGGAGACAGGGTTTATGTATACGTAGGTATCTGGAGAGAGATTACCAAGACAGGGGTTTGCATTAAACATTTTCTTTATTACTGCTTGTCTCTCAACTACGACAGAATGACTGAACGGATCTATTTTATGTTTATGTAAGCTTTAAAAGTATAAAAAAAGCGTTTTGGTAATATGTTCATAATTATGTAACTTTGTTAAGTCTTTGTTTGTGTAACCTTATCATGAACTATTAATGTATATTAAATCCAGCAGAGAAGTACTGAGAGAAAAGATAAAACGTTAAAGATTACGATTATGGTGTTATGGGGGAGGGGGCATGATTTATACTTCTTCTTCTTCTATAGCCTTAATCGACCAAATATTTGGTGTAGGCCTCCTTTAATCCTCTCCACTTTCCTTTGTCTTGGGCAATTAGGATCCAGTTGCTGCCCGCCACTTTTTTGATGTCATCCTTCCATCTCATCTGCGGTCGCCCTCGAGGTCTTTTCTGATCCACTAATGTACATGTATGATTTGTACATGATCTATACACTTATTGATAAATATAGAAAATGGTATCGGAGTGTAAGCTATACTCCTGAAACTCCTAGAACTTATGTAGCATGTTTGGCCTAAAAGGCCGGCAACGCGTTTGTCGCTCCTGAGTTACATCCTGAGTTACAGGCGTTCATGGGCGGCGGTAGTCACTTTCCATCAGGTGACCCGTCTGCTGGTTTGCCCCATCTTCCATTAAAAAACTTGTATTTATTGGTAACGCGAAGGTTTCGAGTAGTTAGAGGGTATGAAGAAATTTGGGCACATCGAACATAATTGCGTTAGTGGCGTGTTCTCGAACACAAAGGGTACCAAGCGCTCAAGTTAATTAAGTTACTACTTATCGTAAACGAGATAATAGGTTGGAGAGAAGATTGGGTAAGCGCAATCTTACAGCAATGAGAACAAAACTTCCTAATCTCTGCATTTCTGCAATCTAGGACAGATTAGGATACACACAATTTTATTAGTACTAGTCGATCCGACAAACTTTGTGCGCGATTTTCTTTTAGTTGTCATTGACTTTGGTAAGAAACTAAAATCATAAAAATAACATTAAGAATCTTCTCAAACTCATGTCATCATCATCGTCATCAGCCTATCGCAGTCTACTGCTGGACATAGGGCTCTCCCATTGCACACTACTTAGATCGATTTTGGGCTTCTCGCATCCGGCTCCTGCCAGCCATCTTGCGCAAAAAACTCATGTAAGAAACTTAAAAATCTGTCTCAAAATAAGCGGCTGCATCGCACCCTTAAGCTATTGGTACACATTCCATATTTTAATTGATTTTGTGCCTAAATACTATTAGGCTAATAGTCATTACGCCTAGTAAAATTATACGAATGCAATTAAGCTAAAACAAATGAGCCTAAAAGATAATTATGTCAACATAAACTGTAAGCCAAAAAAAAAATGGCAAAACATTATACGAAAGGAAGCAAAAATATTATGAAAAATAAAACACGTAAAACGTTTTGTGAAAACAAAACGTACGAGTAAGTTTTACTTCTATATCTCCACGGACTCCAGAAACATCCACTAAATAGAATTTGTTACACACAATATACGTATAAATGTTGGAACCCGCGCGACACAGGATATATTCGGGCGTTGTAAAAAAGAAGCTATGGTGTTTGCTCGTGGCTCTGCTACTCGTACAACCATCCTGTATTGGCGAGGCCACTAGGCAAATTAAGTGGCCATACCTCTTAATGTATTTTATTCTTCTGTTATTGTAAACTTGTGTTGTAACTTCATAACTGTAGTTTAACAGTTTTAACGCAATTTATTGCTTTAGCACAAATGCTTACAAAAACGTACGACAATGCATACACAGACATAAATAGTCTCCCAAAGACTATTTTGATAATTCCATAACACCCAATTTGTGTTAAAAATACCCCACTGAAAAAAGTAAACAATATGTATACTGTCAAACAATTGCTGTGTTTAGTCTTTAAGGTGTAATGTTACTTTAATCGGAGGTTGTGCGATCCATAGCCCTTTAAGCCAGCAATGTCGCATACCGCAATGACCACAGCGAGTGCTGGCCATCAGGGTCATAAGGGGGAAGGATTTGCTGCGACGAGGCGCGGGACTTGAGTCGGAGTCCTGAGTCTCGAGAAATCGAGGACCACAAATCCAAACTCTATCGGGTCCTTGTGGAGGAGTGGAAGGAGCGACTTGGGCAACCGAGCGTCTTATCCACCGTTATCGCGGCGAACTCTCCCGGCCCGCCAGGCCAGGTACCGCAGGCGACTCAGGCGCCGGAGGTCGCAGAACGACTTCCGTTCTCCATAAGCGCAGGCCTGGGGTTGACAGGTGAGGCTATCTGTCACCATAACAAAAGCAGGCCGAGGTGAGTGGGCTCTTCGGGGGCAGGAAGGAAAAATTGGAGTTCCTACACAGGAAAGGGTCATCTATAAACCGTAGATGGCCCGAGGTACGTCGTGGTACCTGGGCTTACCTTTCTAGGTTATACCTGGTTCCCCGGCTACTGGTACCTGGAGACGGCGTGCGGTTTTTGGTTGGTATGAGTCCGACGTAACCACTCCACTAGTGGGTGGTATCCGAGGGGAGTTCGACACAGGAAAAAGAAAAAGGGTGTAATGTTACTTACGGTTATGAACAATAGCAAACAATCTTGTGAAAGGATTGTTTTCTATTGTTTTTATACACTAAAGGTAGAAACACTTGACTTGTCTACTTGCATGTAATAATATTATAATTAATAACTATGCAATATATATAGTAACTAGTAAACTAATTTTGTGATAACATTGTGTAAAATGTTTATTAAATTTTCAACAACAACATACTATTACAGATATGCAATTTTAATATAATATTTAGTTGAATTAATTTATCTCGATTAAAGCAGATACTATTATATTAAGATAAAACTTTTAACAGTAGCGTAGTTAAGCAATAACTGTTACTTAGTGTTAAGCCCACCATCTGAATGTACATTTTGGAATGCAAAAAATTAAATTGAGATTAACTAACTAAGTTATGTAGTTAAATATGTGATAAACTGAAACTGTTAAATGATTCCCAATGAATTTACATTTCATTCGCCAGAATTTTTCACATTTGACTCTCGCTGCCATTCTTCTCATTGCGTCGTATCGCATCCCCGGGGGGCGCTTACTAAACACTGAACCTTATCACCTCTACATAAGAAATGCTTTGTGTTGATAAGATATCGTACACATACAAATTCCACGATATATATCAATAACGCATTGATAAGCAAACGACGAAAGTCATTTACATTTCTTGGTATCTTTGGAAACTTCATACGTGGATTTTTGATCGAGAGATCAGTTACCGAAATATTAAAATGTAAACTTTTGTAGAAACCACTGCCGGGTTTCTATGCCCTTCTCAATATTGAAAATTACTTGATAGAGTACTGAATTACTAAAGACTAAATTAGGCGTGGCCTTAAAACATACTTGGGCGGTATTAAAATATATGTTATTTGTGGCAATGGTGGCGATAAACAAATAAACTAGGGTATTAAAGGATAACAGCTCGTCATACTATTGTTATATATGAAGTAATCGAAAATGTTACACTTTATATTACTGTAGGTCTAGTAGTTAGCGATCCTGAGTGCTAAACACAGAGGTTGTGCGTTTAATCCCCAAATTTCGAGATGAGCACGATCATTTGTTCTGTGTCTGGATGTCGTTTATAAAAATGTCTAAAATATTTACTTAGACATATATGTGATGGAATGCATCCGTGCTATTCAAGTGCTGACGGATTAAGGGTACGAAGTGTCACCACCAGGTTCATTATTCATCCACGTCACCGCACACTACACAGGTCTTTCCTAATGAGAGGCCTATGTCCAGCAGTTAACTATTAAAGGCTGTTGCTGTATGATGTAAATATTTTTGAAGGTAATATGCTTCAACCCAATTACATATAATCATTATTTTTATTTTTCATTTACTAACATAGTTATAAGTCAAATTGTTACTAACACTATGAGTTTTGTTACTCGATACGATATGAATAAATAAAATAAAAAAATAAAAAAAAATTATCATCATCAGCCTATCGCAGTCCACTGCTGGACAAAGGCCTCTCCAAATGCACGACACTTAGATCGATTTTGGGCTTCTCGCATCCAGCTCCTGCCAGCCATCTTGCGCAAATCATATAGATATATATATGAGGCATATAGATGCAAATGCGCCTCTATCCACTTTTTCTATTTTTTAACAATTTCACAAAAACGGATATCTTGAACTAAATTGACGCTGTATCCGATAATACAATCCTATATCATGGCAAATTAACAACATTTTTGTTTTAATGCATTCGTTTATCCTCAAATAGTCAGTCAAAATTGCAAAAAAATATTGAAATCTGGATAGAGGCTGTTTTGCATCTTATCAGTTGACAGAGGCCGTTTTGCATCTGACACTATAGGATAGAAGCGGTTTTGTTTCTGTAATCGATGCATGGATGGTTTTATACGATGGAGGCCCAGATTTGTAATTCATAATAAGCTATTTCCACACACATGCATACAAGAAATTAAAAGGAGAGTAAATTAGGTATTGAAAGTAAATTATAAGCAAATATGTATGAACTTATATTTATTGATAAATTTAACTATATTAAAACACAAGATTGTGGAAATATTATGAGTAACTTAAAATAACTATTACAAGTAAGTTACTTGTAATATTAACTTTTTTTTGAACTTGAATAAAAATAAAGTTTATCTAAACAATATTAAATGCTCAATCCAACTTCTTCCAGGTATTCACAATGCTCTTCATTTTCTGGTTCACCAAAATTTGTGGTTTCCAGAATATTTTTATAAAATAAGAGCTTATCAGATCCAAGCTCCGATTTCCAATTATCACCAAAATGCTTTAACAACAGGTTGTTAACGTCTTCAAGTTTCAAAGCAGATATGCGTGCTTGGAATGGTGGGATGTCTCTGATGCCAAACTCTGACGTTGACGATACACCTCTTTTCATTACGCTTTTGGCTGCGCCAAGGTCACTTTTATAATTGACTTCTCCTCTGAGAAGGAACCGTCTAGGATTATTCTTCACTCTGCTTACATAATACCTCTTGCACTCTGCAAATTTGAAGTGGTATTTGGCTGGCGGTTTCATTGTTTCACTCGCATAGGTCTTCCAATCCTTCACTACACAGTTCTCACCCAATTTGCGAACAACGCCATAATGATTATATATGTCTCTATATTCGGATGGATCTATAATCACTTCTTTGTTTTTGACTTCTTTTTCAATATGTCCAAAAACACGATCGGCCGGCATAAATGAATGTCCGGGGACAGGAAATATAAGCTCGACCGTCTTGACACTCGTTGGGGCGCAATTCGTTAACCAGTAAGCAACCATAGCGATAATTGTACTGTTTTTATTTTGTGAGCCGCACCCATCCGCACACATTCGCACCTTTTTTTTGCCAGTAAAATCAGTGTGTGAAAGTAAATCGAAAACGGCTGATGCAATCTCATTCGACGATTTAGCATAGATGTTTTCGGTCCACGTATATATTCTGACATTTTCCTTCGGAAACTTGTTTGTGCTTGTGCCAATTACAATGGTAAAATTGTAAATGTATAGTTGTCTCGAATAATATGCCACTTGGTCAGGGATTTTTGGTAAGACCTGGTTTTTTTGACAGTCAAATGATATGGAAAACGTTTGTTCATCGTATTCTCGCAAAAAAGTGTAAAAACATTTTGCTTTTAATTTGTGAACCCGCAATGCAGTCATCAATTGAACTTTTGCGCTATCATGCGATCTTTTGATTTTTTCTGATAGCTCCGTGCATTTTGAGCAAACATCGACCCTCGGTGATCCGAATCCAATATTATATTTTGTGTTGAAAATCTGTCTAAAGAAAGAATGGCGCACTCTGAGACTTTCGTCCTCCTGTTTATCTTCATACATTCTCCACATTTTACTGATGCTCAAATCAGACGATACGTATTTTCTTTCTGAAGTACTTGATCTGCAATAGTGTGCCTCAATACACTTAAATGACTCGATGAATCGCTTCACATTTTCCCTCTTCGCGGCATTCTTCCTGGACACTCTATCACCGCCTCGATTTTCTTGTGGTATTTTGCCCTCTAATAAGAATTTTTTGGATATATTTCGCAGTCTATGAATACCAACGCCAAGTATTTTTGAAAAGGCACGTTGACAAACTCTTACTAGCTTAAACGGTTTTGTGTATGTTCGGACATAAAATTTTGTAAAAGTAACCGATTCTGCGCGGTTTCCCACTTTACGCCTTCGACGCTTCGGTACATGAACTTTCATAAATTTCAGCATAAAATTGTCTTGGACGATTTTATTCAGCTTGACATAAAATGCTTGATGAAATTGTCTAATATCTTGAGAATTTAGGGTACTGCACTTCAATTTCTCATTTTTCGTATGCCTACAGCTTGTAATATCCGCCAGATTTGGTGGTCTTTTGGATGAGTACCTGAAATAATATTTTTTTTTTGCTTAAAACGCTATTATCTTATTATGACCTACGATTTCATAGTTAAGTTGCTAGTATAGTATACAGTAGTTTAAAAATCGGTATTCAATACTACAACAAAATACAAACATGCGAGCGGGCGCCCGAGCCGCGTTTTTCGCGTCGCATTATTGCATAAACACAGCCAAGGTTGTAAGGTAAACGAAACTTACCTCTCACGCTTTTTTATGTTGCGCTTCCACTTATTTTCATCTCGAATCCTTTTTCTTCCCTTATTACCTTCCACTGGGGCAATATTTACTTCCATTTTTCGTCGTTTTTATATTTAATAACAGAAAAATAAAACTACGCGGTGCACGAAAACAACACACGGACGCCATTAAAGTCCATACGAAATACTGTTCTGTGATTGGTCGAGTCGCGATAGTGGCGCTTTTGTTACTCAAGATTTAACAGAGGCGGTTTTGTTTCTTACTACAAATATCTCATCAAGTTTTGAATAGGATAGAGGCGATTTTGAACTTACATGAATAAATGAAAATAAAGAGAATTAGTAGAAGGTTGCCAGTAAAAAAAAATACATGTTTTTCAAAAAAGTGGATAGAGGCGCTTTTGCATCTATACACCTCATATATATATATATATATATATATATCCGATCTTAAATTGTTATTCAAATATTTGGGAGTTTAATACTCTCTGTCTCCCAGGATGTGAAGATGTGATTGTATGTTAAAAAAGACGGGGAACGATTCCGAACAATCGGTAGCCATTTTTGTGAAATAATGAAATTAAATGTTTATTACGTGATCCAAATTGGCGTGAGGACTGTTCACCATTGTTGACAATAAAAGGAGAGTGCTTTACTTAAATATTTATGACAAACACACTTTGTGGTGTACGACACACTAAGTTCCTCTTTATGAAAATAGTTAGGACAACTTTGCTTAATTAAACATACGTTTGAACATTGGAGATCTGTGCAAGTTCATAATTCAGTGAGGTAATTAGATGCGGTAGTTGAGTAGAAGTAAAGTTAGATGTACCAAGCTTGTGACTCTTATTGAATAGTGTTCACAAACTCACTGTATTTTAGTTTCAAATATCATGCACTCAGACTCCATTCTCCAGCCCGCCTAGCGTCACGCGTTTCAACCACCTGTTACGATTGGCAATTTTTGTAGGCGCAACAAGCTATACTAGGCTTAAGTGACTTTTTATGCGTATTTAGCCGTATTGTAGTTACCACATATACCTGTGAGGTGACTTTCTAATACAACGAATAAACATACTTTAATAATGTCTAACGAAAACACATCAAACTACGGAGTTACTACTAAGCCTGCATCGCGACATAAAAGTCTCGCGCCGATTAGAATGTTTACCTACAACTGCCCAAAGTGAACAGTTGGGCCCGCCAGGCATGATCACCTCGTCTTGATATAGTATCCCCTCGTTTTGGAGAAAGTTAATACTCATTACTCAATGGAAATATACTAGTTTACAGAGGGAAACATATCTTCAGAAGTAATGTATATTTAAGAAGAGAGAACCATGATGTTATGTCACTTAAATCTGCTTAGGTGGTTTTTGACACTCCGTTTATCACAACAGATCGCTAGATACCATGATTAAATGTTACAGTTAGTGCCAAAATGAATAGTGTTGTGCCCAAAAACAATGATTAGAACTTAGTATCTGTAATGTTTGCAAAAATATTGACAGCACAAAATTGTAAAACATGTATAAAGGTTAGTGATACTGTTATTGAACATAGCTGGTAGCAAAAGCATCGTTTAATTGTGAAGAGCGCGGAAGCGACGACTCGACGTTGTGGCAAATCTGCTACCTCCGTTGGGAAATTACAGGCTGTTGATTTGCGCCTCACCGCACACGGCTCCGCGCCGCTCCACTCGCACAGTGGTACCGTGGCGTTGGTAACAATCAGAGTTTTTTCCACTTTCCATAAAACATAAAACCAAGCTGTACAACTTATTTATTGATAATGAACTTTAAAAAAATATCACCGACTTCAATGCGACTACAACGTGATGAATTATAATCAACCGTCTTCTTCATTCTTTAATTTACCACCCTTAGAACTTTTTCTTCAATTTCAAATGAAACCAAACTCAGGAATTAATCAGTCAAGTCAGAAAATCTTATGTCGTATTTCTAAAAACAGTTCCTATATTCCAGGCCTGTTTAATATCGTTAATTTCTTATAATTGTGTTATTTTTAATTGTAAGTATAATATGAGCCCCGGGACCAAGCAATAAACATGACACGTGACATCACACAATATTGTCATGTTTTAGTATTTAACCTTTATTACGGTCAGAGCCGGTAACTACGCCATCTGTATGGTGGGCAGGGAATTCTCATAAATTAAAAAATAGAACTCAAATAAAAGTTTCCACGTGAGACAAATACTGACATTATCTGTTTACTCCCTTGTTTTGTTTAATCATTTCTACTATTTTTCTGCAGCTGCTTTTGACGACATCAAATATCTCTATTGGTCTCAATCACAGGACATACCAACTCTTGGAGCTTCTACAGTATCCCATCCAAAACATGCTCCCAAATGTCTTTTTCCGTCCTTTGCCGTACCCATTTTTCTAATCCCTAATTTACATTTTCCTTTGTCTCCTCTGAAAAAGGGCCCATTCTCAGCGAGGGTTGGCCTCAGACAGACTGCTGGTAGTAAACTAAACTAGCCAAAACTCAGCGCCGAGAATAAATAAAATTGGGAAAAAAATAAAAATTATAAATGTTTACAATACTAGTATATAAATTTAAAACAGCATTTGCCTAACCTTCGACGGAGCTTAACTGTGATCACTCATTTTATTAAGTAGAACGTACAACTACTTAACAAAACAAATTTCGGTCTCTGGGCCTCCACAACTTTTTAACCGACTTCACAAAAGGATGAGGTTCACAATTATTTTTTTAGGTATGTTCACCGATTACTCGAAGATGCCTGAACCGATTTGGATAGTTATTTTTTTGTTTCAAAGGGTATACTTCCCAAGTGGTTAAATTGCATTTTATAGAAATCGGTCTAGCTGTAAATCTAAAAATTGTGTACATTGATGATATTTTCGTTTACTCCGAAACCTCTGTCTCATTGGCAGTGCATTTAGTTGTTAGTGCTCTTTGTCAGTACTGTTTGAAGTCGATTCAACTTTTTTCTAAAAAGATTTTTACAGTTTTATATAGATTTAAAAAAAATGATTTGTGTCACTCCAAGCACGTCTCCAGCGGTCGTCTGACCACATTCCGACGCGCGTCCCATTGTTCAAGCCACAATACCACCGTCAGGTATTTTAATAAACCCTCAATACATAATACATATAATATGATACATCACATATAAAAAATTAAATGAAACTGAATTACTGAACTTCCTCACGTTTTTATTAGTTGTACTTGAAACTATGTAAAGAGAATAATAAACGAAAGTCAATTGCAATCTACTCCTAATTGCGGTATAGTAATGAGTAATGACACTACGTTTGTATAAGTTTTTTTATTTGTTTTGAGAATATCTTGGAACTGAACCATCAGGCTAATATTCTCAACCTCAAGTATTCAGTATGGGTACACCTCTCGAAATCGTTCTCTTAGATTGGGCTTGATGACGATGATCTGATGATGAAGCTTGGAAGTAGATGGTAGAACTAATGTTTCACGTTTAGATCCACTTTCGTCTTCGAAAATTCTTTTCTTTTTTTAGATTTTTAGTATTACTGTATTCGTTAAATAAAGTTCATTGATTTAACATTTTGGAATAGAACCGTACAAATTATAACGATGTAAAATGACACACGCGGCATAATTACTAAGCAACAAAGTGTTCATAAATATAAACCCATTTGTTCCATTAAATTATTGAGTTGGACGATCGGGAATTAATTATTTTTTAAATTAACTTTCGGCCCGAGCGGAGCCGTCATAGATATTTGTTACGCTATATATATAGATTTTCTCTCTCTTTCTTTCTCTCTATAACTCTAATATGTAATTATAATAGTTGACGGATATAACACAGTAGAAAACGTCGAAATAAAAGATTGATGGAGTGCTCGAAAGAGGATTTGGCTATAAAGGGAGTAAGCAGTGAACTGACGAGGGGTGGAAGAGAATGGAAGAAGGCAACTCATTGCGCAAACCTTAAATTAATATGAGAAAAGGATAAGTAGACGAAGATGTAATAACAATAGTTTCAAATACCTTACACACGGTCCTCTGATCCCAAACCAGGCAGTGTACTATAGTAAGTAGGCTACTGATAAACATACTTTTTTTTTAACCAAAGGTATGTATCGACGATAGGTACTAAGTACATACCTTTGGTTAAAAAAAAGCTATAGTGAACGTGTGAATGCCCATAAATAGAAATGTAGATACTACAAACACGGGAATAGGTGTTGGCGTGACACAATTAGCAGCCTGTGACCACGACCAATGCAAATTCCTCGAAACGTCACACAATATAAGGGCGTCACGTGATCACGTTATGTCTCATTTTTGAACATAATTATATTTGATGGCATCATCATCATCATCAACAGCCTTTAATAGTCCACTGCTAAATACAGACCCCTCCTTAGAAAGGTTTTGGCCTACTATGCCACGCTCCCCAGCCGGATTGCTATAGGTTTTGTTTCAAGTTTTCCTTCTCTTTGCAGTGCTGTTATCCTGCGTAGTGCTCCCTTAGTCGTCTCCTACGATAACCACGATCTGAAGAGAGTGACAACTCCGTATTCTTTATCCGGAAAGTAAGTATTATAAATGATTCTGCTAATCCCACAATTATTTATTTATTGATTGAGTCTTCCTGCAAACATATTGCATAAGGCGGACTTAATGCCTCAGGCATTTTCTTCCAGTCAAACCTTTGGGTGTTGCAAAGCTGTGTGTGGCAGGTGTATATTTGGGACAGGTAAAGATGAGACTGAATGAAGCCATGTAACACTGGCAGAAAAGAACAAATCCTACAGATATATAAGTACTAGATATACATACATATAGTTTAAAATTATGTGACCTCGGTGCAAATCAAATCCAACTCATTATCATTAATTATTTGCCGTATAGGCTCATCAATTTCTAATAATAGTGTACTATACTATAATAATAGTGTAACATATTACTAATACTAAACCCTCAACCTTCAATAGTCCGCTTTTAATTAAGTTTATAATTATCTTGAAGGGTTGTTTATTAGTGAGTAATAATTAAAAGGGATTAAAAGATCAAAAGACAAACTTACCCGAACAGACCCGAAGTAACTGCGAACGTCCAACACAACTGCTTTGTTCACTTTCCATCGAACACTGCGTACAGTGAAACATTTTAATATCACTTTGTACTACACCGTTAGATCACAAACATGTTGTTTATTACTTCTGTAATATTTAGTACTAAGGGCAGTGAATGTATTTATTATTAGTATTACTAATATTAATATGAAACAAAACAGCAATAAATGTAAAATAGGTAATGTAAGTGAAATCGATGAGAGAAGAGAACCGCAAATACTGACGACTGTTGTGTATACAATCCTTTATATAGATACTACCATAGTGTATAATCGGTGTCGGTGTTTTTTTTTTGTATGGTATTGGTTGTGGGCTTCGGTTGCCGCATTTAGACTCAAGAGTGGTCCTTTACGCGGAGGACTGGTTGACTACGTGAGCCAACCAAGCTCCTTCCAAAACCGCAGAAGCCTCCTGGGGCGTTCACAGGCTTCTAGAAGCGATTTTGTATCTGGAATTATACTTGCCCGTTGTGTGGCCACTCCCTCGCAATGATACTTCCCCGTGTACTTACTACACATGTAATTAACTTGGAACAAAATCAAACAAACAGCAAGGTCTAGTGTACCCTTTTTTGCCTTTTTAAAAATAATTAGGGCTTCGGTTTTTCTGATTCGACTTATAAGTAACAATTGTGATTTTTTTATTGCCAGTTCGAGGCTCCCTCAAATCTAACTGTACTCGTAGGTACATTAAAATTGATATGTTGTGAAGTGACACAATAATATAGTTTTTTATATAAAAACAGGAAGAAAATTTTGAATTTGAAAAATTTGAAATAGGAGAATGGGCGAGAAGAAAACAAAGAATAACCGTAAAATAATATATCTACATACAAGAAAGGAAATAAATATTAAAATAGGTACTACTTTACAGCTGAATTTGTTACAATCATCCTCACAGTAGATTTACGGATCAATTAATTTTTCTGGTAATGAAAATGACTTCCCGGCTCATGGTTTTTGTATATGTTTTCTTTTGTTTCGCTAGTGTAAGATTTAAAATAAACTTATTTTATACTGATTAAAATTGATAAAAATTTGAAAAATAATTTTGTATTTTATCTTAATATTTACAATATTAAGATAAAATACAAACGGGGCTTCATTTTCGTAAATGAATGAAAATTAAATTTTACCGCCCAACCGATTAGTACACATATCAGCCCGTGATGACTAGTACACATCATCGTGTGTACTAATCATCACGGGCACATGAACCCACTTTGTTTTATTATTTTGACGTGAAGTCAAACATAAATACGAACTGTATTTGATACAACTAAATAACAAGAAACTATTTCTACGTATTTTTGAACTTTAACATTTCTTAACATTAGATTGTTCGAAAATCCTTTGTTTCCTTTTGTGACCTCACACACAAAAATCTCTTTGTTTCGACGGTCCACTTTACTGTGATAAAATCTGCTAGGTTAACCATTTAATGAACTGAAAATAAATTCCTATAAGTATCAATACAGATCTACTACATTCTTTCTACTAGTCCTAGTAGTTCTTAGTAGGTCGTATAAGTATCACTTATACCATTGAAATATAAAATGGTTATTACTACATTATCAAACGGCTTGATTACCTGCTCACATACATATGTACATATAGTCTGTCTAAAGGGGCAGGCAGAAGCACATTAAACATTCATAACTACAATTAGTCACACTCACGGAATTTTGGACCAGCTTATTGCCGTCAATCAGGCACTTTGGGAATTAGTGGTGGGCGAATCGGGAGTACATTCAATTTCTTATTAATTATTTAAATATAATCATTACAGCGCACCAAAACCAAACGTAAGTATATTACTCATACATATATCTTGGCAATGTAAACACAGCTTCAACTGATGCCAGGAAGTTCACACAGCATGTGTGTACACAGCCAATACATACCGGAAGCGGTTCAGTTTCAGTATAACGGAATTGAAACTGAATACCTCATACAGGAACTGTGTGAACACGCTCAAATTTAACAAACTAGTTCCATACTAGAAAAAAACTAAACATTTTTGGGCTCACTATTTTATTTTCGTGGTATTCCTAAAATATATTTTAGTACTAGAGTTTGGCGTCATGCCCACTATATAGCAGTAAGCACTTCACCTATACAATTTAGGTGTGTGATAAGGTATACGTATGATAAAAATCAAAGAAAATGGGGTCATTAGAGAGATGATAACGTTTAAGTTGTCTTACATAATAAATAAACAATAAAAAAATATAGGAAAATAACTAATTTACGTCAGAATTAAATCCACGACTACGATAATAATGTTCACTATGCCGCCGCCGGCAACAGCCACTTGTTAGGTCGCGCACGTTCTATCGGCTACGGCCCACTACGGCGTAGAGCGCTACGAGTCACCCGCTACGGCGTGTAGACACGGCCCGCGACCGGCACCCGACTGGCGCCCATTCAACTCTCAGGGTAGCACGCACTTCATAACAAACTTTACCCTCATACCTACCCTGCTACTTATACTTCGTACGTAAAGTTATTTAAGTACATTCTAAGCTGTATGCATGTATGTATATTTTATTAAAATACGACCATTAACACGAAATTTATATATTTTCTAAATATTTTGTAGTTGTCGCACAATCCTTTATATAGGTACTACCATACTGTATAATCGGTGTTGGTGTTTTTTTTTTGATGGTATTGATATTGGTTGTGGGCTTCGGTTGGCGCATTTAGACTCGAGAGTGGTCCTTTATGCGTCGAGGACTGGTTAGCTAGATGAGCCATCCAAGCTCCTTCCAAAACCGCAGAAGCCTCCTGGGGCCTTCTAGGAGCGATTCTGTATCTGGAATGATAATTGCCCGTTGTGTGGCCACTCCCTCGCATTCCAAGATTACGTGGGCGGCTGTTTCTTCTGCTTCCACCACGGTCACGGTCTATAAGAGTTTGTGGACTACAATAAGAGTGTTACGTCCCAATCAGGATAAAAAAGCTGATTTGGTAGTTTACGCTTCAACCCCACTATGTCTCCTGCAGAATGCAGAATCCCAAATATTTGTCAAAAGTAAGAGGATCTCCCCAAATTCTGGGTAACTATGTCAATTTATGTGTCCCTATATACAGTTTCATTCGTTACCTTTTCATCGCCAGCACAAAGTAATAAAACAAAGTTTTCCTAACGGCCCTCCGGAATTGTTCCTCTATAAATACCTCGTCACATAGAAACTTGAGCTGTCTCCTAAATGTGGACAGAGGATGACTTTATTTGTTTTTTGTCAGACAAAGTTAATATTTTTTGAAACAAATCTTTAAAATGAAAATGATTTTGGAGCTCGTCCGAATTTTGTTATATGTACAGGAGCGGGCATAAGTCCACTAGCACTTTCACGAAGCTGTAGCATTATAACTAGTTGGACTTAGGACTTTCTTCTATAAACGTATATCACACACACATACACAGACATCATGCGTATGATTTTAGTAATTTATTGAACGTCAAAGAATTCACTTCATTTTTAATCATTTGTCCGTGTGGTGGCGGATTAAGAATACGGATTGTCACCACCCCCAATCATCCCGTGGGTGTTGTAAGAGCCGACTAAGGGAGCGATCTACGCAAGACAACAATACTGCAAAGAAAAGGAAAACTTGACACAAACCTTATACCAACCCGTCTGGCCATCGTGGTATAGTAGGCCAAAACCTGATTTCTAAGGAGATGCCTATGTCCAGCAGTGGACTGTTACAGGCTGTTGATGATGATGATGTAGTTTAAAATGACTAAAAATGAAGTGAATTCATAATGTTTCCAATCTACCCTCAACTTTTAGTGACTACTAACTAGTAGTCACTAAAAGTTGAGGGTAGATTAGGAAACAATATGAATTTCCGACTGTAATAATTTTGTTATAATGTCGGCAAACGAAATAAATAATTCTATTCTAATTCTATTTTATTCGGTTGGTAAATCAGTTATTGCTACTAGTGGTGTTTATATTCAATACCAAAAAGCAAGCCAATATTAGTAAAAATGCAAATAAGTATTGAAGCCAACACTAACATTATAGCTTTGTATAGCAGTGGGCGTAATTTATGTGAAATGAATAATAAATCCAATGAAACACGCTTAAGTGTAAGTTTTTTTATTCGATTATGTGATGTTAACGGTGGTGTATCATTTTATTTTAGATTATTTTAAGTGTTGGGTCAAAATGTTTTTTTTTTCTTTTGTTTTTAGTTTTTTTTTTTTAATAAATTGAGACGTTGAGTGAAAATATTGTTTAACTAGCCGCTACTTTTTAATCAGTCTAAGCGGCGGTTTATGGTTAATGAATATGAAACAAATGGTTTCATACCAACTAGATCTAGATCGCAATTACGTCGAGGTTTTGAACAACGTAATGCTAACCACTGGAAATAATATTTATCAAGTGGAAGACATTACTAAAAGTGTTTTGTTCAAGACAACTGTCTGATATAACGTGCTTTTGTTAGTGAATGGTTTCGTCAACATTCGGAATAATTCGCTGGTTCCATGGCCAGCGTCCTATATAAAATAACAAATTGTATAAGCAAACAAAATTGTTTACGAAAATATTATACGTAAATGTTTTTTTTTAATAAATACAACTCCCGCACTAGGAATAAATTCTGTGTCGCGGGGGACTTCACAAACATACATGAAACGGACACAAAGTACAAGCAGGCTCAGAACAACAATTTGTGGATCACACAAAGTGTTGTCCCATGTGGGGTGTGAACCCACAACACTCAGCGTAATAGGAAGCGGCATGGCGACCACTTAAACCACTACGTCATCCGTGCAGTCAAAATTTGGTTTGTTTTAAATAATGGTATAAATAAATGATCGTATGAAAAATAATAATTTTATTACGTATTTCTTTCATAAACTACAGTCATTTTAAAGAAATAGAATTCAACAAATATATATATTTGTTGAATTCTATTTCCTGTCATGGAAACAAAAATACCAAAAAGTCAACACGCACTGAGGATCGAACCGCCACAACTTTCAAACAATGATTATTTATACAGTGTAATCCGTCAATCGCACGATTCTGCCACTAGTTCTAATGACTTGGGATGAATTTTAGTATCGCTTTCAGGTAGATGCTACCACCGAGTTTGATACGAAGAAAACTTATAAGTAGGTGTATTTGATCTAGTGTTGTGCACACTTGCATGTGACCAATCAAAAACTATCGTATACGTCAGTATTGTCTGGTTAAAATGTGTGTGCGCATTGAAACATCACACACACAGAGATAGGTCCAGAACCGCCGCGAGCGAAAATGAACATTACGATGTGACTGCACTTATGACCCTTGACTATATAAATAGTTGATTAAGCTTGAAGTAAATTAAAAAAATAATATTTAGGTGCTAAATTGTGTTTTCTTTAAAATGTTTTTTTTTTTATTTCAGGTCTATTTATTTCGTTATAAATATAACTATCCTATAATATGGTCACATCCCTCTGTGACACGTTGTATATTAGCTTCAGTAAATCACCGGACTCCCTCGGCCGGCGACGTCTGATAACGACTACTACACCCCTCTAAATCCTTAAAATCCTGCGAGGAGATACGATGTACGCTTGAACCGAAGGATGGAAGGATGGAAGGATACACGACAAAATTGTATTTCATGTAAGATATTACTTATATTTGTTTAAAGAGAAAGTTTATTTAGATAATGTACCGTGCCAATACCGGCTCAAGTTATAATTAATGGACGGGCTATTTAATTGTAACAAAAGCATAATTTTAATATAATAATAATTTCATAAATATTTTTGAAAACGACAATGAGAACACATGGATTACTATCAATGTTACTTTGTATTGTATTTATGGTGTTGTCTCTTTAACACTAAGGGAGGATCCTCCAAACAAACGACAAAGCTTACCATGGCGCGATTCAATGATTGCGGTTCCGAATTTGTAAACATACTAATTCGTAACCCAGTAATGCATACCAAGCATACTCCGCATGCGTATGCATATTCAACTCCATTATTTTGGTTTGGACGTAGCTTTAGTTCGTCAAAAAATACTGAGAACAAAATATTCATGAAGTTATTATTTTTAAGACTATCAGTTATTTTGTAACGCCTTTAGTTCAATCAGCTAATTTGTGTTGAACCGTCTTTGATCATCAACTTTTGACGATAGTTCAATCTGCTAATTATTATGAGACGTCTTTGATCTTCAACTTTTGACGATAGTTCAATCAGCTAATTTGTTTTGAACCGTCTTTGATCATTAACTTTTGACGATAGTTCAATCAGCTAATTTGTTTTGAACCGTCTTTGATCATTAACTTTTGACGATAGTTCAATCAGCTAATTATTATGAGACGTCTTTGATCATCAACTTTTGACGATAGTTCAATCAGCTAATTTGTTTTGAAACGTCTTTGTTCATTAACTCTTGGTGATAGTTCAGGCAGGGTACTTTTTCAATCACTTAGTTTTGTAACATTGTTGGAGTACCTATTTTTGCTCCAAATATTGTTCAGTAGTTTTGACAATCCGTTTTTGATCATCTACTTTTGTCGTTGACTGTACTTGTTCGAGTCTTAATATTTTCATATGCGTACATTTTCATAACTTACCGTATATATACCACCCTGGCTATCCTTCGTGCAGATTTGTAACCATCAAATATTAATGGCCCTTCTGTCAAGTGCAGAATATTAATAAAGTGGTATTTGTATTGCTGCGTCGCGCGCCTCGAGACGCGCACGTAGCGCCGCCGCACCGTAATTAAGCTGTTCGTGTCGGATAGCCGACCGCCATTGACGTGACGCTGAGATCCTTCCACGGTGATGTCAGTTTCACTGAAACGTAGGAGTTCATCTATCTGGTCACATATAAAATCAGTTCGTAAGGAAGATAAGACGACGACAGAATGAGAACGACTTGAATATTCAAATAAGTCCAGGATAAACCAACATCCCGCGTCCAACAGTTATGATAGCAGATTCAGGATTAAGTAAATGGTAATTACAGCGGTAAGTTTGTCTCAGGAGCTCTTTAATGAGGCACAAACACAGTTTAAATACATACAGTAGACAGTATAGCAGATTTTAATAGTAATCAGCAATACCCCACATGCTCCCGTCTGATCGTAAACTAGATGGTGCTTGTACTATGGTAACGAGACTACGAATAAACATACTAAATTACATATTTTAGACAGACAGAATAAACTATTATGCTCATCACACAATTATTTGTCTGAGTTGGGCCAGACAGGATCAGTAACCACTGTACAAACAAAAAACTGCAGCTTTTTTAAATTATTACAAATTAATAACAATTATTTGCTTTAAACAGTAAAAAATACTTTGAGAGTATATTAATAATTTTAAAAGGGGTAGATTGTCCTGCCGCAACATAGTGAGTGTCTTAGATGAATAGAAAATTAGGTTAGATTGAATGGTCGTGAGCCTTTGGGATCTTCTTAAAAAGAAAAATGTAAACATACTTGTACGTTTCCAGAACTCCGTATTCATTATCCGCATTCAAGGAGTACATACATGCTAAGGTTAACTGAACTAAACATAGCGCTATAACTAAAATACATCTCAACCGCAGCTGACGCCAAAAACAAGTTTTCACTTTACTTTGGTGTTTGGCTTTATTAAATAATTTTGTTGGTTGTTGAAAATAAGCCGTGAAATACGAACCGAACGACTAATAATGACGACAGGCTGCAGTTAATTAGGGTAATTTGTACACCCTGTGTCGGAAGGACCACAGCGATAAGTCTCGAGGATAAGGCGACAACAGAACAATGTTTTAAACGGATCACTGCCAACATTTATCTAAATAAAAAACATACTAGAAGCCATAAGGCCATGTTGTTCTTCGGAAGGCCCAAAGCGTATCACTTAAGAAACACGCCATGTAAAGCAACTTGCCCAGTATAACTACTTTAACTTTTCCCGTGACAGTACGAGTACTAGTAGTGCACCCAGGATAGAACTACATCAAAGAAATGGATCACGAACTTACTTTTGAATATTTAATTACTTTCTGCTTAAACAAACTATGTATTCGGTAATAAGAAATACTACGCTACTGATGCCATTTAATACAAAACATAAAAATATATATATCGATATTCATTAATCGGAGATGAAGAGAGGCGGAGTGCGCAAAACTGCCTTGCATCTGTATCTTCATTAACGCTGGGAGAATTGTGACAAATAAATTTAGTGACTTCCTTTCTTTTGTAATTTACAACTCTTATTAAATCAGCTTTCTTTATAATTTTATTCATAGACATTCTTCAAGCGAGTTGTTAGCTCTACTTTCATTGTTGTTTAACATTTATCTTTTGTGGTACTTCTACGTTACAATCTAATTTACTGTGTACAAAACTCTGATAGCTAACAAAACTATATATTTCTAGAATATATACGCTGCACTGTTGTAACATTAAACAAATGCGTTACAGAATTATCTCCGCCTTCTATGTCTTATAGAAGACGGAGATAATTCTGTCGTTGTGTAACAATCCTTTATTTGTGAAGACACTCCCGGTACAGCTAAGGCTTTAATCTGTTTCGAGATATTTACAGGTTTGGCTACACGCCAGAGATGCGCTTGTTGTAAGCGCTTAATTTCGTACCTCACCTCAATGGTACAAAAGACTATGTATTGACCTTAAGTATACATGTGTTGGTTAAAATTTTAATGTAGGTATATTGAAAAAAAAAAACTTTGTAAGTAAACGTTTTAAAAAATTGTATCCGGTGCAAATAAAATGGAATTATTATGTGTATTTGCAGTTAATATAAATATTTGTCTCGCGAAGATCCAAAACAATTGCCACGTTTATTCGTGCAGGCGCGATATTCTTAATCAAAGATATTAACACAAATCACACAAAGGTCAAAACAATATCAAGTAAATATTTTATTTTCTTTTGTTTGGACTTTAGATCCTTTAGGTTCCTTAGAGATAATAGAGAAGTAGACTTGGCATTAAGATTTTGTAATATACAAGAATTAATTCAAAACAAGCTGTCAATGATAATGCATAGATGGACGCCGAAAAATGAAATAATTGGTTGGAACATCATTTTTGTTGATATGATTCTGTACTGAGACGACTAAGAGAAGATTGCGCCTGAAAGAATAATCGTAGCAATTTTCTTTTGTTTAACTGTGATTGAAGAGGTCATTAACATATATGTATATACAAGTAGATGTTTTATCATCTTTATCAGCCTATTGCCGTCCACTGCTGAACGAAGATTTTCCCCAAGGAGCGCCAACCATACAGGTCTTTGGCAGTCCGCATCCATCCGCTGCCGACCATTTTCGGTTCGTCGGTCCATCGTGCCGCAGGGCGCCCTACACTGCGTTTGCCGTATATTAGGCATGTCCGAGTAGATACTAATTATTTATTAATAATATATACTTACAAATATGTTTAAAGTTAGATGGTGACGATGCTGCTTGTGGTTTTTATTGTGCATGTGTAGTTTATATTACAAAATATATGTCTTGAGAAGAAACGCTAACACATCTTTTTTAAATCTTAGTGTCCATAATTTTTCTTTTTATAAAATGTGTTTGAACACTCTTACTACATATGTTATATCGTACGTAAAACTGTATATCTTAAACAAAAAATATAACCCTCTCATATTAACAGTCATTACTTACTATACCTCCATATTGGTAGTTGTCCTCACCTTACAAATATTATCAAAAGAATTTTTTTCTCTGTCGCTTTTTAGAATATCTTCTTTAGCTCAAAGAAAGTATTAATTGTACAAAGTATATAAACAATACCGCAACAGTTAAACAGCGTTACATCGTGAATGGACATTTCAAAAAACAATAGGCAATGATAATTAAATCTTAAAACTACACAACTAAATCTAAAAATAAACACTCGGTGAGTGCACTAATTCTGCAGCCGGATCTTAGACTACAACAGATACAGAGTTTATCATCGAACCTCTATCCTTCTTACAGCTTTACATTTAAGTAACATCATCATCATCATCATCAACAGCCTTTAACAGTCCACTGCTGGACATAAGTAACATATAACACACTATATGAGGAGACTATTATAGTATGTAGCATAGATTTAATTAATCATCATTGTGTAATAACGGACTAGTTTTTGCCAATGTTGTCTAATATGTAGATACTATATAACATTGCCAAAACTATTCTGATATTTAAATAATACCCTATCCAATTACAAACACGGGCTGCTGCAAAGCTCAGTTTCTTTCGATTCATTACAGAATTAATTACAATTGAAAGTAGACATTCTACATATATACGAAAGTTCGGTAAAGTGTGGTAGGATTAGTAAGTACTCTATAAAATAATACGTGAAGACAGGCAGATCGATGTGCTGTGATATTGGGCATTTTTCAAACTGTCTGGACAATATGAACATTGTCATATCAATCACTTAGATCATTATTCATTACATTTACAATATTATTATATTTCCTTATCGTTGAATCAATCTTTGCACCATTAAGCGCGTTCGAGCGTGCCTCACATCGGTAAGTGGGTACCGGCACTACTCGTTTATTTATTTTATTTTACATCTTCATGCACTTATGTACATCTGCGGACTTAATGCCCTGGGCATTCTCTACCAGCCAACATTTAGGTGGTGTAGAAATCTTGTAGGGTAGGTACAATTGTAATCACTGTTTTTTTTATCAATAAGCTTATAAAACTAAACAAAATTACACATATCATCTACTTACACATATATATATTATAATTAAAATATAATAATTACACATATATACATTTAAACACATATTCTTTTTGTTCGTACACTGTGAATACTTGAATTTAAGGAGGTGTACTATTGTTCAAGGTGCTTCCGCCATCTCGTCGAGAAGGTAATTATGTACATTCTTTTTAAATGCGAAATGGTTTGTGGACATCCTGATTTCGAATGGGAGCGCATTGAACTAACGCGCGCAGTAAACTTGCACAAAGAACGAAGAATCACGAAGTCAGAGCTGTGGGAGGGACACAAGAGAATCAAATTATTTGTTGATCGAAGATTTCTGTCGTGATTAGAGGACAGAAAACGGATGTAGGGATCAACGTCGGTGGGTGAAAATGGGGAGTTGAGGAATGAAAAGAGAGGTCAGCGATCGCTGGTTGTAGCGCAGGCAAATAGTCAATTATTGGAATAATTATTGACTGCATGAGGGAGGCTTTCGTTGTAGTAGGCAGATTTTTTTTAAGACGGTATAGATTGAGCACGCCAATCTATACCGTCTAGGTCTAGGCCTAGGTCCTATCGGGATCCAAGGTATAACTGAGCCGTTGAAGACGACTGGTGGGACTGATGTTCAGTGACAGTATCTAATCTGCTTATCATATGTTTGCTGCCTACTACAATCGCCTGATATTTGGTAGGGTTTACTGATAATCCGAATCTCATCGACCAGGATTTTATAAAATCAAGGTCGCTATTGATGTCGTCGATGGCTCGCGTTATATCCTCCACCCTTACTTGTGAGTATGGCTGCAAATCATTAGCATATAGGTGATACGCACACTGAAGGTGTTGAGTTATGAGGTTGATAAAGATAGAGAATAAATACAAAATAATACAAAAACTAAACGAAACTTTATACAACTTAAATCTAGATTACATATAAAGTTACTCCACTGACAATATTTTGATAGACGAATAAAACAATAAAAAAATC
This sequence comes from Arctia plantaginis, assembly GCA_902825455.1. NCBI lineage: Eukaryota > Metazoa > Arthropoda > Insecta > Lepidoptera > Erebidae > Arctia > Arctia plantaginis. Next base: position 137,739 of record CADEBD010000322.1, on the reverse strand, counting down.
AAGGACAAAAATAGACATAAAACAAAATAAAATAAAGTGAAATCAAATGTTAACATTGGTTTGTATTTCCCACTACAGCGCGCTTCTAAGTTTATTGAGCGAGACATGGATGTGGATGGATTCATGACGATCTTTCAGTGAGCAGATGCCATTATATTCTTTACATATTCTTGTCAGAGGTGCGTTTAGACCTAGATTAGATTTTCGGGTGGAAATATGAAATTTTCTGGCATATCTTGGTGGTTTCGATGGGACAGAAAAAAAGGAACTTACGCCACAATTTGAAAGGATAATAATAAAGTAACCCATAACCTGTGAGCCGAGACTAGCACAAACAAATTACCTCCAATAAACTTGCAGTATTGTATCTCAATTGATAAATCAACGGTTAGAAGTGTCAGGTGCTCTGCGCAAGCGACGCTACATGTTGCCGCATTATTTATGTCAGGCGCAAGGCATTTGATGATCTATTATTTAGCCGGGATCATCCGTACACAGACACTGTTTATGAAGAACAAAAAAAGGCAACATACAACAATATATCACATATTGGTAGGTAGCGAAAGTAGCATACATATATTGATTTTTGTTTACGTTCAGAGGCTAACGGGTCAGTTGTCCCCGCTTGAAATGAGGTAATATTTATTTTAATGTAAAAATATTTAATACTTTTTACTGGGAACATCCAAGTGTGTTATACTTATATATAGCTTTAAAACGGGAACCGAAATTACAGATAACTTTAATAAATAATTTTCACCTCAAACAATGATAAGATTGTTTAAATTGATTTGATACTAACTTTTGCCTTCGGCTGCGCCCGCGTGATTGTCGGTTATCGCAGTAAAAAGTAGCCTTTTTATAGGTGAAAGAATTTTAAAAATCGGTTTAATGGTTTAGGCGTGACAGCGTAACAAAGACAACTCACTTTCACGTTTATAATGTAAGTGTGTAGACTTATGTATTTTGTAACATTAAATACAACAATTTATCTATTAATAGCTCTGAGAAAACCACTTAATATTCCTGCCGGCCATTTAATTGCAAGTAGTTATCCGTACCGATAAACATTTGCTTTTTAAACAAAACTTAGCGACCGCAATCAAAAGCGAAATGATGATTACGCTACTAGGTAGGTAATTCTGTTAAGTAACGGTACTGTACAAAGTATTAATTTTAAAACATACATTTGATACACTTACCTACTTTCACAAAAATAATTACAGGTAAAATGTTACTAAGATAATGTAGGTCTGTGATATTTAGTGTCGGCGTATTAACGGCTATACTTGTAGCTTCGGCGGCGGGTGATCATCATGAGACACCTCATGAGTCTTGACCTCCATTCGATAAACGTTCACGTCGACTGAGATGCCGCTAATGTAAAACCGGCACTAGACGTCGGAGTATAGAGAGCAGTCTTTTTAATACGCCACGGTCGGCGGCGAGCCGTTGTGTTGGTGAGCGTCTTACGCATACGCGGCTGACGGAAGAACAGTGTGTTTTCTATTTGTGTTGATTACTAAGTTAATGAGTCGCGCCGGCGAGCGATGTGCTGCGTCGAGCCTCTCGTTTACAGCCAATATCATACCAGTCACGCTTATACAAACACTAAAAAATAATTAAGTGCGTGTGTGTACGATGTGCGTAAAATCGAAGTCAGGGTCAGCGAGCCAGGCGAGGACCCGCATGCTGGCGTGCTTGCGTCAGACTCTGATGGTGGTGCTCAGTAAGCTCACTCTTGTTATTACCGTGTCATGTTTCAACTGTTTCAACTCACTTTCAATTGACATATGTATATAGTCAGTGAGATGAAATATAGCCCCTGTCTTATTTATTGGTATATTTTTCGATTAATTTGCAAATTTTTACAAATAGCCAGAATGATAAATAAGACACTTTTTTGACACTCATTTAAAATAATCGATGATTTATTCAAGAGTACCTATTAATGTAGTTTCGCTGAAGCAGGGACTGCACGATTAATCGCAGTGTGCAAATACCTACCTACCTACGGTTTTGTGTTTGATTCAATTCAAACAACGTTATTTTAAGAACCATAAAATATTCATATACACGTGACACGTTACTGATACCGTCTAAACGTTATAATACGAATTATATCACGTGCTACACACTACAGGCACCTACAATATGTAAATATTTTTGCTATTTAAAACAATAAATATTGTGTTAAAAAAAACTATAAAAACACGCTTTTTTATGTCAAAAATGAAGGCAGCTCCACGATTGTGTTTTACAGTTATTCATACTACTTCTGTGTACATACATAGCTACAAGTTTCGTTTCGATACGATGATAGTTATGAATGTTTTTTTGTTTACATAGTTGCTCACTGATTACGCCAATAGAATGTTAACAAGTTGGACTTGTTCGACATGATTTATCACATTTAACTTATAAAGCCGTACACATATTGTAATGAGAAAAAATGAATAAACGCTAAAAACAATCAACAGTCACGGTAGATGGATATTTCTTAATTTCAGTAAATTAAAAGTAATTTTATTTTGAGTCATGGTAATCTGAAGATTCTTAATTAAGGATTATTATTTTGAAATGCCACAATTGGCAATTGGAGAAATTATTTTTTACATTGACATTACATTTTTTACATTTTGACTTAATATCCTACGTGACCTACATGTCCCCTTTTTTTTCTGTGCAGTAATCCTAAAAACGGCACGCTATCTCAGATACCAGTAGCCGAAGAACCAGGTGTACCCGAGGAAGGAAAACCCCGACGTACCCCGGGCCATCTATAGCATGTAGATGACCCCCTCGTGTGTGGAAACCACGGTGTTCCCGTTCTATAAATTAAAGGGCGCGTCGTGCCGCCAACCTAGTCTGTCACCTCACCCGTCACCCCAGGCCTGCGCCTATGGAGGATGGAGGTCCTCCAGCGCCTGAATCGTCAGCGGTACGGAAGAGTTCTAAATCAGCCAATCCTCCTGGAGGAGTGAAAGGAACGACCTGGGCAACCCATCGGCGGGCACGCCGTTATGTGGGCCGTAAGGCGGGACCCTCTCATACCAGCTGACGCAAGTGATCACCAGGATAGGATGTTTCGGAGATCACCTGTGTCTGATCCATCGCCTGAGTGATCGCCGTCTTCTTCTGTGAGCAAATCATGCTTGCGAAGGAGACGGCGGAGCGGGACCGGGAGGGATTTAGAACCTACATGTCCCCGGGTGAGGCAGATGGAGTTCACAGTAGACTTCCATCTCGATCGATCTATAGCTTCGCACTTTCTTCATTTCGCTCCAACGCTTTGCCGATATGCTATTGGCATTTGCTTAGGACGATCACGCTAGCATTTTCTTTGAGTATTCCAATCCAGTGTCTGCTTGGGGATGCGATTGGGGTCCCTTCAGAAAGTGTTAAATCAATCTAGCAACTATTGCATTGTTTTATCTTGGCTGGGCCGAGAGATGACTTTAGTGGCCTTCCCCGTTTCGAGTCAAAATCGACGCCTTGCTTAATCTGTATTATGATATATTTACGATTACGTTTTTGGCGCTTATGATATTATTTAGTAAAGTTTTTATAAACAAACACTCATGCCTGTGTCCTGTAGAGGTAAGGAGAGGCATACAACCCTCCAGATGCTATGTAGTCACCTTTTCCTACCTGGGCCACAATCAAAAGAGAGGAACAAGACCGAAAATCTAAGGAACCCTTTTCTGTAAGAACTGAAAGTTCTACTTTTACGGTCTCCACTTTTCAACGAGTGTAGATAGCATACAGCAAAACCTGTACTGTAATAATAATAATATAATAATAAATTACTCACATTTCGATGTTAATATAATTGGCGCATAATCTCGTGCTTGTTTAATTAAGTATATCATCATCATCATCAACAGTCTTTAAAATTTCACTGCTGGACACATGTTTTTCCTTAAAAAGGAGGTTATACCACGCTGGCCAGACGGGTTACTATAGGGTTTGTTTCAAGTTTTCCTTCTCTTTGCAGTGCTGTTGTCTGCTGTTGCAATATTATTTAAGTCAAAAGCCTGATTACGAGTATATAACTAGCAGAAAACGAACAGAGTAAGGCCACTACTTTTGACGTCCGCTTGAAGTGCAGCGAACGCTTTATCTGTTTCCTTATTAAATGAATTACATGACAGAAGACGTATTGTGTCCCCGGCTTCTCCGTTCAAAATACATGATACTTTATAACACTATTCATAACTTATAATCTAGAATTATTAGTGACCGCTTCTGATTATGTGGGTGCGTGTTTAAACATTGATTGTATAAAACAGGTTTAAAGTAAAAAATGAGATTTTTACATACTTCATACTTTATTTTTTATTTAATACAGAAGACACTGTGATGGGAAAAATAATAATAGGGTGATAAAACCGTCAATGTACCAAATCCGCCGTAAACAAGGACAGTGATAAAAACTCAATCGGAGAAACACTCAAGAAATTATTTGCCATTAAAATGTTCAGCTAAAACATTCGCTTTGCATTTGATACTTAACTAATCGATTTACTGACAGAGACATATAGAGTAACGCATGTGTAAAGATCATAATTGAGTGTTAGTTACTGACACCGGTCATGTTCTTGTTCATCAAGCAGCTTAACGACGTGTTGTATCAGTTTTTTTGGTTCTTTTTTGCTTAAATTTTTAATAGAAATATAATTTAATTTTAACTCAAGTTTAAGGTTATACGACAATACAAAATACTTATATTGGATTGCAACTCAAAATAAATTTCTAATTAGTATCAAGGCCATTATTGCACCGTTTTCTCTGAATAAAGAAGAGGTAGCCCAAGTCTCAAACTCCTAATTAAGACATTTGTCATATTTTTTATTTTTTTATTTATTTATTTATTTATCACAAACACATCCTACACAATTCTTACAGGAAACCCAATGCGATTGTGAGGCTACAACTAATATTAAACTAATTTAACACATAATTACATAACTTTAAAATAACAGAAATAGAACTAAAAATGAAAAGAAAGCAAATAATCTTACGGGAAGTAAAAAATTTTAATATTAAAAGTTATACGATACTACATTTATTATAACCCTCGCGAGCTCACTCGAGTTACACGAGAATATATCAATTCTAGTGCTAATTTCGTTGATTACACGGATTGCGCGAGTAAGTGGCATTTTTGCCACATTTCATATGTGGTCATGAGGATGTTCTGAGATCACTAAGAGAGACCATCATTCCGCCGACGAAAGGGAGAAAGCGAGACCGCCACTCGTATCTGTCATGGTCCACCGCCATTTGTTAATGAGCTGATTCCGACAGTTTCACTTGCGATTATGGTGCCCGACCTGTTTCTAGGAGTCAAAGCCTAATATTACATACGCTATGAACTACAAATATGTACAACCAAACTCAATTAATAAACTACCCAATTAAAAATAATCGAATCATGTAGTGAGTGAAAAACATTAAAAATTCTCAACTTTATTGTTATTTAAATATTTTACCTAACCTAGATTTATCTTTGTTTAATCAATATATTATAAATAATGTTAAATTTTCTATTTTATCTCAGCACCTACCGCTTCATATTCTATATCAGTCGAAGGTCGCCTGGCAGAGAATGATCTGTGCGTTTAGTCCGCCTGAGTACAACTTGTGCATTAAGTTATAATAGATACATAAATATATATCTACCTTTTATTTCAGAAATAAAGATTGTTTTACGAATTAAACATTACATATACCAATTTTTAAACTTTCGCATACTATCCATTGTGCATATGCAAATTAAAAAAGTAATTATGTAAATATTTTTTGAGAAAATATAAAGTATAAAATAGATGAGTTGATATTTGATATAATGCGTGTCCGCTGGTTCGCGCCACTCAACCGTTGGTATCTGGTACTCATATTTTTGTTTTTTCTTTTTATATTAACACTTCTTCTTTAACAGCGAAAACTTGTCAGCGAAAATAAATAAATAAACTAGAGGTTATGACGATGATGACAGCATGTGTCCACGGCAGGTGCAACCCGTCCACGCGTTAAGCAATTAAAAACTATGTTAGCTGGTAGTAAATAAATATAGGTAGTAAATAACTATGGTAGGTGGTAGTAAATATACAAATAGTTGTACTTATCGACACGATGAGTTCAACGTCGGTTTGTTATCGTAATTTGCTAAAACTATAGCAACTGTCACATATTTGCAGGCAGCAAGACTTTGTACATATATCTGTACGCTAAAGTGGGCTGTCGATGATAAGAACTTTAACTTGCATAAATAACAGTACACCGTGTTACCCACCTTTGTTTATTTCTAGGTTGTTATTGCTACCGCGTTGCAATATAAACAATTAGAAATTGTAAGCGAATTGTAATGAAACGATGACGTCATCAAAACAGGTAGTTACCCACATAAGGTCAATTAACTTAGTTAAGATTCTTATGTAAAGTTGGTGAGTCACAAAGTAGTTGTCGTAGTGTTATGGCAACGGTATGTAATTAAAATTGACAATGTCAACCCTTAATTTGAGTGTATGTCTAGTGATACACTGACTTCAGAAATATTTTGTTGAAAGTAATACAGCATACTTTGAATAAATATTTATTTATTGATTGAAACACTAATTAGTAAGTAGAGTAAATAATGTAAACATCTAGCAACATCATTTTTGACACAACTACAAAAAATGTCTTCCTGGCGAAAGTCTCCTGCGCTGTCCAAGGTATTTATGTTATTTTTAGGGTTCCGTACCTCAAAAGAAAAAAACGGACTTTGTTATCCGTCCGTTCATCCGTCCGTCCGTCTGTCTGTCTGTCAAGACCCCTTATCTCTGGAAAACGTGGAGGTATCCAGTTGAAATTAAAACGATATACTCAGGTCTACAGGCTCTTCAAGCTGTCAAAAATTAATCTTCCTAAGTCAACGTAAACGTAAAGCCGTATATTTCGACACTCTCAAGGGAATCAAAATTTATAGGGTATTTTCCGTTGACCTAAAACTATAAAATTTGGCAAATAATACCGTATTATTTAACAAATAAAAGGAAAAATCTAAAAACTATACATTTGTAATTAAATTATAAAATAAACAAGGTCTTTATGCAAGGAACGGCGGTCCATGTTGGTTATTGTATGAAAGGGCTTCATTCACACTAGCTTAAACAGTTTTTTTATGATGTAAAAATTTGTACGGAACCCTCGGAGGGCGAGTCCGACTCGCATTTGCCGCTTTTTTATTATAATTATAAAGTGTTGGACTTGTGTAATGGCGGTTATTTATGCTTGAAGGTGTAATGAAATGCCTCAAATAGAAATTGCAATGTTTTATCGGAAGAATATTTGTATATTTGGAACACTAACATCATGTATATTGTGACATACATCGCCAAGTTCATAATAAAAGATATACACTTTTATTTGTATGTCATGGCATACACTGCCAATTTAAGGTTGCTTTGTTGCTGAATTTACTTTGCAATGCATAAGCTTTTTTTTCTTTAGTGCCACCAGAAGCTGGAATCCCATGGTGGTAGAATGGTGCTAGCTAATGCACCTTCCCTAAAAAGTCTGAACTGAAGGAACTATTTTAATATGTTCGATAAATGAAAAGTTTCTTTCTAAAACTAATCCTAGGTAACACACTGAGGTTTTATTTTTTACAGTAACATTGTCAAATCTAATGCTTGGCGCTGATTTGAGGTTACATTTTAAAAGTAGCTGGAAGGTTTTGTTGGGTGCAAAAGTTAAGCGATTACTTTCACCCCATTGAGATATCAAGTTCAAACATCTATTGGCTGATCTCTCAAGTCCCGCCCTAGTATCAGATTCCACCAGTAATAAGCCGTCATCAGCATACGCGTTCAGAATACATCCGGATGGTATTGGTATCGCAAGAAAATCGTCGAAGCCGATATTCCACAAGAATGGACCTAGCACCGATCCCTGAGGACATCCCATTGTAAGCGCCTTCGACACAGAATGATGACCAAGTCTTAGTTTAGCTGTACCTTGTGAAAAGTACGAAGAGATAAGGGAATAAATATTTTTAAAGCACCCTCGTGATTTTAATTTCAGCAACAGCATGGGCCACCATGCGTTGTCGAAGGCGCCAGATATATCTAAGAAAATAACCAGCACGTATTGAAATTTTGACTCTGTGACAAACTTTCTAACCGATATAACAGCGTCAGTTGTCGATTTACCCAACGTAAATCCAATTTAAATCCAATCCAATCCGTAATTCAAATTAAGGGTTAATATATATGAATAATGGACTTAATTTCCAGGCAAGCTCCTCCAGTCATACTCCAAAGCTCACAACGGAGTTACAAGGGCATGAATAAATGGCTGAATGGCTCCCACAAAAGGATGGTCTGGACTGGACTAAGTCTACTTATTTTTTCTTTGGTGGCCACCGTGCCTTACGTATGTGCCCAAAGTGATGCCTCAAGTGTTGATCTTAAGGCCTTAAAAATACGTCAAAGAAGCCTCTTTGATGTACTTTTAAGGGCTCTCATCTAACATAAGCCCTTAATGAACGCGACGAAACGACGCAATCATAAAACATATGACATTGATAAAATATATGACACCTCCCTATTACATAAATTCTTCTGTTTTGTTGGGTCCATATTATAGGTACACTGAAATTAATACCCATCTTTGCATTTACCTACTGTCTTAACAATTATAAATTAAATGTAAAGTTGAGGTCACGGCTATAAAAATATGATGTACACTGAAACAGAACAACTACGTATCGCGTTTACATAAATTAAATAATAACATTGAGCTCAACAGATATTAAAAACTTAGATAACACTCATACATACAGTTTAACCACAAAATATAAACGCACACGGATACAAAACACACATACTTTATGACTCAATACCAATTGGGTTTTAAGATTTAGTAAGTAATATTAATTATGTTTTACATGAATAATAAGTTGGCGCTCCATTTAGTCCAAGTGGGAGCCTTGAACACGTATTCATCAAGGAAGGCGAAGGTTGGACTACCTTCTTATAAGATGCCCTTAATGTCTAAGACTCTCTGTTCCTTTCAGTAAACATTCCCATGACTTCGTTCGGCTTGACAATGGGCTGGGTGTCGTTAGCTAGCGGCGAGAGTGTCGTCACGGAGCTATCCACGGACAGCGATCACACCCGTGAGAGAGACGTCAAGGTGGTGGTATCAGCTGCCATCACATTCTGCGCCTCGCTGGTGGGAGTGCTGCTTAGTGCGCGGTTACTCGCCGCTGGTAGAAAACTTGCGGTCATAGTCACATCGGGCTTGTTTGTAGTAAGCTTTCAAAATGTATTTGTTTTACAAAAGAACACACATTGAAATATATGTGTTGTGTAACCTACCGTCAGTCGTACATTTCAATGCATAATAACGTAAATTCTGCAGATGCATTGTCAATTAATTTGAATGAAAGAAAATGGCAAAAACATCTCAAATTGGTTCGCGTTTTTATGGTTGAAAACATTTATTTTCTCAAAAGAATAATTTAATTAGTTCAGAGAAAATACAAGATAAATATAGTAAGTCTCAAGTGTCGCATCGGCTTTTCAATTACATGTTATGCTTTTGTAAATAAGAAGTGTTAAAAGTGGTAAAGTAAAAAAGTGGTAGCTACCACAAAACAAAGGGTTTTAGGGTAACAAAACTTTAAATCTTACCTTTCCAAAAAAAACTTTGAACAGAATATTTCATTGTCACCTACCAGTCTCTCGACTTTTAGAACTTATTTTTGAACAATCATAAGTTGCAATTGATTCAAACACATTTCACCTTTGTTGTTTGCAGGCTTGTTGGTCGCTGAAGTTATGTGGTGGCGGATGGTGGCTAGTGTGTGCGCGAGCATGCGCAGGTCTTGGCGGCGCCGGCGCATGGGCCGTTACACCGCTGCTTGCCAAGGAAGTGAGAAACTTTTGACAATTGTCTTTAGATCAAATAAACTTCAAACCCAACAGTCAGTTCTAGTTACAGATTTGCGATCTTGACCTGCTGAGTTATTATTTATCCTCCTCTATGTAGCGTTCTTTTCTTACTAACATATCCTTAAACAAACTCTTATTTTTCCTCCTTAGTGCACAAAGCGATGTGTCGTTAACCGGGTTTTCGCAGTAGGAATAAATTATAGTTGTTTATAATAGGAGGTCGTCGCTATGAAGATAGTGGCAACATATACAAATTACAAATTTAATCACGCAAAAGCGTCGACACAAAATTTTACTAATTAATTTGATCGTTGAAATAGTTTGCTGACCAGTGCTAAATAATATGTGTATCTTGTCATAAGTACGATGACGTCATAAAGTCTAAAGAATTAGATCAATTAGTCCAGATGTTTGAATGCTTGTGAATGTGCATCGAACAGTTTTTGTTAGTGACACATATCCGTGGCTCATGGTAACCTTTTTATCCTTGCCTTGCCTTATTGCCTTTGACCTGTGCTTGTTACCTCTTCGTGTGTGTCTTTTGTTTCTGTTTATTCCTCTTTCTTTCTTTCTGGAATTATTCTTAAACACTTTAGAAAAGAAACTACGTATAACGTCTAATATGCATAATATATTAAATATTATTATATAACCTGAACATTAGTTCCGAGTAGTTTCACCCGGCTTAATTGTCATTAATTTCTTAAAAATCTTCTTATACATTTTTTTAAATCTAACTGATACATATTTCCGGTGTTTAAAATCTTTTTAGCTAAAATATATTATATTAGTACCGAATGTCTCTTATTTGTCTAGTCGTTGGTAAATCAGGGAGCATCTGTTTGAGTTGCTCAGAGATGAACGAGCGTGTTTTGACTACGAGGTCGGGGGCCACCGATCTTATTTCGACAAAATATGATTTACCGTAAAATATAAATATGTGTGCTCTGTGTGTTTACATAATATTAATTTATTGATAATTTTAAAAATCCAAATATATGTCTACCGGTAGGCCCTTTGCACCCAATCAATGAAATTGTACAGACAATTTATGTTTCTTAATATACATATATTGTAATGCCAAAGGTAAATATATCACAGGAAGGATTATTTTTTTCCCCCTTTGACCAGGTTGCACAGGTCTCACTGACAGTGACATTTAAAGTTATTTAACACCTATTAATCGTATTAGTTTCTTAATACTTTTTATAATAACCCAACCTTTAGATTAAAAGAATTAGCTAAATCTTCAATTCAGCTGTTTAGTAATCAAAATTAGCTGAGTAAAGTAGTTAATAATTACTGAGTCATTAGAGATTTGATGAATTGTTGGAATATTTGAGGAAACGATAACATTTTAATTTGAGGGTTTTAATTAATTGTTTCTTATGAATCGTAGTCCTTTTGTGCACGAAGCATTTTAATATGTGATTAAGTCACAAAAACACATAAAATAACAATTAAATATGAATCAATGTTCTTTATCTGTACAAAATTACATATTATACAAATGCAAACATGTCTTTGGTCGTTCGAATGTCAGTATACGAGTAATAATAAAACTACCGCTTCACGTGTTGTTGTTATTCCGAAATCAAAATGATAAACTAGATTACAGAAAATAATGGGGTTCCTTTTTAGCGTCAATTGGCTTCGTTAAGAGTAGGTATAGGATACGATATCAATATTATAAGTAAGTAACGACCCCTATAGGCATACAATCGCTAAAAAATAAGTACAACACTTTGAACAAAAAAGTAATTTCTAGAACACGGTTATAGGTAAACCCGTCTGCTCACAAGCCTAAGGTTCATTTTCCAGAGGCAGACAACAAAATAAATAGCTCACTTTAAATTTATTTTTGTATGAAGGTTCCTAAAGTTAAATAAATAAAAAGTTCTTCATTCACTCACATGATATGTTTAAAACTCCTTGATTATATGAATGCCTTGTCAGTACCCTATTTATTTAACCAGATGTGCTCGGCGCGGGTGAGCGGCGCGGCGGTGTCGGCGCTGGTGCTGGCCAGCAACTTCGGCGAGCTGCTCATGTACACCGCCGCCTACCTGCGCGTGCCCCACACGTAACTACATGTTCATGTCCTTTTTGCACTCGTGTGACCACCTTACTAGTACACATGAACAAAAACCCCTATTAGAAGTTCTGGACATACATGTGTTACTACAAATGTGTGTATGTCGCGGCCAGACCTCTTCTTTATGTGATCAACCGTTTAATGAAATGGTGAGTTTACATCATTGTATGGTGTGATCAGATCATTTAATAGTCAATGTTTGACGATATGAGTTCTAAACGCACTACTCTTCGTGTTACATTTATCCACTATTATAATAATAATAATCAGTTAATTGGAGTAACCATGACTCATTGCTTGTTAGTAATACATAAAACTTATCCTATGTTCGCAGAAGGATGCGAGAAATTGTCACACCACGAAGTGGTCAATTCTGAGATCTGACGATTCTAGAACGAGCGATTTAATCGAAGTATTAGAAGTCCCCTAAAACCTCCTTTCTAAGGAGAGGCCTATGTCCAGCAGTGGACTGTTAAAGGTCTAAGTATGAAACGGAATCATCAAACGTGATTTTGGCCCACTTCAAAAATTTAAACATCGCACACTTATCAAGATAAAAATACAATAATTTGATAAATTTGGCCGATTATCTTGATCAGGATTTTCAGGATTAACGGCTGTTTTCATACCTAAAAATACGGTAGTGTCTTTTGTAACGTACTAAGAGGCGTGTGCCGAAGAATATGTGACTTACTTACTTGTTACTTTTTTATATAGTCTTAATGAGAAAATTATAAACATTAATGACTAAAAAAGCAAACATAAATTATAATCATTTTGTCGTCAAAAAGCGTGGGATGCTTTTCAAGATATATATTATATATATTATTTATTTTATAATAACTTTACATTTGCCAATATCTGTCAATAAAATATGTAGACAACAATTGAGATCTAGCACCCCACGCATTTTTAGGATAAAAATATTTTCCTTTTTAAACATATAGAAAATTATTTTCTACTTTTTACTTCGTTTAGTTACAAAAGCGGTTTTTTTTAACTATAATTTATTACATGTTTTCAAATAGAGGACAAAAATATTCCATTTCAAATAAAAAGTCCAACACTGTACAACTATTATAACATAATATTTAGGTCCGTCCAGTTTTTAGAACCTTATTTTTATCTTGAATCCTTATCCTTCAAAGTTTTAAAAAAAGTTTTATATACTTTGCAGGACGGTGTTGTGGATATGTCTGTCCTTATCTGCCGTTCACTGTGTTCTGTTCCTGTTTATGCCTGAATCGCCCCAGTATCTCGCTGCCCAGGGACATACAGAGGTAAGTCGTGGTACTACTTCTCTAGTCATCGTATTACTAACAAGGTAAATTAATTATTCAAAGTAGTCTTTTCGACTTTATCTGGAAACGTTACAGTTGCTCAGTCGGAAAACGTCTCTAAGCATGGTTAGCACCGCTTAGCAAACATTTAAAACAAATTTTGATAACGTGAACTATACATCACTAGTATTCTTATTACCCATGCAAACTAAGCTTCCTACTGGTGCTAGGGGTAGCTTTACTTCGCTCGGTCGGAACCTGCGACCATTCGATTACGCTATCGCCGCTTCATTGTCTATTTCACAGACATGAATAGGGTGCAATAGCTAAGAGGAATGAAACATATAAATTTTGTAAATTTGTTTTTAAATGTCTGTTTCAGAAAGCTCGAGAATCGCTCGCGTGGTTGCGAGGCATGGACCGTGACGAACCAGAACTGAAGGTGGAGTTGGCGGACCTTCCCATCAAAAGGAAACCAGTATCAGCTTTTAGGTTGATTAATGACTTGTGTACGTTACATAATGAATTAGCACATTTGGAAAACTTTTTTGGATTCTGTGGCATTCTTTACTTGCAGATAGAAAGTGATATAGTAACGTTATGGTCTATTTAAAAGCCAGTAAGTTATGGAAGTCGTTTTATAAAAAACTTAAATGTTATCCAAAGATATATACACAGTTTGATAAGTACGAAAAACCCGTAGCTATTATAAAGGCAATCACTTGTAATTATCAAGATAGGAGTTAAAGGCACAGAATGGTGTTAAATTACAGACTACCCTTACTTCAACTTCAACTATTCCATTATAAAACATATTGAGAGAGCACTACAGCCACTACTTAAGGAAATAATTTTTGTATTATTAAACTTAATTTTCATTTCTCCTATTTTTCTAGCCTAAGCCTAGCCTAATAGTAGGCCAAAACCTCCTTTCTCAGGAGAGGCTTATGTCCAGCAGTGGACTATTAAAGGCTGTTGATGATGATGATCTAGCCTAAGCCTAGCTTTATTGTATGATGTTGACATTGTTGTATATTTAAGGATATGGTTTAATACAAGTTTTTTGTTTGTAGTCAGCGACGAGGGCAGACGTCGCGCCTTTATCCTCTGCTGTGTGATAGTGGTCGGACAGGAGATGTGCGGCGTGTTGGCGCTGATGCAGTTCGCTGAACGCGTGTTTGTAATAGCACGTGACCAGATTGAAGTGCTGAGACCGGTAGAGGTGGCTGGCACGTTCTACGAGCCTGCTCTTCACGCTGTACTTCTAGGCACCTCCCAGCTGTTTGCGTCAGCCTTATCTTTATATCTTGTAGAGAAAATTGGCAGAAAGGTAACTTTGACAGTTTCAAGATGAGTAATTACTTTTTGACTTTCAACCGGGTCTTTGCTAGAATCCCATTTGGAACTGACCGGAGTGGGACTGTTTGGTTATAATTGTTATTAGCCTTTAATCTGTGTTGTAATGTTCTATGTAGCGTCTTATATCGTGGTGCGGGCTAGTGACAGGGATGTCGATGTTATGTGGCGCCGCTGCGGTGCAGTGGGCCGCGGGAGGGCTGTGGATGGCGGTCGCTCTCGGCACCGCCGTCTTTGCCGACTCCGCGGGGCTGCAGCCGGCGCCCTACGCGGTGCTCGCTGACATGTTTGATTACGAGGTCAGTTCATTTATTACTATATTTATAGTTATATCTGTGTGGTGACGGATTAAGAATACGGAATGTCACCACCCCTATTTATCCCGTGGGTGTCGTAAGAGCCGACTAAGGGACTAAACTACAAGACAACAGCACTGCAAAGAGAAGGAAAACTTGAAACAAACCCTATACCAACCCGTCTGGCCAGCGTGGCATAGTAGGCCAAAACCTCCTTTCTAAGGAGAGGCCTATGTCCAGCAGTGGACTATTAAAGGCTGTTCATGATGAGTCATGAGTCATTTATTAAATTGATTTTTAATGGAGTCTATAAATTATAGATAGTTAATTTGATATATTAGATTTCAATCCGAGGTCATGCAATACATTCAAGCAAAGTACATAAATTGTCTGGAACTTTTATCAATAAGTACAAATCGTCTTAAGACAAATTCTTGTTGGTTGATAATGTTGACAGTATCGCGGTTGTGCAGTACTACTGATCGCCGTGCTATCGTGGCTGGGAAACGCGGTGGAAGTGCTTCTATTCCCGGTGGTGGTAGTGCAAGCGGGACTCACCGCCGCTCTCGTCCTGTCGGCAGTCCTGACTCTCTCGGTCACTGTGTTTGCACTGTGGAAAGTGCCAGAGACGAGGGGCCGCAGTACGGCTGAAATATACCAAGTGTTACTCGGTCGGAAGAGATCACGTGATCAAGATGAGACGTGTAAAGAGACAATGATTGAGTCAGACTAAAAGCCTCATTTATTATGGCTAAAGGTTGTTAAGCTGATTAGATCTCTAAGGAGTGATTTAAAAAACTTTAACTACGGAATTGTCAATTTAATGCAATGACGTTATATCCCGTTATTGTTGTAAAAAATTTACCGCAAGACAATCCGTCAAACCAACAGATGATTAATGGCAATCGTGTGTTTTTTGGCATTTTGTAAATATTGATCATTTTTAATGTATTTACTATTACTTATTAATTACTATTTAATCTGATTCGCTAAATGCTTTATGGTAAATACCGTAAATATGTAAATATAACAGTTCGTTGTACCATAAGTAGTGATTAAAATGTATAAATTGAAGCTTACGATGGAGGAGCCTCCTGAACGTTTAATCCTAAGAACAATTATTTATATAAACTGTCGTGATTGTACCACTGGCTAGCATTCATGTAATACATAAATAACGTTAATATTATGCTCTAAATAAAATCCTAATTATGAAACTTAAAAGTATGTAAAATATTAAATCAATTTATAAACTTTTTTTTTGCATTATTACATAGTATATTATTAGATTAAAATTATTACATAGTTATAATTTGCCTATTTTTTATAGCTTGACGTTGAGCTGGTAGTAAGCGGTCGCCACGCTTCTCACTACTACGCTGAGTGTTGTGGGTCCGATCCCGACATGGGATGAAAAAAAAAAAAGATGGACAACAAAGTTAACTTATAGGGGTTCCGTTTTGTCCTTTTGACCCTGAAGTTGATGTCAATCAAAATGTTTAATAGGTTTACAAATGAGCGCCAAGGTATTGATAATATTTATTAGATAATAAATTGTATTTATCGCCTTGTGTCTTACACACGTAACAAGTTAGTAGTTGGCAGGCGCTGTCGCTTGGTGCTGATTTTTTAACTTCGCTCAGGCGAGGAGACGTCGCTCAGTGACACTTATACTTACTTTACATGCGTGCCGAGGCTTGGCACAAACAGGCACTTGGTCCACAAGCTCCAAGCCTTTAAAAATGCTTGAATGTCATTTACACGCTTGCGAGTGTGTTATTGTGTTCTGGACAGGCCAACATAAATAAATATCTTTTGATCTGTTTTAAAAACCGACAATAGTACCGATCGACCACGAGCTTACACGAGCCGAGCCAAACACACCGTTTACACTGGTTTACACGCTTGTGTTTGTGGATACTTGTCGAGGCTTGCCATGCGACTATTGTGTAATGTGTATCCAACAGTACAGTACGGTATACAGTGAAAACCGTATACAAACACTTATACGAACATAACATACCACTAAGACTCAAAGAAACAAATTGAGTTAGAAGAGTAATTTTAAAATAATTTACTTTAAAAAATAATAATTAAATCATGCTATTAATAATAATTTTTCTTAGAGATTCTTAGAGATTCAATACGTTCTTCAAATTAAATGCGGCCAAGCTTATAAGGTGTTCAATTTAAATCTAAATAATTAAAGTCGTTTCGCCAATAGCACACACAAATTAGAAAATAACACACTCGCTACGTGTAGAGTATGTTACGTCTAAAGCCCTTTAAGAGCTGGAATGTCAATTGACCTTACAAATTGATTCTAACTCACAAATTACTGGCGAGCGCGGAGCTGCTCCATTCAAAAGAGTTTACAATCAATTTGCTCGCACAAGCTCGTTTTAACGCTCAGAATGTTTTCAGTGTACCTACCTGAGATGTTTGCGTTGGAAGACGATGTGGATCTAAATGTGTATTGCCTTCGACCAATATATTATATTGAAATATTAAATACTCGTATTATGTACATTTGTAAAATGTTTCAATGTTTTATTTATATCAGACCAAAAGGGAATAGAATATTGTCTGTTTACACCAAATAGTATTAGTAGATCTTACCACTACAAGCAATCCGTGCCAGAAGATCTATCCAGCAGTGACGGGCCTGTTAGTCTAGTGGTTAGTGACCCTGAATGCTAAGCCGGAGGTCATGGGTTCGATTCCCACCCAGGACAAATATTGTGTGATGAGCACGGTCATTTGTCCTGTGTCTGGGTGTAATTTCTCTGTAATATGTATGTATTTAGAAATATATAAGTATGTTTATCAGCAGTCTGGTTACCATAGTACAGGCTCTGCCTAGTTTGACCGGCCGGGCGACGGACCGACCGAACGGTTCATAAAGATGTCTTTTCAGACACTAGAATACTAGCTTAGTGAAATGAATAGCGTTCACTAGAGTACTTCTTAAACGAAAGTAATGAAAAATATTTGTCAGTTTTAAAATAAAGAAAAGAACAATTTTGAACTCCCAATTAATCGGGGAAGGGATTAATCTATGTGGGGTTGTGGTCCGGGTTCCGTGCTAACTACTCTATATAGGTGTTCACCACTTAGTTGATAGCCCTCGAACGTAAATGTTATGTTATTATATTGACATTGACATATTTGATTAGTTAGTGCGATTAAGTGTGACGTCACAGCGCAATAAGTCGCATATATTGTTAGTACTTTAGGTTTGTAAATAATGCGATGCGGTTTAACAGCTACGAAGGATATTGAATCGTCTATAAGAAGTTTGTCTCGAGTTAATGCCATCTCGTTGTCGTCGCAAATAACTTTCATACAATTTTATCAACAATAAATATATCCATACATATAAAGATACCGATCACAACATCGGTTACAAACATATGAATATATGTAAACATTTAATAAACTTTGTGTGTTTGGTGTAAAATAGTTTATTCAATTCGGTTTTATATTCTAACCTTCAACTAGGACCGTACGTGGGATTTTCATAAATATTTACAAAACGTATAGAAGTTATCAAATACAATGTTCAACATTATATAATTTGTTACTTATTTAAGAGAAAACTTTTAATATAATTTGAGTTATTTCCTAACAAAATATCTGATCTTTCACTACCGTTGTTCTATTAGACCTTTAAGGTTTGTATTATTACCATTACGTTAATACTTAATTTAAGTTAATATCGCTAAACACGTTCCGTTCTTAATATCTTCGAACACTTCAAGACTTTCGAGGATAGCGTTATCAAACTCGTCCAGAGTCCACCTTAAATTTGTATTCTCGTAGTATACTACGAGAATACAAATTTAACGAATTGTTTTGTCATCCTCCGAAGTTGAGTAGATAGACTGTTATCGGGCTCTAACTTCCCTAACTATTAATGAAATTACGGGTAATGGAAACAATCAAATTGCATTTACTTTTAACCTTAACTTAACTTAACTTAAAAAGTTTACGATTATTATGAGCCCCTCCTCTAAGCCATGATTTCATGGATTATGAAGGTAAGAGTACTTCTTAAGATGGACTGTACGAATTGCAGGCCTTCCTTTTCGGATCACATAATATCATTAATTCATTTTATACGTAGTAATTTTACAAGTAGTATTTAATTTAATACGGTATAGATGTTGGCGCTCCAGCAAACAACGTCGGGCCTATGTATGTTGGGTGGGAACAAGGCCGTCTCTCAGTTGCCTCGCGAGCCATGTCACTCCGTCGGCGATTCCCGCACCGGACAGAGCGCAAGAGGCACAGATGTGCCACGGCTTGTCCGTGATGCGCTCGAGGCACAGCGCTGGAATACACAAAACACCGATTGTAATGTTTCAAACATTACTAAAGCAACAGATCAGTAACCCACAACATTACCACACATTAAACCCACAGCATTAAAATTTGATCCAAATCTTCAATCACTTTTAAAGTAACAAACATTCCCGTGTAATTCATGCGAGACCTTACCAGCTGCGACCTGCATGGGGGCAAGCGCATGCGCCGCATCCGACTTGTTGGCGAATATGAGGAGCGGCACTCGACGACCGAACATGTCCGGGTGGGCAAGAAGAAGTTCCATCTCCTCGCGGGCCACCACTGACGAGGTACAATGACGAGACTCAGTATGGAACTATTAATAGAATCAATAATATATCTACACTCGAGCAATGAAGCTGGTCGCATAAAATATATGGTAACTTTTTGGGTTTCATGTTTTTAATGGCTTTTATCAATTCTTGTTTCCGGCTATGATTAATTCCTGATCCGGAGGACCCTCGTGAGGATGTGGCTGAAATACACTTTTAAGGTGTTCGGTACATGGTACATTTTTTAAGATCGATCGAAGAACTGTAAATATAAATAAACGAAGAACTGTAGATATGTCGTGGATTGAGGTCACCGAATGTAATACGTTTATCTCTAAACTTCGTTGAAGTTTCCACTTAATTCCACTACGATGTTAGCATATTGCTTACTAAAGTGAATAAGAGCAAATAATGGAACTGGCCGAACTAACTTAACTAACACAGTAGTTAACTCCACCGGTGCGTTGAAACAAGCAGTTGTCCCCGTTGCTAGTTCATTGTGATCTTATAACCAAGTTATATTAAAAGTTGAGTACAAGAGCGGCCGTGGCGAGTCCCCTCGACGCCGAACGTAATCAATGTTCACACAGACGCGACACTTTTAAATATTCAAATTATTATTTTTATGCTAATACATAATTGGATTTCTTTGTGATCAGAGTATAAAAAATAAGAAAATATTAATATACTATTTTCTATTGTCTTCCTAATTAAAAAACCAAAGCAGTGCGAGTCTGACTAGCGCTCCGAGAGTCCCGTAGGCAAACAAATCTATGTGTACTCGTACGTGTGTAGTAAAAGATTCTACACCTATTTCATGACTTACAGCGTGTCAATAGATAAGATATCAATTACAATATTATAAATACTTTTCGATTGGCACGAACATTTTTGAACTATTTCAGATATTGCATCAACCAAAACCATTGCTACACCCGCGGGTCTTAGATGATCTGGTGTGAAGTGAACAATTAGTAAGTGATATTTTCACGAGTAAATTGAAATGATAAATATTCTATGTTCGTGTATATTCGTATATGTATGTAAAGTTGTAGTGTTCTACTACAACTTCACACGTAACTACAGCTGTGAGTTACGGTGTGTTTACACTGGCCAGAGTAACAGCTCTGATAGAGTTTGCCAGTACATTAACCAGTTTTCTGTGAAAAAACCATGCTTCAGCACCTATGGGCAAACCCAACCGGAATGATTACACTTAACTTACACGAAAATCGGTGTTAAGAGATTTTTTTATTGATTTTCAATGATTGAGTTAGGTACCGAATTTATGTGATCTATTTCAGAGAAGCGGTTGTTTCTTATTTATATGTGTTATGTGAACCACGTTATAAATGTATTGAGTTCCAGGGAGGCCTCTAGAAACCGCAGATGCGTTCCTGGAGGTCCTCCCGACTGCTGAGGTAGGCCGCCGCGGGGTTTTGTGGGTAGACCGGTTCTCCGGGAGTCCCACACACGTCCTCCGTTTCCCCAACGGAGAATATAGTGCGAAAAGCATCCCCGCATTAAAAGAAAATTGGCTACAAGTGTTACGAGTCTCTTACGTAACCATACAGTGACACGTACCGAGCCTGAGATGGTCGGCAGAGTCCACGACGAAGATGACGGCGTGCGCGCGCCGGTAGTGGCGCTCCCACAGCGCGCGGTGCCGCGGCGCGCCCGACACGTCCCACGCGCTGAACGACACGCCTCCGCCTGGAACGAAATACTCTCAACGCTCACCAACTACTGCCGACGGTAATCCGCCCCTAATCTAAAACCTTTTAATTTAAGCTTTAGCATTACAGACGACCACACAATCGAAATCAATGAGTGATGTATAATATTAATTGGTAGACTTTAACCTTAACTTTTGGTATAGGTAGCTCTAAACCTTGGATATTGAACTGTATAAAAAAGTATTACATTGACAGCTTCAAATTATAAATGCTACTCTCTAGAGCAGTTTTCTCGTCATGAAAACAAATCGTGAAATGTATTCGTTAGTATGGTCGGTCAAGCAACAATTCCGGACCTTCCAAAAAAAAATGTTATAGCATACACCTCTCTCCCATCCCATGGTGCAGCCTGTACTGCTATATAATATTTCTTATGTGAAAAAAGGATTGAATTTTTTTACTGGAAGAGCAACGACTTTCCTAGATTTACAAATGCGTTAGGCACCTATTCGTTTAAATTAATCGACCAAGAAGGTACCTAGGCAGTAGTCGTTTGTCGTCTAATCCTCTAAGTTTTCTTTTATACCTTACTAGACATATAATATAAGCAACAATCTAACTGCGGTTTGTTTCACTCTTAACAAGACTGTAAGCTTCATATTTCTGTAAATCGAAATAGGCAATATCTCTCTAATTTCCATCAATTCGACACAAATAATTGGGTTTTTGTTCGATGGTGCGATGAGAGAGATTGGCCCTTTGGATGAGTACCTCGCAAACCGCACCCGGCTTCCAATTATTGGCGCGCCAATTGAAAGAGCTTGTTTCTTTGTGGTCTCCGAAAAGCTTTACAAACGGTATAAATAAATAGTACGTGCAATCTGGAGCCTCGACCTCAGGATGTTTATAGATACTGTACTCGCTGAAGGAATGGGTGCAGAATATCAAGCTTTGTGTATGATTTGATTGATTATTTTGATTTTATATGTCAAGAATCGGATTTTCCACAACGTCACAGTTAAAAAAACACTCATTAATTAATTTATTTTATCCTTTCCTGTGGTTGAAGAAAATGGGTTTTCAGTAACATTAAAATAGTAGTTAAATATCTAATACGTTCATGTAAATTGTTAATGGGACAGGAGATAGGACATCTAAGTAAGGAGACTAACTCTGAAAGTGCTCCTGTTGCTGCGCGACGGTGGGCGTGGTGTGCGCGACGCGCTGCTCTGGCGCCCTGAGCGCGTTGAGCAGCGTGCTCTTGCCGCTGTTGTCCAGCCCCAGCACCAGCACCGTCACCTCCGCCTTGCCGCGTCCCAGCCACACTGACAATTTGTCCAGCAGACCCATCGCTCATGCGCTACGATAATACACACATTAGGTGTATGAACATTAATTGGCTACTTAATCCAGGCCATTGTAGCCATATGAAAACTTATTTACAAGATGTTATAGAGTTCCTCTCGCCAACAACTGGTTTAAGTTAGAGGCATACGAATCTGACCTTTTTCCTACCATTTCCTTACTTTCTTACCTATCTTCCTTTCGGTATACTGCAAAATTAGCTTGTCTTATATCTAAAGTGCCTCGGTGCCCCTATTAAATAAGTAGGAATAAAACTACAGTTGGCAAAATTTAATAAGTACATCTACACCTTCAAGGGAATAGACGAAGAAGAAACTGTGTGTGTGTAGGTCTCTGACAGCGCGCGAGACGAGCTGTTGCTTATTGGATGGAGGGCTGCCCAATCTATCCGACTTGTAAACACATCTGAGAGATTTACTTACAGAAATAAATATAACTTATTTATGATTATCTCTTTCCTTTCCTTTTGTAATAAAAAAATTTGGATCGTAAATACGCGCTGTGTAAGTTTTATTAAAACATAGTTAGAATCTATTTTTATAAATATTATAATAGTTTGCGTTGTCGTCAATAACAGTTCAGTTAAATGTCCCGCCTCAACTTATCATATACACAAATAACAGGAGTTAGAGTAGTCTACGTAATGCGTTAGTACTTCCTCGATACAGAAGATTTGGACAACACTAACGACGTAATACGGTTTTCTTGCTATAGATTAAAAGGCACTGCAGCATAAAATGTGCGGGTAAATGTTTGAAACGCACGAGTGATTGTATATTTATATGAATAGAATAGAATAATCTTTATTGTTGACCAATTCAGGATATTATACATACAATGGTACCTATTCCAAGTTAAATATGACATCATATTTGTAAGAAAATAACTTTGAGAAAAATATCTCAGGCACGGAAACAAACGCAGCTGTAAACACTTACGGCGTTTATGTGTTAAGCTTAAAAAAAAGCGTAAATAATTTAGCTTACTTTTCCATCATAAATGCGTTTGTTTCCGTGCCTGAGATATTTATAAACTATCTATACTAAGATGAAATAAATTAACGTACAGTTATTAAAAACAAATGATTTTACCCAATAAGATCCTTTTTTTTAAGAATTAGAGCATAGGACTTAGAGATCTTCTTTTAAAATGACCACAATAAATCAGAAAACTCTTGAATACCCAGACTATCCCTCGTGTCTTGTATTAGTTACTTTAAGGTCTGTTGTTGCAATAATCTGCTGAGAACAAGTGAAAAAACGGCTGCGTACGGACGGTTGAAACATTTATTGAAATTTGCTTGGTTCCAATATTTGATTTTAAGGTTGGTGATAAATATCTATTGTATCATTCAATACCTGGTTTACGATAATGATTATTATTACCTATTGGCATTTCCATTACAATACTACAAAAGTAACTGTGGCATCGCCAACAATTTAAAGGACGCAACTGCATCACACACCGTTAACATACCACTTCCTACGACCCTCTTTGTCATACTAATTTGGCGAGCTCACGATTTTAAAGCAGAAATAAAGGTATTATGCAATGGTTGGTTTAATCGCAGCAACATCGCCAAAGTAAGATTGACCCCTGGTACAGTGAGACGAACAGCCGAAGCTAACACCTTGAAGTGGCTCTGTACTGTCACAATTTACAACGCAATCAAACATACATTTTGTTAGTAACTAACTATTCCACTTAGCATTTGGAATAATAACTTACCTGCTTGTGTTTTCACATAATATCAAACTTAAATCAATACGCGCAAAGTTGCGATGTTCCTCCGCTTGTCACGAACTAAACAATTTCAAATCGGGTAGAAGGCTGTACCGCCCTGTGTGGGCACTCACTGTGTACTAATGCGCAATTATTGTTGGGTTTATATTGAAACTGATTCAATGTTAGTGGCGCGGATGGTCGCGGTACCTCGATGTTGTCGACGTTGCCATACCAACTGGCACACAACACGCTCCACGGCTAGGTATGATCGCCAACTTTCGTTAAAAGAAGGACATTCAATTTAATTTCATGACTAAAGATCTGTTTAGTCTACCAGTCTGGTCTACTTACACTGGAAGTAAAACAGTTTGAACTGCCTACAATATATTTTCCACATTTATATTTCCACATGTTTATCATATTTCAACATATTATTTTCCATTCCGGAACACTTTACGGCACTTTACATATATTAATTATTGTCCTCATTTTAGAATTATTTGTCCAGGCTGAGAATAAAACCTCTAACTTATCGGTCAGATTTATTAACCGCTTAGCTAGACTAGCCGTATATGATTGTTCCTTACAATTGTATGGTCATCAACAGCATCATAAATTATGAAAAAATTATCGAATAGAATCAGCAATATTATTGACATCAAACACGTTTCTTCCGTACCAGCTGATGGTTCTTTGTGAACCATGATATCTTTCTTCGTCGGAGATAGTAGTACTAGCACTTCTTTAAATTTTGATTAATAATGGATACCCAGTCTCCTTACAAGGGTAGGTACGTCTACAAGAGCAGTTTGAAGTCTACCAAACGATTAAATATTTTCAGAATCAATGCGTAATTAACTGAGTCATGATAAGTAATGAAATGTAAAGGGCAATAGCGACTTGCAAACTATGTGTCAGTGTTCCATGCAAACAAACTGTTACTGTTAATGGTGACATACTTATAATAACATATATGTAAATAGTAAATACGTACTCGTAATAATGTACACACACGGGATTCAACGCGATCACGTAGTAATTTGTGAATTCACTTGTAAATAAATTACACATAATTACATAAACACTGTCTCGCAAACTTCAAGATCGTCCTGGTACATATGTACAGCAAACAGAAATCACGCAAATATTGAATGCTGGCATAAACTTTCAAATGATCGTGACAATAATTGTACCTACAATTAAAAGCTCTGCTGCTCGCTATTGATATTTGAAACGAATAAATAACTTGTCCACTTAATTTTTAATGGCTTTGATCTCATTATAAATGTTACAAATAAAATTTTGATGAACCTTAAGTGATTTTATTGTGTACCTACCGATTCGCAAGCGAGCAGCGAGCACCGTGGCATATTAATCGACAAATGTTGCACCCAACATAGGTACATAACTTATACTGTGTGGGCGAAGTTCTACTTTATTGGTCGTAACATAGAAAACAGTTTATTTAGATCCCCACGTAGAAATATTACCAACAAATGTAGACTTACAGCCAAGACTTCAAAATCTAGTTTTATACTTAAGTTTAAGCGTATCTGTAATCGTGATTCCTAGCTGGCACCTTCTTCTTCGTTAGAGTCGACCGCCGTTTTAAGCCTTTGTTCGTAAAATAAAGCGTTATGGTGTAATAGTTACGTGTACCTATAGAGCCTATAAAATATTAAAAATAGAATTAAAAAATATAGAAACAGTACTCCCGAATTACTTGCTTGTGAAAATACCCTGTTCACACACAACAGCCATTCCAAGTCTGGTTTATTTGTAGTT
The DNA here is from genome assembly GCA_902825455.1 of Arctia plantaginis. NCBI lineage: Eukaryota > Metazoa > Arthropoda > Insecta > Lepidoptera > Erebidae > Arctia > Arctia plantaginis. Next base: position 111,598 of record CADEBD010000322.1, on the reverse strand, counting down.
AATATGGTGAATCTCGTTTTTATTTAGCATGTGTACGAGTATCTCTGTTACAAACTTCAAGTCTATCTATCTATCCGTCTGTCCGATATTTCGTTTATATATAAAATAATAAGACATAACGATTGTTTCATATTTGTATTTATTACTTCTCTGTGTTATGTTAAATATATATCTGTTGTGTCACAAACTCCCGTATTGCACATTATTAAATCCATACATTATTTTTTCACCTTTTTTTCCTTTCACAGTTTTGTACCGACTACAGAATCATTTCTTATTTAAGTAGTTAGACCTAAGTAAATATGCTAAATTATACAATGAAATAAATATTACCTATCAGTAAAACAATACCAACACTTATTAATTATGACATTTTAGCTGTCCCCACTTGCATCGTCGTTTCAAAGAGATAATGGACATGGGAATACATTGTTTTCGTCACCTTATGTCCTTTTCTATTGTCTGTAAAACATTATACAATTATACATGAACTAATATTAACAAACCTATATATTTGGCACTGTATAAGTTTGACGTCGACCAACATACATTTTTTTCGAGTCTTTTTATTTTTTACGCAAAGCCATTACACGGACACAGCTACAGGGTAGCTCATTATACATGTACCGGTTTCCTCGTGTCATATGTACGTAGTAGGACCATCATAAATCACAAAAGGTATGACTGCGGGTGTAATGGCAGTGATAAACAAAAAAATAGAAGTAGGGTAGCAATGTCATGTGACCTTTTGTCAACTTCCCCTACGAGCGACGCTTTTATAAATAATGATATCATCCCCTTAAAATCACAATTTTGTTATCACACTTTGACGGAAACTCACGACACTGGGATAGACATCCCTTCTCTTAAGTAGCTTGTCGTATATCTCGGCGGTGGTGCGGCCCCTGGTCTCCGGTACCCTCCACATCGCATACACCGTGAGCGACAGAGTGAGAGTAGCCGAAAGCGTGAGGGCGACGGGAAGTCCCGCTTGCACCGCCACCAGCGGGAATACAACCACCTCAACCGCGTTCCCCAAACTCGCCAGAGCACTAATCAGCAGCACTGCGCAGCCGCGGTACTGTGAACATATTTGAACATGATGTTCCTCTGTCCTAGATGCCGTGCGTAGAGGTGCATAAAACTATTTATGGTCTCTCGTGATCGTTTAGTGTTATATCTATGTATACGCACTAATGTTTTTTGATGTTCATAAGCATAACACATTACCTCATAGTCAAACATATCGGCCAACATGGCGTAGGGCGCGGGCTGCAGGCCGGCGGAGTCTGCGAACACGGCGCTGCCGAGCGCCGCCGCCGCCCACGGCCCGCCCGCCGCCACCTGCACGGCGACAGCGGCCAGCGCCAGCGACACGCCCGTCACCATGCCGCCCCATATCATTAAAAGCTAGAGACCAAAATACAATCAGTCAATTAAATTCAACTTTGTCTGTAAAATATTCTTAAACGCAAACCACCAAACTTACAAACGCATGTATAGTATTAGTTAGGATAAGAAGAGATACGAACCTTCCTGCCAACCCTCTCAACGAGATACAAGGCGAGTGCGGATGCAACCAACTGTGCGCACCCTAGCCACACCGCGTGACGCGCAGGCTCGCTGAGTACGCCCGACGGGTCCGAGGGAGCCACGGTGTCGCCGTGCCCCCGCGCCAGCACGAACACCCGCTCGGCGAATTGCATCAGCGCCAACACACCACACGTCTCCTGCCCGACCACCATAATGCAGGAGAGAGTGAATGCCCGACGTCGGCCCGCATCACTGACTGCCACACGAAAAAATAGCCCATAAGTAAGCTCCTGTAGCATAACGGTTCGAGCCTTACAGACATAGTGGACATCGTGAGTCCCATTGTAGGTAGCTATACCGGTTTACAACTCGAGCTACTAGTGTTGCAGACGCCAAAGTTGAGACGCGTGGCGCCATCTGTTACGTGCCTGTGGAACTAAGCGAATGTTCAGAAATGTTCGAATAGATATTTCAGAATTTTGCACCGTGTTCAAGTAGTTTCCAAACAGATGTCGAGTCAGTTTGATTATTAAGAGCTTTACTGGCATATTTATGTTCCATTAGCAGAGTTAATCAAATATCAGAAAATGATCAGATTTATCCGAAAAAAAAAACACGGACCTGAAGGACGCTGATAAACTAGCAGTTACTAATTGAACCTGAAAACATTTGGTTGTATACGTCGCGCTGAAGTGAATATAATAATATTATGAACAGATGTCTCAAACCTTCTGTAGGTCATATTGCAATTACTGTGTCGGCTAAACTTTACCGACCTTCACATTATCAGCGTATAACGAACTAGTCACTAAATGTTTTATAAGTATACTAATGCAATATAATATAAGGTCCATACATTTGTATATTATACGATTACTTGTTCTAATGATTAATTTGAACATTAATTTTTATCATATGAAATTTTATTTATTTATTTCATACATGAAAATCTTACTGCTAGAAACATCAGTAAAGTTACTCAAATATTCACCTGAGAGCCAATTACAAGTTTTAACTTCTAGTTTCACACTAACAGAAGTTGTGTAAGCAAATGTTTTAGGAAAAAAAATAGAAAAACAGACAATCAAGAGAAATTAAATGAAATCACACAGTACTTAACTTACTTACCAAAAATTCTCAGTGACTTTTTGTAAGCTTTACCACAATGTTACATTATGCCTTATTGAAAAAAATACTATTTAAATGAATACTTGAGAATATTATTTCAGTTACTAATTTGTTAATCTTTAATTGTAATAGTTATATTTGATTATATGTCGATCTGTAGTTAGTTACAACTTCTCGTTGCCGTGTGTTTTCTCGCAGGCTCTTTCACATAATCGCCATTGTCGCTTAAACCGTAATGTGTAAATGAAGACTTCATCTACTTTATATGCTATACGTACACAAATTTTTAATATGCCTAAAGGGCGACACAGGTTTTCCTTCAGTAGGAAAGTTAGTCAACTCCGCCTTGAGCTCAGGTGCGTCGCGGTCCACGCCGCGCAGCCACGCCAACGCTTCCCGAGCTTTCTGCAACAAAGTATGTCTAGGAAATTAATTAGCTCACACTCAAAAGTTAAATCACATTACATTGATTAATACTATTTAGACTATTAGTCAAGGAGTGAATTATTAAGTCACTATAACTCACTCGTGGAAATAACTGAGTGGAAGTGATAATTTCTAATTTCTTTTCAAGTATATACTATTCTTTGCTTTTAGTTATATATTATCAACAATACCTAAAGTACACTAACAAAAACTACTAACGTACTTCGAACTTCTGAACAAAACAACAACTTCTGAACAAACAAGCCTTATTTAATAAGGCGTTGTAATGTGTTTGAATACTTTCATTTAATAACTAGCTACTGCCAGCGACTTCACTCGCGTGATTATTTTTTCCTGTTTATAACTTTGAAAATGACGAACTTCCATAAGACCGTTCATCCCTTATTTAACCCCCATGAACTTTATAAAAATCCTTTTCTTATCGGGTGTTCACAAAATAAAAATCATCAGCCACCAAGCTTGGTGACTCAGTCAGCCAGTCAGTCAGTCAGGGGAAGTAATATTATATGTTTAGATAAAGCAGGTGAACTACTAGCGTCACGTGTACATTTCTGTATCCGACTTCTAAAAGGAGAAGGCTTTCACTTCGACTGGTTTATTTGGTGTGCAATTCTTCTCTTTAATTGAATTGGTTTGTAGAAAATATTGTACCTCTAAGGGAGGAACAATATAGGTTATGATACATTTTTATAAGTAGTAGAAAAATACATCACCAAGTCATTATAATAGATATAATAGGCGATATTATAATAGAAATATAATATATGTTTTAGATTTCGTTTCCTAATCCTGCAATAATAGGCAAAAAGTAGAAACTCACCTCCGTGTGACCTTGCGAAGCGAGATACTGCGGCGACTCTGGCATAAATATGTACAGCACACCGTGAGCCAGAGATAGCAGCAAACAACTCCACAACACCGTTCTACGAAATAAAAAATTAACAATAAAAAAAAGTCACCTGCCGAAACCCGGGATTGAACCGGGGACCTTTAGATCTTCAGTCTAACGCTCTCCCAACTGAGCTATTTCGGCCCTTGATTACACAATATAATTCAAGTTTCATTTATTACAGTGTACTTACTATGTTTTTTTACAATGAAATCAGTCAGTATCCACTAAAAAAATTTGCACCTAAAAGCAGGTCAAGGGAGTGTCGATCAATTATATCTCAAATCTATTTATAAAACATGACAATGGAAATGTCTAACACTGATAAAACAAGTATGTGTTTTGATAACGGATGGTGGGCGTGGCTTACTGGTCACTACTCTACCTGGTAAAACATCCAATTGTTGCACGGGTACCTTCCGTAATTTATGATAAGAGCTTTAAGAGCTCTGCAGTCCCCACCTGGTGACCAGTCTGCTCAATTGCAAGCAAGCGAGCATTGCAGTGCATTTCCAACCCTTTTCAATAAATCACTCGCACAGTTATTAGAAAAGCGATATTCCTCTCGCTTATGATAAAGTGAGATATTAAACATCAAAAAATAAACTACTATTTTCCCCTTTGGGATTATGCTTAAGGGCCCCGCATTATGGTATTTGAACCCTGAAGGAAAAATAATATTATAAATTGCACAGTATATATATAATGTATATGAATAGTTACTCGTGCGGCACGCGGAGGTAGGCAGCGATGTACATGAGCAGCACACCGAGGTTGTTGGCGAGCACCAGCGCCGACACCGCCGCTCCACTCACCCGCTCCGGGCACATCTACAACACGACAACACCACTGCTGACGCTCATCGATATCACAGCACAGCGGAAAATCAGTAAAAATAAGTTACAAAATTTATACATATCTGAATGTACATATAATGTTGTAGGTGCGTAAATGTAAATTTTTTGTTGTCCCGGTAACGTTAAGCAAAGTTTTATTGTACCTCTCTCGCGAGGAGCGGCGCGAACGTCCAGGCGGCCGCCCCGCCGAGCCCAGCGCACGCCCGGGCCACCACCACCGGCCACTTGCCGCCGCACAGCTTCAGCGACCAGCACACCTGCATGTCTTTCGTGTTTATCTTCTGGTGCCTTACTCAAATACGACATTAAGAAAGATGTTTACCAATCCTACTTTATGCTATATCTGCAGATTATGGTGAATATGGTGAAAGAACAATGATTGTATTAGCTTATAAGACTTATTGTATTAGCGTATAACAATATTTATAAAAGAATAAATGAATTTTAAATGATTCACACTTCTGAGCTGTCCCTACCACTATAAGACACACATACAGACAGACTAAAATACAAGACGTCGAAAAGATAACGAGACCTATTTTCTAGGAGATCTTCTGCTGATATTTTAAACTGACGAAAATTATGTAGTTGACTATCCGGTTTCAAAATACGGATATCAGATAGGTACAAGTTTAAGGCCTGTAGTTATATCGTTTACTATTGCGTAATTAATACTACTAATACTACACCATAAAGAAAAAATGACGATGAAATACCAGCAAGTATAAAAATTAACAAACGGGTATGCCTGTTTTCATAGACAAGGTTGAGTAACAAAATATTAAATCTCTCAAAGAATTCGTAGTAGTCGTTCTCTTTAAGTAGAAATCAATTTGAAATGAAATAACATTCGTTTTTAAATGATCGTAAGTTGTTGTCATTGGCGAATTGATCATCAAATCGCAAGGTTTTTGTGGACGATTAACTGCTAGTAAAGGTGTAGTCGCAAGGTAGTTTAGTAAAGTCTGTCGAGTTCTGCTAGATTCAACGAGTCCTGTTTTTCGTCTTTAATCTTGTGTCGGCTAGACACCGACTGAAGAGATTAAAACGACTGGGCTTCTCGAATATCCATTATCTGATAAAATTGTATCCCTGTCATCTGTATGTGAAGCGTTGGGCATGGGTTCGATTCCCGCTCAATGCAACTATTCATAAGTATGAATATATCCATTTACATTGAAATAGTTGTTTGTTTCGTTGCCCATTTATTGATACAAACTCACTAAAAATAAGATATTTACTTAAGAGGCTAATATTTCGGCATCAAAGTACAAGATAGACAAGAAGCTCACCACAAACATGGCTGAAGTGGATATAACGGCAGTTTTTCTTCCGGCGGCAATCAGCCGCGCGCTCAGCGGGACGCCCACCAGCGAGGAGGTGAAGGTGACTGCCGCCGCCGCTACAGCTTGCACGTCACCGTTATCAGAGGTGCCCTCTGTGCCACCGTCGACGCTTTCGCCGCTGATCAGAGACACCCACCCCATCGCCAGGCCGAACGATATTGTTGGGATGTTTACTGAAACATGCAGGGCGTTTCAACCAATTGTTATTCAGCTTTTTAAGATTTTATATAGATAACATGTGATCCTAGCCAAGTCACAATTCAGTTTCGATCTACTCTCGATCTCACAACTGGCACAAAATGTATTTTCATAGTAAAGTATTAAAAACAAGGACATAGACATTTATTGCAAAAAACTGTGTAAAATTATATACTCGTAGATGTTTTGTAGTAGGTAAAGTTTGAACAGTTACCCAATCGGGCATTGCAATTGTAAACACTACAAATAAAAATGGAAGATTACAATGATTTTAACAAGTATGCAAATTATTTTGTGAGAAAATACTCTTGCATATTATAAAACACATTCTTGATTAACCATTTTTAGAACGTTCTTGAACTTTTTTTAATGAAATTTCTTTATTTCTAGCGGGAGCTTATTAAATACTCTCTTTGCTGTTATGTATGTGCTTTTGTAACATGTAATGTTACTAATATTGGGTAGGTTTATACTTAGAACCATTTTCCCCTATTACTTAAATATCCAACGTTGACTGTAATGTGATTATATCATATTGTAACTGAAAATTGAATTGTAATCTAGCAGATTAGATCTTAGTAATACCTTACTACTTAACTATGAAAATACCTTTTATGACAGTTGCGAGATCGACTGTTGATCGGAACTGAATTTTGACCGAACTTTTATTATGAGAATTGGCCTTCTGACAACTTTTTGACAGTGCGATCCATACGGTCTCGTCGTGGTAACATTTTACATTAAAATGCAGATACAACGAGACTATACAAAAACATTATTGTTTCTTTTATACATTGGGTAGTCAATAGCAACAATTTGATTCAAATGTATACATTAGAAATGGAATAAAATCACATTCACATGTGATAAATCATATGATTTACAAAACAACTGCTTCATAATTATTATTATTACGCTAGCACCAGACTCGCGAATGGTCTACATAAAAAAAAGCTCTTAATCTTTGATAAAAAGAATTTTGATTGATTTGAATGGCATTTATCTTTGTCTATGATGAAATCACAATCACATGTGAAATCGCTATAACTAAAACCAACCATTTCAACAAATGAATGTGATTTAAAAGCAGCAATAATTTCCATGTTTAGTATACATACCTATTTATACTCCTTGATAAACCAAAGTCAGTGGTGTCAATTATATATATATAACTTATGAAATATTTCAACTGATGAATGATTTGTTTAATGTCCATATCGTTTAGATAACACTCACCCAAATGTGATAATACGCATTATATCAGATTTGTACGACTGTTATCGTTCAAGGGCCCGCTGAGATCCACTGAGTCTGTGTCCGCGCCGACATACGTCGCCAGATGACGTTACGTATAGTATTTGATTGATGCTATTTTGTGATATACACACAACAATAGAAAATAAATAAAAGTAGTTTCCAAAATTCTGTGTTCTAAAACATGTTGAGGTTTAACAAATTATATATACACTTTGTACAATTTTCATACCGGCATGTACCGCAATAGATATGATATCAGTGCATCGCAAACCATCATTGCAATGGTATCACACCATGGCCGGTTTGGAAGTTTGTGATCTATCTTCATCATCATCATCTTTCTATCATTTTGACAATTTTGTTTGGGATGCGCGCCATGTCTAACATTGTAAAATGTTTTGGTTATTTTTTTGTAAAGTCGGTCCCTAGAAGCTGAAAGAAACCAGGGTGCAGTACCCACATGTCCACAGTGTGTTGTGACTGGTAAGGCCACAAAAATTTGGATATTAAAGTTAAATTTAAAAAAGAAAAGGTGCAATACTCGGCGAGTTGGACAGCACGTTGTGAACGGCTCGTGGAAAGTTAAATTAATCGTTTCCCATTATAAAAGTCAATAGCTGTTACGTTAGCGGGCCTTGCATAAATGGAAAGATATTGAATGTTGCAGGCTTGTTATCAAAATATCCCACAGCCGCCACACACTTAAATGAAATCGTATTGCGTTGAGTAATACTATGTATATGTAAAAACGTCCTTAGAATATTGACTTGACCTGATAGATATTATCCAATCCCATACTGGATATTATAATGACGTGGTTATTGGTGGTAGACGTTCGAATTATAAAAAATCGCTGTTTATTTTTGTAATTTCTCCGGATAATTGTTTTATATTTTTCAAACATAACTAAGTTTTTAGGCTATTAAGGGCAATTTCAAAACACATCAATTGTGTTTAGCCATTCTCAAGGTAATCACTGACCATTACTTACCAAGAAACAGTTCATATTTTAATTTATACAAATTTAATACGAACAGGATTAACAAGGACAATAAACAAGTTAATATATTGTGGTAGTCGAGTCCAGGAAGGATCATTAACACAATCGCGATACCACATTAGTGTTGTATATTTTATTTCATAAATTTAGGTGCGAATATGTTATTAAAACTCCACGGCGTTAGATGTTAAATATGTTTGTTGGTTGCCAACCGCAGATGGACATTACATGATTTTATACACACTGTTTTATTTTTAAAGTGTTATTGTGATAAGGCACTTTGATTTGAATTTGAGTACTTTAGTAGTCAATTAAATGGAAACACATTTCCGAAGCAGGTACCCTTTGGCGTCACATTTAATAATTATAGCAAATTGTATAGGAACGCTAATAACAGAAAATTAAACTCCTAATCTATTTAGATATATTGCATATATATTTACTTGTGTTTATATAACATATGTGTACATGTTAGCGCATGCCACATATCCTGAAATATGCGAAGTATACAAGTGCGACGCATGTGCAATGCACTCAGCAGCATACTCCTTTGTACGTCATAATGGTTGGTTCACTTTTTTCTAAACCTTTCGTTTTTTTATGGTATAAGGGGGCATATGAGCAGACGGGTCACCTGATGGTAAGCAACTACCGCCGCCCATGGACACCTGCAACTAAAGAGTCACAAGTGCGTTACTGGAGTCTGGTGACCTCACTCACTCAGTGAAAGGCAACGGAAGAATTGCTTATCACCGGTTTTATGTAAGGCCGTGGTATCACTCCGGTCGAGCCCATTCGTGCCGCAGCATGGCTCTCCCCCTTTTTGTTTTTTTTTTCGTGCGGAAATCCCCTCGGATACCACCTATGTGGTGGTGGCATGTCGGACTCGAACCGACTAAAACCGCACGCCGTCTCGGGTACTGGCATGGCTCTCTCCCGCTTAAAGCTTGTCGTGCTATGATGTAACAATGCACGCACAAAGCATGTAACAATATAACTGTGCGTATTACAAAATGTACTTTTAAATAATCAAATCGACAAAAGAGATCCCTAAACAGATTACTTATAAACATTAAAGCTCATGTTAACAAATTGACTTTCCGCAGTAATTGATCGACTGATTTTATCAGCTATCTGGTTGGGTTATGTTATAACAGCTATGACAAATTACGATTGGGTGAACCAAAGCTGTTTTAAAATAATTGCTACAAACGAACTTAAACGACTTTTTACACATCTATCAAATTTTCAAATTGTTCACAAAAGTTAATCTGAATACATATCGCATGACCGGCACAGCTAATAACATACAAAACTGAACAATTTGCTAAGAACTTAATAGCAAGTAATGATAATGAACAATTTCAGATCCTTTTTTATTTTATTCAGTTGTTAAAATAAGTAGGATTTTAAATGCTTATGCTCCTCCCCGTGCTCTACGCAGCTGGCCTCTACTTTGGCTGGAGGAAAGGCGTCAAGCCGCCACCTATTACTACCTCATACACAAAAATCATTTTTTACCAAAATGACATTAAAATAAAATGCACGTTAGTGACGCATACTATAAATGAAAATACTAATATCGTATTATTACAATCAAAGTACATCGTGGCTTTTAAAATGTATTATCAGAACACAAAACACCTATAGATAAACATCTAAGTAGGAACTCTTACGTACACATTTGCCATTTACGAAATCATTTCCTCTTTCTTTACAATTAAATATATTGAATGACTTTAACGATAACAGATAACGTACAAGAGAAACCTTTCTAGTTCATTTAAACCACATTAACAATTGTGCTACCTTTGACACTTCTTTTATCACTAAGTACCTACATACTAGACTGAATATAATGATCGATACACTGCAATGGCCTACAGTGGACGTACTTTTTACAAAAACTAGTCGCCCGTCCCTGCTTCATACGAATGCATTACTAAACAAAATGAAACTCTTTCAAGTTTTTACTACTCTTGTCTCAAATAACCATAACATTTTTTATGAAATTAACAGATGAAATATTTTAAGGAACATAACTGAATCTGTCAATATGTTCGAAGATCTTTGTACTGTTTTTTTTATCACTTATTCGCTTAATTTTTAGTAAGAATATTTCTAATGCAAATTTGAGTACAACCCTCCACCTTCCCTTGGCCCTACCAACCATCTAGGTTATAACGCGTGCCACATTTGACTCCTCGCTACATATTATTTATCCGTCCCTATAAATTTGAACACTCTCCCCTTTCTGAAGCTTGACGATACATAACAGCAGCTTCGTATCCGATCTTCTACATCTGTTATCCGCTGACATCGCTCCGATTTGCTCCTTAGCTCGTGCCACCAATACGCGAAGTCCCGTAGTGGCCTGAAGTTGACCTCCGAGGAGACCGAGTCGCTGTAGTCTGTTGTACATCGGTCCGTCTTCAAGTCAGTCCCATAATAAATTACAGTAATAGGATATGATTATTTTGGTTCCGCACCTTGATAAGTTTTTACTGTAAACAGATCGGTTGTTATGATGCGGTGCATGCGGTGTGGTGCTTGATTATTGATGTTTATCGAATGTTAAGCACTGCGATATATCTTTTAAGTTAAAGTATTTCACCAAATTCTCTTTTCATTATTACTCTACGAGTATATTTCCATGCCCGAATATTATATGTACCATATTTCTCTCTCATATCTTGCGATAGGGTATCATGCGAGCTGTTACGTATTGTTTGCACTTTATAAATAGATAAATTGTCCGTTAACCCAGTTTTAGAGACCTGCAATTAGGCAGATGTACAGCCTGTTTATTGACGTCCACTACTGATAGCCGTTCAACCCGTTTAACCGTGGTAATAATAAGCCTTTCTAAATTTGACCAAATATTATATTTCATCGGATCAAGCAGATTTTTAATGTATTTTTACTATTTTTTAAATATGAGGTAATTCCACGGGTCCTATAACGCCGCCAGGATGCTGTTAGCAGTGCCCCTCGCTCGACTCAATAAGGACGCATACGCTTACTTATTTTGTTTGGGAAGTTGTCGATGCGCTCCTCAGCAAACATCCCGGCGGCACTGCAGTGTCTCGTCAGCCCCATCGGCATCATTAATGTGTTATTATATTAGACTAGCGGGTCACCATAAACTCAATCACAGGCTGCACGTGTAGAGGACGGGTATATACGTATACGGGTAGTATACTTTAAAAGGCGTCACCTATACTTGTTTATTACAAAGTGCAAATCTGCGGGCGATCGTTATATACCGGCCAGCCCCTAGGCCAACTACCGGCGCTCCCTCTCCATGTCAAAGTTGTCTTTTAAGACTTCTGAGACTCAACCCCAAGTACTTAAACTTATCGACGTAACATGTACGTCAGTAGCTAAAAAATAATAAAACGTTTTGCCTTTACATCATAAATATCATTTAGCAGCATTCCATGTTACAAAAGTGACTTTGCGAACGCCCATCCGCATGGTGTAGCAAAACAGTACCACTCGTATCGAAGTCTGCACAAGGCGCTCACATGAACACAACAGTGCCACACTGCTCAACTCCGCGATTAAAGACGCATATTTGAAAAATACCAATATCTATCTAACATCGATCGTGTTTAAAAGTCCATCAAGTACAACACGATGGACTTTCATCATTTCATTAGTAGGTACTATTAACATGCAAGTCACAGCCCAATATCACATGCTTTAATTCAATTCTAATTTATAGAACTTATTACATTAGAAGGTGTGGTACCAGATAATAACATGTCAAAAATTATATTATTGTGTCCTAATCATACACAGATAATAGAGCCTACACAGGATTCATAATCCAAAAATGTTACATGTCATAATATACTAAGTTATATTGAGCTCTTTCAGTTAATTCTAATAATTCGCAACCAGGAAAAAAAGCGAATGAGGAAAGAAAAACAGGATTTCATTGTTTTGTTTGGATTATCATAAGTTGAAGTGTTACTTACTGAGCATTACCATCAGAGATTGGCGCGCGCAGGCGCGCACGCGGCTCTGGACCGCGCTCGCGCCGCGCGCCGCCACTGCCGGCTTCGGCTTCACGCTCATCTTACTCACACCTAATTAATTACACTTGTTAAACTCTTGATTATAAAAGTCTGAAAGAAGTAAGAATTGAGAGAAATTGTCGATAGGAACACTAATTCTGTGAAGGCACGTCGCTCGCCGGCTCCACTCATCGAGCTAAGCAACAACACAAAAATAATAAATAACGCGATACGAGTGACGTAGTACTAGTACAGCGATTTTCCGTCACCCGGTGTCGGAACGGCGGCGCGCTCTGCTGTACTGCGACTCGGCGGTGGCGACACCCTCTTTATTAAACCTTCTGGTCGGAAATCGCTCGATGCTCCAAGCAAAGCTGTTCCGAAATTGGACCGACGGTACTACTGACGATCACCTGGACATGTCATACGCCGCTTAGCCGATCCAGGAGTAGATGATCTAAAAACACTGGTATGGTGATACAACGGACACGCGTGCGAGGTACCGGCGCAGGACCATGCGAGTCAGTGCGGGTCCGTGTGGATCCGTGCGGGTCTGTGCGTATTAAACAGTTATAGACAAACGCTCAAATCATCGAGAGTTCAGCTACTGTGCGTCCATATGTACCCTTGATTAGAGAACTTGTTGCAGTTGTGTGTGGTCGTCGAGAGCATCGCAACACACGATACATCGCCACACGGAATGTTATAAAATACACCGTAATCAGTGATAAACTCTTTATCGACAACATAGCGAGAATTATTTAAAATAGATTCGACAACAATTACTAAAGTTACTATGTTTTTTAATTATTAAAAATGTTAAAAAAAAACTACTTTAGACAAAGAGCACTTAATATTGTAATCATGGTCAACAGCCTAAAACACTCCACTGCTGGACATAGGCCTCTCCTTAAAAAGAAGTTTTTGGCCTACTATACAACGCTAGTCAGACGGGTTGGGTTTAGGTTTGGGTATAGGGTATGTTTCAAGTTTTCCTTCTTTTAGTAGTTTGCTCCCATAGTCGGCTCTTACGACACCCATGGGATGTGTGGTGACACTCCGTATTCTCAATGCGTCACCACACGGATAGTGTATTGTAATATTAATTGCAAACTTCATTGCAAAGACTATAATAAATAAGACACTCAATATCGAACATGAATGCATAATACTGTAAGTAGAACCTCCTCTTTTTTCTAAAGTTGGTAAATAACAATAGCATTAATAACTGTACCCATATTTACTTGCTGACAATGGAACCACCACAGGAGAATACTTTTTCACAGATGACGGAAATATCTCCTCGTTTGTTGAAATCGCTCAAAGAAAATTCCTCCCGCACCGTCTACGGGTGATGTTGTGGTAACTTAACAAACACGTAATGTGTCTTTTGTAATGGTGAATTACCCAAATATTTTGAAAGCACGCATTGTAAGATTGCGTTATCATCAGGGTGTACCAAAAACCTTTGGTGGAACATGTCCAAGAAATGCCTTCCATATAAAACGTATTCAAAGCTGCCCAAATCGATTACTTATAACCGACTACTAATTGTAAAAAGCGCCGTATGTTTCACCGCAACATTTACTGTCTTCTCTTGCCTTAAGGATACAAATGGAATTCTTTACGTGATTGCACACTATTTCTAGTTGAGCTTTGCAATGGCTGTCGTGTAACACCTACAAATATAATTGTTTGAGAAGGGCTCAAAGAATACTTGAACTTTGTGGCCTTTGAATGAATGATCTACTTTTCTTTCTCGAAGGTTTGAAGCTCGTCATTTATTAGAAGGTTGGATCTGCGAGGAGAAAAGTTTCTTGAAAGCGCACAGTGGAGGTGCGCACCATATCTTTATGAGTGTATTTATATTAACAGTCATAGATCACCCAAAATGATCTCGAAAGTAAAAAAGCATGTCAATTATTTAGTTTTGTGTAATATTTATTAGTTAAGACTCAAAACTGATGTTTTCCATGTGGTGACGGATTAAGACTGCAGAGTGTCACCACCCCTATTCATCCCGTGGGTGTCGTAAGAGCCGACGTAGGAAACAAACTACGCAGGACAACAGTACTATAAAGAGAAGGAAAACTTGTAACACACTAACCCGTCTGGCAGGACAATAAATCTCCTTTGTAAGGAGAGGCCTACGTCCAGCAGTGGACTGTTAAGGGCTGTTGATGATGATTAATGACAGGACCACATAATCACATCATCATCATCATCATCATCAACAGCCTATACTAGTCATAATCACATGAGAGTACCTAATGTAGGTATTGTTTATAATTCTAATCAGTTGCATATTTACCTACCTTTAGGGCCAGCGGAAAGGTACCCGGGGCGGCAGGTCGCTGAGGCCGGCACTACTTTTACTCAGTTTCCTACTACAAGATTTTTACATAGAAAGATTTTGTAGATTTTATAAAAGGGGTTCATTCAACTTTAATATGTTATTATTATTTTTATATTGTCACCCAAGTACAACTAACCGAGCAACCAGAATAAACTTTCAACATGAATTTCACTTTTCTTAAATTACAAATCATTATCATAATCATTTAAGGAATATATTTTTCTCGCGTATCTTGTATGTTTGTTTGTAAATTTCATTATTACCTCGTATCTTCCAAATGGCTGGATGGATTTCGACAGTTATGGTATTGTTTAATCCGTCTCAAAACCCCAAGCGTTAAGGTTATTAAAAAAAATAACCAAACAAACCGAGTAGAGTATCAAAATTAAGAAAATTACAAGGAGATAACAAATATATAATTAATTTATATATTTCAATTAATAAGGAATTAGTTTTATTGTAATTATTATCTTATTGCAGTCGGGTTTTTATTTTTTTTGTATACGTATACATATTGTATACATTGAAAGCAACACTAAAGCTTAAATGGTAATTTTGGCTTGGTATAAAAGGTAGCTTCTGAACAAATATAGAAAACGAGTAAATACATTTACATAGAAAATGATGTAAGGTATTCACGAACATGACGCACGTTTCAGTCATCATCCAAGGTGACATTGAAGGTAGCCGCAGAAGTCAGCACACATGTCTCCATCGGCAGGACTTTAAGGCGAGCCTAACTTTCAGAACCACCAGTCGACATAGTAATAAACAAAACTTTTAACAAAAAAAAACCGATTTCAAAAAACATTATTCCAAAACAAATTAATATGCATTAAAAAGTAAAAAAATAAATGCATATTCTTCTACAACTTAATAATCAACTTACTTTTTCTACTCATCAATATGTAGGTACGATCTATGTGTTTACCACGCAAGAAGGTGGGTAGGTACCTACCCACTTCAAATCTAACTCAATATATAGGTACCAACATTGATATAATACTTATTTAACTCAATGGGTACCAACCTATGAATAACAAACAACGATCAAAATATTTTTTTGAGTTCTAAGTAAAATGAAATGAAAAATATTAGACTACTTAAGAATCAATCAAATGATTACGATAATATAATGTAGTTACAATTATTGTTATTTTTGGAGTCGGCGTCAAAGTATTAAAGTCCGTTTGTTTGGTTTAATTGGGTTCTGGTATTTTTTGCATTTCAAGGTCGCTGATATTGTCGTATAAAAGTTAATTTGCAAATGGGTTTAATTAGGTATTGGTATTCTGTCACAGTACTAACAGTATATTGTCGATCGTATTAAAGTTGATTTTTTTTAAATATTTCTATGATAAATGATATTTATTTCTGTAAGTAAATCTTTTCAGATATTTTAAAAGTCGGACTTTACAGCTAAAAAGAGCCGGCATTTCCTAAGACACACAAACTACAGAGGTGTCTTTTTTTAAGTCCGTAAACAAAGTTAAATAAAACTGTGCGAGTACAGTATAGGGTCTAGGTGGACCTTTTGAAGAAAGGTTTTCTTAAAGTATTCTCGTATTATTATTGCAAGGTATACCGTAGTGTTTCCTTGGCTGACACCGACTCCAAAAATAACAATAATTGTAACTACATTTACTATCGTAATAATTTGATTGATTTTTAAGTAGTCTAATGTTTTCATTTCAATTGACTTAGAACTCAAATAACAAACATAAAAAAAGTACAGTCGAATAGAGAACCTCCTCCTTTTTTTGAAGTCGGTTAAAAACAGTAACAACTGATCGTTGTTAGTGCTTTTTGTCGAAGTTGAAATGTAAATAATTGATTTCTAATTAATATGTTCCTTTATGAAATAAGCTATTTATATCACTAAATATTTACTGAATTACAGATTCGGCTTCTAATATTCCAGAAGGTAACCTTATATATTAAGCGGAAGGCCAGCAGTCAAGAATTACAAAAAAAGGTAAAAAGAAGAAGGACATAATTAATAAAGCAGCTAAACATTGATCAGAGCAAAATAGATAAATTCGCGCTCGCTTTTAATATATGTGATCGTCAGTGGTGTGGATATTGGTATCGAACTCTTTGTTGTGCTCCATTGATATTCTCGCTGGTAACCACAACCAGTACCACACCGCGAGGCCTCGCACTGGCTTATATTTTAGTACTACTAACTGCCTCATAAGGAAGCAATTTCAGTTAGACGCTCGTATTGTCGAGGTGAGTCTGTGTACTTTAGTATGTTCTTGCGAATTATACCTTACTCACGTACATATGTATTTAAGTATTATATACATATTATGACACGACTGGTTTGTTGTGAAAAGAAACGAAAACATTACTTAGCACTGGTTTTCTGTGAGGCCGCCGTATCACTGGTCGAGACGCCCACCGTGTACCGCAGCATGCCTCCCTCACAGCGACAGTCACTCCTTTATAAGAGTAAGCGTTAAGATATTAAAACGCTATGGCGAGATAAGATGATAGATATATAAAGACATGATTATTCACGTCGTCCAGACTTTGTTCGCGGTTCATAGTGGTATGACATCCATAAGTACAGCGCGTGCCTCGCATCACCGAGTGCGAACCTAGCAGCCAGTTCGCCTTGTCTCAGTGACGGCGGATATCGCATCGCGCATACTAACTCATAATGGATGTTGCACCCACTCTATTGTTTGCTTTGTGATCAACGATACAGTGCCAGCGAGTGCAGCATCAATCTGAGCACTAAATATTGAGTAAATCTGATAAAAGTTGAAGTCAGACTCATACTTGGCAATTCCACTATTGGCACACGAAGCCATTCAGGGTCACTTTTGACCCGCGGTTACTTCGTTGTGGTAAAGCCTTGCGGAAGACTAATATTTCAGAGACCCATAGGGCATAATAAAACAATGTATGTATGTTCTTAAATTCATTCATTTTGCACCTGTAGCTTAAGAACTAATGCAAGCCAAAGTTCCTTGACTGACTCTCTCACTTATACTAACGCATCAAAGTTATTTTAGAAGACACACAAGCTTCAAATATTAAATACAATTGGTGGTTAGCTTTAAGTATACAGCGAAGAAAATAAAAGTAAACATCCTAAAATGTCAGTCCTATTATTAATGTGTTGGTACCAAGCACGTGCCCAGGGCCCCTCGATCGATAGGGCCCTGGGCCAATTCTTGCCAAGTCACCCATCAATAATAATCGATATTTATTACCGAAAGACATATTTATTTTAAAAAAAAACCAGCGATAATGACTGACTACTATACTTTCTTTGTCTATTATAATAAAATAGTGCTCAGTCAAGGTCGTAGCGTCCCATTACCCCTGTAACCTCATACATACATATATAGTACAAGTCTTTCAAAAATACTTATGCAGCTCATAAAACTTTCAGTGTGGCCTCACACTGAAAGTTTTTAGAATAGGCCAGTAAGAAGTTTAGTAAGAAAAGCTGTAAATGAATTTAGAATTTTCGATTTTCGAGAACTTTTTTTTAATCTGTATAATATGTCTAATGATTTTGTATGTCATTTGTTTCTATAAATTGGCGACAATTTAAAAAGTGTCTGTTGTGCATCAAAATAGATTTGAGAGAAAATTTTCGCGCAATGAATTATTACGACTTTCATTGCGGTCGTACTAAACAACAATGTTACGATAGACTTCGATGGGCATTTCATCACAAAGGTTTAATCAGTTTAAACGTGGTCGAAGCATACTCACTGATGATTCTCGAGAAGGACAAAGGGCTTTGTACTAAATGTATAACTCATAATTAACGGAAGATCAAAAACTTCGCCTTTTGAGTGGTGCCGCTCAGTGCCTGAAAATATGACCCTCCGTCATACTGACTCGAATGCTGTATTTGACATCATCACAGGTGAAAAAAAGCTGAATATATTGTTACAAACCCGAAACCAAAAGACGATCTGCGCAATGGGTGTGAAATCCCGACTTGTCACCTTGTGAGCTTTATTTATTTCCAAAAATAAAGATAAACTGAAAGGAACACGTTTTATGAACCCTGAAGATGCCGTGGCTGCGTTTGAAAAAGGCGTAGATGAGATCCGTATCCAATGGTTTATAAGTTTTTTTAAAATAATTTATAAGTTAATGTTCAGACGCACCTAGTGACGTTTCATTTCGCTTATTAAATGATTCAAAAATCAAAAGTTGCAATAATTATTCTGATTTTTCATAATAATTAGCAGTAACTTAATTAATTAAATACGTAAATAACAAATCAACTAGAGGTTCTTTAATTTAATTGATTCTTGTTATAAATATATTTATGTATGGGTGTAATCATCATGGTTTTGCACAAATGCATCAAAAGGAACGTCGTAATGTTTGTTTACGAAATATGTACAGAAAATATCAATGCATTAGGTTATCGCTTGAAAGGGAGACGAGATAACTTACTGTTAAGAGAAAAAAAATTATGTATTTTATATTATTATATGTATTAATCGAAAATAATTGGTCTGGAAGGGCAGGTGTAGTCGAATACTGCTGCGATGCTTAGGAAGAACACTTGGGTACTGTGCACATGTCATGAAAGTTGTGAGCTACCTCGGGTGGACCGGGCATCAGCCGACCATAATAGCACCAGCAGCCTATCTCGATGCTGTAGTTATAAGAGAGGATGACGAATAAAATATATTTTAGACAAGACGTTTCTATTTTCCTAATGTTCGATTATCTGATCTATACCGAAGTATGGTAAGTAAAATAAAAACATGGTCGCTAAAAACTGTACCTACTATATTTGCCTTCAAATCGACTATTTTTTATCCTAACCTCAATATTATTTTTAGAAATAATAAAGTATCCTGGCTACTTATGTTATTTGCAGACAGGATGGTGTTTACTACACGAAAACGATCTAATCTCACCAGATGGCGGCCCGCCAGGCTCGGGAACGGGCCAGGTATCGCAGACGAGTCAGGCGCCGGAGGTCGCAAAAACTGGGCGTGATAGGTGAGGCCATCTGTCACCCTAGCAGAAGCAGGCTAGGGTGGCGGCAAGACGACGAAGCGAAGGGAAAGGGAACATGGGGGTTCCCACACAGGAAGGGGTCATCTACCCGCCGTAGATGGCCCGAGGTACGTCGGGGTACCAGGTATTTCCTTTCCATGGTACACCTGATTCCCCGGCTACTGGTACCCGAGACGGCGTGCGGTTTTTAGATGGTTCGAGTCCGACATAGCCACCGGTGGGTGGTATCCGAGGGGATTTCCGCACAGAAAAAAAAAAAAGGTAGTTACTTCTAGCTAGTCAAGCCGATGTTGTTGTGTCCAATGTTCTTCTATCACAACTGGTTGCCATGAAAGTCTAAAAAATCCTCGTAGACAACTGGTTACGAAACACAGATGCGATGGCGGCCAAAATCCTTTGGAGTATCCTTTGGATTTTTTCGTACCTCGGCAATTGTGAAAAAATCATACTGTTGGGTTACCGATTATGCCATACCCAACCGTAACTACACCATTCATCGTAAGTAAAAGAAAAATACAGTTTACGAAAGGAGTAACGAACTATCTTCAGGGCATTGATCTTTGACTCTGCCGCTAGTTTGCATGTGTCTAATAAATTTGCATACCCGATCCTAGATGTCGTTAAACGCAAACTTTTAATCTGTTTAAAGCGTTCTGAATTTTTTGTAATATTTCTTACATTTGTCGTACTCTTCTGTACCAATATGACAAAAATACCTACTATGAAATTAAAACTGGGCTATAAAATGTTGTATAGATAAAAGTTATAACGCCTTCATTATTGTGAAAACCAAAGTATTTTTTTTCGTGACAGTAAATCTTTTTGCTCGTTCAGTTCTAAACCTGAATGCATCCATAGTTTTAGACTTTTTGAAGAGAGGGACGGACGAGACGAACGTCAAATAATTCGTGTTTCGTGTCAATCAAACCTTGAACAAGGAAATGATAGTTATGAACGATCGTGTGTTTGGATAGCACGTGTGCCTTGAAAGTTTACGAATATTAAGTGTTTTTGTGATCATTGGACCAAATCTGTGACTTCTTGTGTATATATATTGTAGTACTAACCGGGATAAGGTATTGTGACGTTTTAATATAATATATATTGTCTTATATGAAGACATTCATTAGCAATGGGTAAAGAAAAACCCCCCGACCCTCCTGATGATAATTCACCTCCAACTCCTACTTTTTCCTCTCCCCCAATCTTTCCTACCGCTCCTCTTACCTCAGTAAACCCATTGACACAGTTTGCAGAAGTGGTTTGCAGTATTCCTGACGCTCAAAACCGGAAACGTCCAGTTGAGGAAGAATCCTCTTCTAGTCGTCCCACTAAACAATCGAAGAGCCAAGTAGCTCGAGACTATTATACAGCAGAAGATAAAACTTCATTCATTGTGCATGTTTCGCGGATAGAACTACAACCCAATTCGGGCACTACTCTCCACCCAGTGTCATTAGGCATACTCTTATACAAAAACAATATAAGTAATATAATTAAAGACGGAATTAAAAGAGTTGGTCGGAATCGAGTGTCTATCGAGTTCTCGTCTGCCCAAGATGCCAATGCCTTTTTAAACAATCCCATCTTACAAAAAAATAAATTTAATGCCTTCATACCATCTTTTAATATCACGCGAATGGGTGTCATTAGTGGGGTGCCAGTTGACTTGACTGAGGAAGAGGCAATGGATTATATATCTGTACCCTCAGGCTGTGGCCGCATCCTAAAAATCAGACGAATAAATCGCAAAGTCACAATAGATGAAGTCACCCACTGGAAACCCACTGAAACATGCGTCATAACCTTTGATGGTCAGACACTTCCCAAGAGAGTGTATTGCTGTTACACATCTCTCTCTGTACAGCAGTATATATACCCAACCATCCAATGCCACAAATGCTGTAGGTTTGGTCATGTTGCGGCAGCCTGCAGGTCTAAGCCCCGCTGCCTTAAGTGTGGGCTTGACCACCCAGGTAGCGGTTGTTTTGTTGCTGCGGCAGATGCTTTCTGCATTCTTTGCTCCGGGAGTCATTTCGCTAACAGTAAGGATTGTCCGGAGTATGGAAGGCAGCGGGCAATTAAGACATCTATGGTTGAAAAAGCCATATCCTACATAGAAGCAAGTAAACTGATACCTGCTACGTCCCGCAACTATGCTAATGCCGCTAGAAGTCAACCCACCGAATCACATCGCAAAACAATTTTGCTTAAACCTAGATCCCACGCTCCTCTTGCACCATCCTATGACAAAACTGCTCAATATAACATCACTAGCACTCCCTTATCCACACAGCCAAATGGCTGTGGCCTTTCTAACACAAATATCCAACCCATTTCCAATCTAATAACACCACCAATTATTGAATTGTTTATTGAAATTGTAAAATCCTTTATGTCCCCTAATATCCCTAATTCACCGTCCAACGTTGCTGAAAAAATTATTAAACTTTTACTCAATCTTAAAAATGGCTCCACAGCTGAGACTTCTTCAATGGAATGTGAGGAGCGTGTTTCATAAGAAGCATGACCTTACATTCCTCTTAAATAAATATACGCCTGTTGCTTGCTCTATCACAGAGACTTGGCTAAAACCATGTCTTAACTTTAGTGTGCCACACTTTAACACTCTCAGATGCGATAGACAGGATGCTTATGGAGGGTCAGCTCTCCTCATTAATAATAGAGTCTCGCAATCTATCGTTGCCCTGCCCACCACTATTGATGACATAAATATGGTTGCCTGCAAAGTTGAAGGTATTACGCTTATATCTATTTATATTGCTCATCCTCATAGAAATCTCTTACCTACTATAAAAGGCATATTTCAGAATATCAATGGGCCAGTGATTATAATGGGTGACTTCAATAGTCATCATTATAGGTGGGGCTCTGAACGGTGTAATGCGTTTGGGGAAGGCTTGGTGGAGATCATAGATGACCTTAACTATGTCATACTTAATAATGGCTGTCCTACCCGCCGATCTCTGCCTGGTCAACTCAAAAGCTGTGTGGATCTCACATTCTGTTCAGCTGATTTAGCTACTGCTGCTCAATGGTATTGCTCAGACCTGTCACATGGCAGTGACCACTATCCCATAGTTATTTCAATTTCAGGTAAAACTTTCTTAGAAAAAAGCCCTCCCCCTTTATTAAAATTCAACCTAACTAATGCAGACTGGTCTAAGTACACTGATTTATTGGAGGATAGAGTAAACGCTTTTCCAAATTCAGATCTTCAAAGCCCGAGTCTATCTAATCACTGCCATGTACAGAACTGTCTGGAGAATCTCATTAGCGCCATCATCTCATGTGCAGAGCTAACCTTTCCCCTAAAAAATTCGGCTCGGGGTAAAATACCGTCACCGCCGTGGTGGGATCAGGATTGCACTAGAGTTGTCAGGGAGCGGAAGGAGGCAGAGAAGAGATATAACAGAAACATGAACACCCATAACTTACTGTCTTATAAACAAGTTCAGGCTAAGTGCAAAAGGCTGCTACGACAGAAAAAACGAATAGGGTGGGTCGGGTTTTGCACATCCTTATCACCATCTACTCCTCCATCAATAGTATGGAAAAGTATAAATAGGTTTAGATCGGGATGCACTCCCAGAACCTCATCTCCTATGAACCGCGAGACAGCTGAACTGTTTTTTGATAAAATAGCTCCTTCTTACGTACCCTCTATAGAAGAGAGTGAGTGTGTGCCACCCAGCTTGGATTTAGAAACATCTGACTTGTCATTCTCCTCTCAGGAACTAGATATGGTGCTTGATCATGTCCAGGACTCAGCTCCTGGGATTGATGGAATACCGTACTCCTTCCTTACCCATTTTGGGAGCAAAGCAAGGGAATATTTCCTTAAAATAATAAACTACTGCTATGAAAGCGGTTCAGTCCCCAATCAGTGGAAAGAACAAATAATCATCCCAATTTTAAAGCCAGGCAAAAATTCAGACGACCCAAATGGATACAGACCAATCGCTCTATCATCAGTCCTGCTAAAAATCTTCGAGCACCTGCTTAAAAATCGGTTGGAATGGATTGTGGAGTCTAGAGATTTACTTCCAAGCTCCCAATTCGGGTTTAGAAAAGGACTCAGCACTATGGATAGCGTTGCAATGCTCACCACAGATATCCGAATATCCCTATCCCGAAATGACTCGGTAGTCGCGGCATTCCTCGACATAACTTCAGCCTATGACAACGTCCTTCTTCCGATCCTCAGGCAAAAATTGCAAGAGCTGAGAATCTCAGCAAGAATGGTACATATCATATGCCAAATCACTATGTCACGCTCACTGACTCTCAGGGCCCAAGGGGAAGAGCTCGGGCAGCGAAGGGTATGGAAAGGCTTACCGCAAGGCTCCGTTCTAAGCCCTTTGTTGTTCAACTTATATACTGTAGATTTAAGTTCATCCCTTAACAACAATTGCCACATACTACAGTATGCTGATGACCTGGCTCTATATGTGACGAACCAATGCATTACTGACGCTACCACATCCCTATCAATTTCTCTGGAATCTTTAAACCAGTGGTTGCTTGATCATGGACTGAACCTGTCTGCTTCAAAAAGCATAATAGTTGTATTTTCAAGGAAGAGGGTCATTCCCCAGATAGGTATAAACATTCAAGGACATAACATCCCTGTGGATACAAAGGCAAAGTTTTTGGGTGTATACTTGGACCATAAAATGACAGGTAATCACCACCTTAACTACTTGGTCAAAAGGTGTGAACGAGTCATCCCTATTTTGAAAGCTCTGGCTGGTGTGTGGTGGGGAGCTCACCCATACACCATGAAGCTGATCTATAACGCCCTTATCCGCAGTGTAATGGATTATGGTGTCTTTTTAATAGGCCCCTGCAAAAAAGGGGCCCTTACGAGCCTTGATAGGGTTCAGGCCAGGTGTCTTCGGATCATTACTGGGTGCATGAAATCTTCTCCTATAAATGCATTACAAGTTGAATGTGCTGAACCCCCTTTAGAATTAAGAAGGCAATATTTGGCAACGCGTTTTATATTCCGTCTAGTATGCAGAAATACCCATCCCCTTATTCAAAAATTAAAGTTTCTAAATTCCCTTATAAACTCTACTCAGTATTGGAGACATAAGGATATACCTTTCATTTTAAAAGCTTTCCACTCCTTTGAAAACATAGAGTGTCCCTTAATCAGTTTCGAGAGGCTCCCCTTGTTTAACTATGAATTAGAGGTATTATATTTTAAACCAAATATTTTATTTAATATTGGCATATCCAAGGGCAATCCTAATTCTGAAGCAGCCTTTAATGCCTTGACAAATATAAAATGGCATGATTTCCAGAGATTCTTCACTGACGCCTCAAAACTGTCACAGGAGGATGTCACTGGTTCTGCTGTTTATTATCAAAATTCTAAAATAATTTTAAAATTCAAATGCCCAAAGGAATCCTCTGTATTCACAGGTGAGTGTGTAGCCATTCTAGAGGCCTGTATATATATACAGACACATAACATTAATAAGGCTGTAATCTTCACTGACTCTTTGAGCTGTCTCAAGGCCCTAGAACAGAACCCCTACAAAAGCAAATTACACAGCTCCCTTATTTTAGAAATAAAGAAACAACTCTTTAAATGTTTCATGAAACAAACAACAGTCCAGTTAGTGTGGATCCCAAGTCACTCTGGCATCAGGGGCAATGAGTTGGTAGATATGCTGGCCAAAAGTGCCATCTCAGCACCATCTGTAGACCTTAAGCACTACTATAATCAAGGTTATGACTTATTGGCTGTACCCAAAAAGATACTGGTGTCTTCATGGCAATCCCAGTGGAATGAGTCCAGCAAGAAGAAAGGCAAATACTACTATGCAGTACAACCAAACATTACTCCAAAGCCTTGGTTTTACCAACACAAAAAAACTGCAAAAACTGTAATATCTGTAATCTGTCGTCTACGCTTGGGCCATTGTTGCTCCCCAGTGTTTCTACAAAAAATTCGTGTACGAGACTCCTCTCTATGTGAATGTGGCCTTGACGAGGGGACCCTGGAACATATATTTTTTGATTGCCCCCTTAATAACTCACTCCCCAGTCTGTACAGTAAACTAACAAAATTGAACATCCCCCTTCCTATAAACTTTGCTTCCCTTCTGACCCATTCCTCCCGTCCACTACGTGTATGCCTTATGTCGTTCATCAATTCCAATAATATCAGACTCTGACTTGAATCCTGATAATGTTTTGTCAATACTAATGTAGTATCTAGTTATTATTATTATTATCTATTATTATATATCTGTTTTATATATGTATAATTTGTATCCGTAAGTAGCAGTGTGTTGTATTTGTAATATTTGTTTCAGTGTCCTAACTCCATAACAAGATTCACAAAGAAAACAAAATTTTAACAGGAATACCTGGTGTTCGTTCTCTTATCACATACATTTCAGCGCACGACTGACATTGGCAGAATTGTCGACATATCGGCATCGTTTGCCATAGAGAAAAATAGAATAGAATAGATAGTTATGAACACAAACTCGAGATAAAGCTAATTGATGATTAACATCAATGTTGAAATAAGTCGTCGGCGATAGCTTAACGCTGTAGCATCATTTCAGTGTCGCATAGTTGTGTTGTACTCACAATGTTGTCGCGCTACGTGGTTTCGCAAGTGAAACATAATTCCTACTTCCTGGTGGGTCTCGCGCTGGGACTATGGGTGTCATTGGCTGTAATTCCACTAGACGAAGAGCCTTCCGTAGCATGTTCCAGTCCTATCGTAGCTGTGCCCGCTGATGACGAATATGAACCACATCGCGAGGAGCGCCTTCTCGGGCCTGCGGGTCAGACCGTCGGACGCAGTATACAACGGCCTCGGTATTACAGCAACGAATTAGGCATGAGAGGTATATATAAAATGTACAGCAATGTAACAATCCAACAACCTACTTGGTGGTACACAATAATATAGATTGTTCTTAGAATCTTACGTTCGCGACTAAACTGGTGCAACATTGTGTTTAAAGATGTATTGAGAGAGACAATTTGTATTTAAAAGTAAAGTTCTACTAAAATGCAAAACATTGGTGCTAATTCTGTTGTTCGAAAACTCTCTAAACCAAACTAAAAATCACTAAAAAAAGTTTTTGTCTTGTCAAATATTACCTTTTCAGAATAGGAAACGTTTTTTGAGAGAGCTAAACATTTTTTTTGCGATTTTTAGTTTGGTTTAGAGAGTTTTCGAACAACAGAATTAGCACCAATAGTTGTTTATGAAGGAATTTTATAGTATGTGACCCTTGTTTGTTCCAGCATCTTTACTAACTGGGGTGTTGAGTTCTGAAGAAGCTTTGAAGAGCCAAATAGCAGCATTAAACCACACTACAGCCCGTCTGCAGCCTGCATTGAAGTTCTTCATTACTGCTAGTGCTATGAGCTCTGTCCCCGGCTTAGCCAATGTAGTGGGCTTTACTGATACAAGAGAAATACTGAAGCCCTTTCATGCTCTTAAATATCTAGCAGATAACTATCTAGAAGAATATGACTTCTTTTTCCTGGTGTCAGACACAGCATTTGTGAATGCTCGACGCCTGACAGAGTTGGTGTCACAGCTGAGTGTCAGTGAGGATGTGTACATGGGCACCGTAGCTGAGGACGACAGTCACTACTGCTCACTAGGTATGTCGACATAAATGTTACTTTTCATTTACCTATTTGTTGGCTGTCCATACCACTGGTGTCTTGTGTGTATCTTAGCCACTTGATGGTTTTGGACCCAGTGATGTGCATCTGACTTATTTAGGTGAGTGATTCAATTATTTGGTCAGTCAGTTCATTCAATACCTCGTTTAGTAGTAGCTAGTTTGGCTTGTGTTTCATTTTAGAACAACACATTAACACTAAGAAATTAACCATAATGACATACATATATCTGGACCAATGCAAAGGTTTATACTGGACTGGCCTGTTAGTGTAGTGTTCAGTGACCCTGACTGACCCCACAAGTTGTTGGTTCAATTCATTCAATTCCCACCCAGGACAAGTATTGTGTGACAAACATGGTGATTTGTTCTGTGTCTGGGTGTAATTTATCTATAATATAGACATATCTAGAAATATATATATTATATAAGCAGTCTGGTAATCATATGGTATGAAGTTTGGGATTAGACTGCCATGTCTGAGATGTCTCAAGTGCTTATTATTACACGAACATGTTCATATGAAGAGTAAACTTTTAATTGCAACTCAAACACTACTGCATTCTTCATACAATTGCTTTTAGAGAGATAGAAATATCTTTATTAGACCAACTTTTTATATTCCATTAGACCTAATATGTATATAAATTAGCTATTCCATAATTTGTGTCCAGTTTGAAAGAGTTTAGGACAGATTTTGTATGTAAATTATATTGGTATTGTTTGTATTTTACATAATTCTTGGTAGACCAATCACTGTACTACAGGTATACCTTCTTGTGTCTAGAGGGTGCTTTTTCAGGAGAGGAGGGTTTATTCCATTACAAGTGTTACACCTGGAGGCTACACGGTGGAGAATACTAAAACGAGATGTGTGTTTCAGAGGGTGGAGTGTTGTTATCAAATACGGTGCTTCGTGCAGTGCACAATGAATTGGACTGGTGCGTTCGGAACTCCTACTCGCCGCACCATCACGAGAACATCGGACGCTGTGTGTTGCACGCGGCGCATCTCTCTTGCACGCCGCAGTTACAGGTTAACAGTTCGTTTATTACTTTATCGGACAAGTAAAGAGCTGCTTCATTTTTCCTTCAATTATAGAGTTTTTACTGAAGTTTAATTCTTATAGTGTTTACTTTTTTATAACACGGATACAAACATATTCTCGACGAGCGCAGAAGCCGAGGGGCCCTTCTGAACACGGCACAAATGTCCACAGGGCGAAACCTATAAGTCGGTTCGGGCCGCCGTGTCCGAGAGCGGTCCGTCGCTGGGCGAGGAGTTGGCGGACGCCGTGACGGTGTTCCCCGTGACTCGCGCGGCGCACCTCTACACGCTGCACGCGTTCGTGTCGCGCGTGCACCTGCAGCGCGACCGCGCGCTCGTCACGCGCCTGCGCGCGCAGCTCTGGCGCGGCGCCGCGCGCCACCCGCCCGGCTACCGCAACGCCACCTGGCCCGGCGGCCTGCGCGCCGACCCCGGCCTCGCGCCGCCCCTGCCCGACACCAGGTGACACCCGACGCTCCACGCTCGTCGCGGCGGTCGCTCGACGAGAGACGGACGATCTAAACTTTTACTATATATTAACGAAACGCTCGCGTTCGATCGACAGATTCGACCACCTGCGCTGGATCTCGTTCAACGCCACGCACGCCTTCTACCCGGACGATCACCGCGAGGTGGCTCTCGTCGAGGGAGCCCATCGCGAGGCGCTCGACGTAAGTGTCGCCGGCCGTAGGGGGGGGCCCGCGTACCGGTACGCCTAGTAACCGGAGTGTGCCCGCAGCTGGTGGTGCGGTCGGCGGAGGCGTGGGCGCTGCGGCGCTGGGAGGGCGCGCGCTGGGCGCGGCTGGTGGAGGGCGCCTGGCGCTGGGAGCCGGCGCGCGCGCTGCGCTACCGCCTGCTGCTGCGGCTGGGCGCGGGCGAGCCGGCGCGGCACGGCCTGCGCCTGCTGGAGGTGGCGCGGCCGCTGGGCGCCGTGCGGCTGGTGCCGGTGCGCTACGTCACGGAGAGCGCGCGCGTCACGCTGGTGCTGGGCGTGACGCCGGACCGCCGCGGCGCCGCCGACGCGCTCTCCTTCCTGCAGCGCTACGAGAGCGTCTGCATCGATCAGGACAAGAACACCGCTCTCGTCATGGTCAGTGCGTTTTCTCTTCTCCGACGGTGGGGGGTCGGTCGCTCTCGCGAACCGTATAGAACGTCACGTAGAATAGAGTATTTTATTTTGCAAATATGGGTAGTACACGATAGGTCTTACGGTACGTTGAAGCTCAACCATATTTTACCAGTGGCGTGCAAACATTTTTTGTATTAGGCCAAGAAACAGGCTTTTAGACTCGATCTTAATAATAATATTAATTTTAAGTCTTAACATTAGGTAATAAAAATCAGTAATGACACAATAGTAAACATACAATAAAAACTCCACAATAGACATCAAGATAATATATCCATAATCATAACACTTCAAAAAAAAAATCCAATAAAAATTCTGTTACACTGTATTTATCTACTAGAAATTTACGTAGTCTACTCTTAAACACAACTGTTTCCAAATCTTTCCCCCCGCCCGGCAGTTTATTAAATATTAGTGGTGCCATACAATAGACACTTTTACGCATTAACGTGGTTTGACAACTTTGGTGACGTAATAAGTACAGGGTAATGTCAAAAATATGGTTTTGCAACCGTCACCAGTTTTAAGTTTGAACATTGATCGGAGGTTTTTTTTTTTGAGCCTTAAATGTTGAATCTCTATCAGTCGAATTTCCTTAGAATATGACGCCGTAGCGTAAGCGAGATTCCACTATACCGTAATAAGCAGTGAGAAGTGCTTTATTGTTTACTATGGAGGATAGTCTATGTAAAGCATATGCCGATGTATTCAATTTTTTGCACAGAATCTCTATATCTGCTTTCCAGTTTAAGCGGTTATCAATTTGTAGACCTAAAAATTTCGTATCGCTGGCCTCGTTTACGACGTATCCTCGTACCGTATACGAAGATCGGGTACGTCGGGTGTACGCGTCTGAAGCGCATCGTCTTCGTCTCGCTTAAATTTGTAATCGAATTATTTTTGTCTAGCCGTCTCGTTATACGATCGAGAGAATCGTCGACGTCGATTTCGTACGCGGTCGCACTTTCGTAAGGGATCGCTACGGTACTGTCGTCGGCGAACACGGTCGGACGTCGCTCAATAGATTTTGGCGTGTCGTCGATATATAACATGAACCGCTCGACGGTTCGTTCGTTCCCGGCAGGTCATAGTCAACGAAGGTAACGACACCGCGGCGGCCGCCCCCCTGCGCGCCGCGTTCTCAGCGCTGAGCGCGCGCCACGCGCAGGCGCCGCTGCGGCTCGCGGACAGCGCGGCCGGGGGGGGGGGGCGCGGCCGAGCCCGACGGCGCCGCCCTGCAGCGCGCGCAGCTCGCCGCGCTCGACGCCGCGCTGCCGCTGCTGGCGCGCGACGCGCTCGTCCTGCTCACCGTGCCGCACGCGGAGTTCAGTCAGGACTTCCTCAACAGGGTGAGCGTTCGGCGACGGGGTCCGGGCGGGTCGCTCGCCGTTCTCTATTTTCTGACCGTCCGTCCGTCGCAGGTGCGCATGAACACGATCGCCGGGTCGCAGTGGTACCTGCCGCTGCCGTTCGCGCGCTACTCGCTGTACTCGCACCCGCGCTTCGTGGCGCCGGGCGGCGGCAAGCCGGCCACCAACACGGGCCGCTTTAACGAGCGCGCGAGCCTCGTGTCGGCCTTCTACCGCGCCGACCTGGAGGCGGCGGCGGCGACGCGGCGCGGGTCGCGGGGCGCCCCCCCCGCCGAGCTGGCGCGCGGCCCCCTGCACTGCGTGCGCGCGCCCGAGCCGGCGCTGGTGCTGGCCCCGCGCCCCGCGCCCTGCCCCGCCGCCGCCGCCGCGTGCTGGCGCCGCGTGGCGCGGGGGGGGGCGGGGGCGGGGGCGGGGCTGGACCTGGGCGCGCGCCACTCGCTCGCGCAGCTGCTGCTCGAGCACCAGGCGGACGAGGAGCCCTGACGCCCGCGGACACGTTAATTAAACCTGTACTCGCTCCGCACTCTTTTATTTACTTTCCCTCCCGCTCGCACTGAAACGCCGAACCGCTTAGCGAAAATAGTTCGAGATAATGTTTCACGATCACAAAATTGGTTGGGATGTGTGCGCACGCGTGTGTGTGTGTGAATGTCTCGAATTGAATATATAGATATATAGTTTTATAGCGTTAGAAATCAGAGTAAGTATCTGTATCATTGTAAGACTAATTCATTAGCCACTCGTTTACTATTCCCCTACATTGAGACCCACAGAGAAGATAAATATTGCAGAACTTATTTATGGCATTGTACAAATGACACCCGAGAACTTTATGGTACAGTGTTGCCAAAGTGGTCCTGAAAATAGGGATTGGGCAGACATGATGTTCACGACGCCTTCCCGCATAACCAGAATTATACAGAGAGGAGCGCTTTCCGGAAATAGTTTGAATGAAAATGTCTTCTTATCGTGAAGACCACTACAGGTTCGTGGAACTTGAATTGTAATGGTGGCTAGGAATTTCGGACAATCTATCAATCCATTTATAAAATTATAAAGCATAACAATGTCACATGATTTTCTTCGTGTGCATTTAATTTTATAAAAGTTTAGTCTAAATTTTATTAAAGTTTTCGTTTATATATATAACTTTATAAAGTTTTAGATCATCAGCATACATATTGAAATTGTAACTAATAGAATTCACTAAAATAATTAATAAAAATTAAAATGAAAAGCAGGCTCATACACGATCCTTGAGGTACACGTGTGCGTTACCCCAGCAAAATAATGTCGAAAATGGTCATTTAAACGTTATAGATAATTAGTTGCTCCCCTTCTGTAATTGTTAGGCACATTTTTAAATTTGTTTCTCTTAAACTTTTTTAGTTATTTCAAAAAAACATTTCCTGCTGGGGTAACGTTTGAAACGTTACCGCAGCCAGACATTTTCTTTTTTAATTGTAATATTGAAATAAATTTTAGCTAGATAATTAGTTATCTGGACTAGGTAAATGTTACAACTTATTTGGTATTTGTATTTTCTTCGGCTGCGAAGTTATTCGAAATCCTGCTGGAGTAACGTTTGTGGGTTTGCTGGATCTCTGAAACGGGTAAGCGGATTGTAACCATCTTTTGTACATAACTTCTTAAGGATTAGTTTTAATTTGTTCGACAATAAAATAACAAAAATAATGGACCGTTTAAAAATTATTTAGGTAAGTATGAAAACACTTCAATACGTCCTAACACTTTAAATAAGACCTCTAAAGACTTACTTCAAACGTTATTCCTTTGCTTGTAACTACCTTCAAATGTATACGAATTTTCGTAAGAATACTATAAGTGACTAAAAAGTTATGATGAAATGTAGCTCTCCACGTTCACGATCACAATGTGTGCGGCCTTTTTTGGCCACCGATAAACCTGTGTGTGGATATATAAACTGAATGTTATGCCAATAATTAGTTGTTTAGTTCAGTTGTCTACCTGTAGAATTTCAGCGTCGTACATATAATAATTTACGAGATAATTAAATAAAAGTCATTAGAAGGTGCAAGTCCGTGGTAATCCGACCATGTTTAGGTGGTTACAAAAAAGCGATCACCCAGTCTATTGGGCTGTCTTTTAAAATGTTTAGTGTAATACACCTTACGATTTCGGTACAGTTGCGTACAGTGTTAAATACATTCAATATTTATTCATTATTATTACCTATTATTTATTTTGTGTTTTTCCCCAATTGATCTTAAGCACTAGTTTCTTTACTTAAAATTTCTTTAGTCTTTTTTACCACCGGAGCTACAATCAACAGAAAATCTGCACTGGTCCGCTAAAATTTTAAATATGTAGATACATGTATGAACGATTCACCTTACTGCAATAAATCGAAAATTTAAACCAATAAGAAATCGTTAGACTTAGACTTGAATGCATCCAAATATTCAAAGCAACAAGTCATCTACAATAAGTTAAAATAGACCGAATAGTAGAAGAATACAGTTGTAAATTAGAATGCATCAACATTGCATCGCCCAACAGTCGTATACCTCGTAAGAGTAGGTAATATTGTTCTGTAGTCTATACCGAGAACCGAGAATTATCTATACCTATGTACCTATCGTTAAGCGTTGAGCCCGTGACTGTTGATTTCTGTTAAAAACGAACAGTTGTTGAATGATATTTTGATATAATAACGGTGATTTAATTTATCGAGTGAAAGTGATACATTTTTATAGATAAAATTATTGGTCAGATAATATTTGTCAATCAAGAATCGCTGATAATACATCCTTCGCTAGAACGCGGGAGGGGAGGGGCGAAGGGATACTTCATTGTTTGCAATTTGCATCTAGTGCACTAAACTTGACCCTTAGGCAGATAATATACGTGTTGTAAAGTACGTGTGCGCTTCCGCTTTCTATTTTTGCAAATATTTATCGTATTCTTGAGAGTTCTTCAATATGTGTGTACCTAATTACTAATAATGGGCATTAATGCTAATTCGATTCAATTTAAGTAATTGTCAATTCTTGTCTTAGGATATTAATTACTAATGCTAATATTGAAATTTTGTTCAGGGTGAACCAATTAGTACCAGGGACTTCCTTTCTAGGGTATACCTGGTTCCCCGGCTATTAGTACCCGAGACGGCGTGCGGTTTTAGTCGGTTCGAGTCCGACATGCCACCGAAAGGTGGTATCCGAGGGGATTTCCGCACGGAAAAAAAAAAAGGGTGAACCAATTAAAAACGATCATAACTTGTAGGTAGGTATATCACTTATTACTAATTTTATATAAATAATTTATTTTATTATAATTTAACTCACCGCGATTTTGTGATCAAATATTTTATTTTCTCCAACATTATTACAGAAATATTGCAATACAGAGTTTGTTCGCGATATGCTAGCCTAAGTTAATTCATCACTTAAAAAAATCCCCATCTATTCACAAAATACCTATTTACAACGCATACGTTACACTCTTCAAAACTTAAATTACCTATACCTACCCTAAAATTAAACTTCAATTAACAAATACTACGCAGGTACCAATTCTATGAACAACTATAAACAATTCACCTTAACATTACGAGAAAACAAAAGCATTCAAAACAATACCTAATCTCCCGGCTGATTACTAACTATGCAATAAACAATTAAAACGTAGTTTTTTGTAACACTTATGTACATATCCGTAGTAAACTTGCAAATAATATCCTACATATTTTAAAAGCCAGCACAATGTACTGGGTGATCGCTTTTTTGTAACCACCTAAACATGGTCGGGTTACCACGGTCTTGCACCTTCTAATGACTTTTATTTAATTATCTCGTAAATTATTATATGTACTACGCTGAAATTTTACAGGTAGACAACTGAACTAAACAACTAATTATTGGCATAACATTCAGTTTATATATCCACACACAGGTTCATCGGTGGCCAAAAAAGGCCGCACACATTGTGATCGTGAACGTGGAGAGCTACATTTCATCATAACTTTTTAGTCACTTATAGTATTCTTACGAAAATTCGTATACATTTGAAGGTAGTTACAAGCAATAGAATAACGTTTGAAGTAAGTCTTTAGAGGTCTTATTTAAAGTGTTAGGACGTATTGAAGTGTTTTCATACTTACCTAAATAATTTTTAAACGGTCCATTATTTTTGTTATTTTATTGTCGAACAAATTAAAACTAATCCTTAAGAAGTTATGTACAAAAGATGGTTACAATCCGCTTACCCGTTTCAGAGATCCAGCAAACCCACAAACGTTACTCCAGCAGGATTTCGAATAACTTCGCAGCCGAAGAAAATACAAATACCAAATAAGTTGTAACATTTACCTAGTCCAGATAACTAATTATCTAGCTAAAATTTATTTCAATATTACAATTAAAAAAGAAAATGTCTGGCTGCGGTAACGTTTCAAACGTTACCCCAGCAGGAAATGTTTTTTTGAAATAACTAAAAAAGTTTAAGAGAAACAAATTTAAAAATGTGCCTAACAATTACAGAAGGGGAGCAACTAATTATCTATAACGTTTAAATGACCATTTTCGACATTATTTTGCTGGGGTAACGCACACGAGGTACACCTGAAGGACCTAGGATAATATACTTCAATATCTTATATGAGCATATGACTCTAATGAAAGTTAGAACGCCATTAGCTATTACTAATATTTTTAAGTTTGTATGTTCAGAAAGACTGTTATTATAATAGGGATATACTGAAGCTATAATTATAACATCATGGTACGACCAATAAGAACCGCGTATTTATGAAAAATGATCCGGAAACGGGGAAAATGTACTCCTTATGAGAGTAGCAGACAAAGTTGCACGGATCAGTTAGCTACACTACTGCAGGTGTCCATCGGCATCGCTGTTTGTTTTAAGGAGAGTCGTCCAATGAAGAAAAATCAAAAACTAGCTATTGGAACTAGCTGTGTCCGCTACTTCGTGCCATATAATTTGCATTCATGGCGTGGTACATTTTTTCAGTAACAAAAACTTCTGAATCTGGTACTACCACAAAACCATTAAATAAAGCAGAAAAGCTTAAGATAGAAAAAGGCAGAAATTTAAAAAAATAAACATATTGACAGTGGCAAGTCAATTTATATATGAAAATGTAATATCTCTAATATATAAAATTCTCGTGTCACAATGTTAGTTACCATACTCCTCCGAAACGGCTGGACCGATTTTTATGAAATTTTGTGTGCACATCGGGTAGGTCTGAGAATCGGCCAACATCTTTTTTTCATACCCCTAAATGACAAGGGTGACCCACCCCTAAATATTTTTTTATAGAAGAATAATGTATATGGCAAAATAACGTTTGCCGGGTCAGCTAGTAAGTTCATAAAAACAAAGATAGCTTTTTGAAAAGAAGTGACGTACCTTCTATGAATACCAGACATAGAAATAAACTTGTAGTACCCGCCTCTAGGCTCCAAAAGACAAACAAGTCAATGTGTCCGATTTTATAATAAAAAAATCTCCAAGACTTAAATATTAATATATTTAAATTCGCAATAAAATGTGGATTGTGTCAGAAACTCTATTACTCAGTTGTGGATTACATAGAAGACAAAAGTGCTTGGGATTGATTAGCGCAGGCTATTTCTTAAGTAAAAATGTGATGTGGGCTAGTATGTTTTTTTTTATTATTTCTATTTTTTCGTTTCACTTCATTTTCTCTTTTACTCGTTTTTTTTCTTATCTTGTTTTCTTTTCATTATCTTTTTTCCTTAATAACATACCGGCACACATCAAAATAATGTTGTGGTATATTAGAGTGGCCATGTGTTTGTTTGCCCTTTCTTCTCATAAGGCTGACCCCCTTAGAAACGGGCGGTTGTAGATAGACAACAGGCATATCATAGATTTATATAAGTTTAATTTATTTGCTTACTATTTGACAAAACAGAGATTGTTGCTATTGCGTGTGTTGATCTATGACTAGAGCCTACATAAAAAAAATACAATTTTTAAAATTTTATGTAATAAAGAGTTTCGAGTTTGGCATACAAGTGAAAAAGAGGGTTTGTTTTAAAATGCAATAAAAATAACAACTAATTATTTTACAACTTTCTAGAAAAATCACATGCTTCATTATACTTTGAGTGCCTATCAAACAAACACTGAATAGTTTAAAATCTAAAAGACATTTTTTTTTTTTTATTATTTTTTCTTGAATGTAGTAATAATATTTAGACAATGTATCGAGGAGGTACCTCGGCTCCCTCTTACAATGTGATGGTAAGATTGATCGAACTGTACAGCATAGAATCAATATGGGATTGATGAAGTGACGGGTAATTTAAATTTGTGACCCCAGTCCCCTAAACACTGAAGGGACAAATT
Organism: Arctia plantaginis; assembly: GCA_902825455.1. Classification (NCBI taxonomy): domain Eukaryota; kingdom Metazoa; phylum Arthropoda; class Insecta; order Lepidoptera; family Erebidae; genus Arctia; species Arctia plantaginis. The sequence goes on along the minus strand of CADEBD010000322.1, from coordinate 73,937 downwards.
TATAAAACTATCATCAGAACTGCCGTCCTGTATGGTTCTGAAAGTTGGCCCATTAGGAGAACGGATCAGAGACGCCTGAACGTAGCCGACATGCGAATGCTGAGATGGATGTGCGGTGTGACTCGGATGGACAAGGTCAGGAATGAGTACATACGAGGGAGTCTGAAAGTAGCGCCACTGGATGAAAAAATAAGTAGTAGGTTATCTTGGTATGGACATGTCATGCGGAGGGATGAGGAAAATGTGGCGAAGAAAGTGTTATGTATGGGAGTCGAGGGGTACAAGAGAAGAGGAAGACCAAAGAAAAGGTGGATGGACTGTGTGAGTATGGCTAGGAAGCGAGTAAACAGTGAGATGACGAACGACGATAGAGTAGAATGGAAGAATCATACTTACTGCGCCGACCCCAAATAAAATTGGGATAATGGTAGGCAGGTGATGATGGTTATTCTAAGTTAAAATTTCTAAAAAAAGTTTAATGAACAGACGCTTTTCTACTCTTTTATTATAAGTATAAATAATAAATATCCAATAGGTATTTGGGTATCTACATTTTTGATTAATTAGATACTTTTCATATTTTACTGTATTTTCATAGTTTCATTTTATATTGTTTACGATCGATGTTATAAAAAAGGCTTTTTTATGTTTCACTTGGAGCTCGATAGATGGAGTTGATTCGTTTATGTAAATCGCGCTATTAATATGATCATATTGATATTAAACAAGGTTGTCTATTTATGTGATAATTAAACCAGTCAGTTCAAAAGATAGACTGTGATTCATTAGCAAACCCTCTAGTCTTTACATTAGGGCAAGGAGTCCAACTTAAGCTTAGGTAGCTAACAATTGGTCCTACCGAGCCGGGTAGGACATTTTTGAGTACAACGGACCAAGGCCCAGTGGATCGCTGCGGCAAAGATACGAGGTGCCAACAGTGGAGGCAGTAAAGAAGTGTCGGTGGATCACATCGATAGTTCAACAACACTTAGACAACAAGGACTTTAGATTTAATTTTAGTTTCTAAGTTGTGCATATTAGGAGTGCAGTATAATTTTATAGAAAACGGGGGAACGGGGAATCCATGCCAGACTTCCGCCGACGGTAAATTAAGTGCTTCAAACACTTGTAAAATATTTGGTTTTTATCACTTACAGTAATATTGTTATATTTAACTTACACTTAAAAAATATAATCTTTGGTAGGATTTGTATGTTGATTTTAAAACTAATTTACACTTAGAACAAATTTGTGTTTGGAAAAATAAATAAGGAAGGGATTAGGTAACGTTTCGAAAGATCTTCACGTTGCTATCACCAGAGGTTTAACTATGTAATTTTAAAAGAGTCCTAAAGAACGTTTAACCGAACGAAACGAAACGAAACCAAGTTAGCGCTGTTGGAGAACGATTGGTTTTATTTAAAGAAAATAAAACTAAGTGTCCAAATTGATTAGAGCTTTGTATGGTATAAGCTATGTATATGCTTTGTTCATCTAAACATTACAGTCCAGTCTGTGTCGAACGATTGAGTTTTCAATTTCAAATAAACCTGCGTAACAACCACACGTCGTTTTAATATCACCAGTCGAGCTAAAGTAACCCTTAAACATTAAACACTAAGCTTCGCGAGCTCATAAAATCGTAGATGCTATACAAGTCAATGAGTTATATGATAATAACCTGATAATAACCTTAACTATAAATGTTTGTTGGAATCAAAGCTCGTTAACTTTATCGACAACAGAAGTTTTATTATTCTAAGCTTAATTCGGCCCGACCCCATTCGTGCTCACATTAGGTAGGTGTTTTAGTCAGTGGCGGATTAGCCACGTAGCAAGAGTAGCAAATGCTACGGGCCCCGCGCATTTGGGGGCCCCCGCTCTTTCTGACCGTAAAAAAGTATCTACTTACTCGTATTTCGATCGGTGTGAAAATATTTTTTCAAATCAATAAAGCCAAAATTCTTATCACGAAAGAGTTGCATCTAAATGTCAAACTATAATTTGACGGGCCTGTTGGTTTAGTGGTTAGTGAGCCTGCTAAGCCAGAGGTCGTGAGTTTGATTCCCACCCAGGACAAATAATTGTGTGATAAGCACGATTATTTGTTCTGTGTCTGGGTGTAATTTATCTATAATATGTATATATTGAGAAATATATAAGTATGTTTATCAGCAGTCTGGTTACAATGGTAAAGGCTCTGCCTAGTTAGTAAACATACAGCCGTGTGTGTGATGTGTTAAGTAAAAAATTTAAAGTTTTAGTACATTTCTAAAATTATGTTTTGCACTGCGACCCAACGCTGCGTGTGACGCCCAAGCCAAGGAAAATGCCCGCGTGTGCTGAGCCGCGTCCTCACTGCAATCGGAGTGATGACAGGCGGGATTCAATTCCCTCCTATCGAACGATTGCAGAATCAGCCGTACCCAGAAAGAACCTGCTCTGCTCTGGACGCTCTGCCCACTCAACGATTGGCCTCAACTCAACGACCACTTGGAGTGCCTCTACGGCGGCAAAGCGAGCTCGTGGAGCATCCAGGCTGGACCGACCAACGAGCCATCGTGGCTCGGCGAGAGGCTTTACGCCCCTCGCGCTCCTCTTCGGGTGGGGGCCGAGCACTTCCTTCCCAAATCCCACGAGAGTGTTCCGGCCAGGCGTCGACACGGTGCTATAACCATGGTTCTAACTGCCAATGCCCTCTAAGGGCGTCAGAATAAAATATGATTTATAAGCTCAGACTTATTTTAACAGTGGCGTGCAATCATTTTTTGTATTAGGCTGAGTAAACTTGCTTTTTATATTCAAACCCAAAATAATATTAATATTAAATCTTAACATTTGGTAATAAAAATCAATAATGACACAATAGTTAACATACATCACAAACTACACAATAGACATTGAGATAATACATATATAATCATAGCACTTACATAATTTTGGTGAATGCGCGCCTAATGCCGGGCGGTCAGAACTGCCGTCCACACTGGGGTACCGTACAGTGCCATTGACTGGACAACCCCGTGTACAGCTGCCTTGAAACGATGCTGGTTGGGCAAAAGTCACTTAAGAGCAGACGCAGTGCCGACCAGTTTTAGGGTAAGCTGTCGGGAGTGCTCATCGAAGAGCCATCTCCCGTCAGGTATAACCAACCCGTCTGGCCAGCGTAGCATAGCAAACAAAAATCTCCTTTCTAAGGAGAAGCCCATATCCAGCAATAGACTGTTGAGGATGATGATAAATACCATAAACTAGATAACCTAAAACAACCCAAGGGGCCCTTGGTAGAATTTGCTACAGGCCCCGCGCTGTCTTAATCCGGCACTGGTTTTAGTATTTAACTCTGATTTAAGATTGGTATGTATGTTTTTTGTTTCACGTGTACTAGTATATTTAAAGCAATATATTTATACTACGAGTATACCAACAATACGTACTAATTCAACGTTTAAGTATTTTAAACATTTCACTAAAGTTACCGTAATTTTAGCGTATTAAGTTAATCATTTATTATTTTTATAACAGAAGGTTTATGATCTATACTTAGGATAAAAGAGTAGAAAAGTGTCTAATAAGCGACTGAATTTGGGAGAAAACAAATCTTCGCTAGGTGCCCTAGTGTTAGAGATACAAGCGTGGCCCAGCTGGGGAGACGGCCCAGGACGGCCGCATATAAACGCTTACAACTTTTGAACCAGTGACCGACAATAATTCTGATATTTTGGGACAAATTTAGAACATTCGTGAAAAATATTTTGTGGCCAAGCCGCTGAGAGTGACACTAATGTTAACACGATATGGTTGCTGTAAGTCATTGAGGAGTCGGCTGGTCCTCAGGTGGCGGTATAACTCATACATGATCAGAGCGAGTCGCATGTATAATGCGGCATGCCGGAGTGTTGATATCGACATTTTTTCTTATAGTATCACTAAATTTAAAAAACAACTGGGCAACGTTTTCTTCGACCAAGCATAACAAACTAATTACATTTATAATAATACCTATGTCTACTGTCCTATCATCCTACCATGTTCAGGGTTGTCCTTATTGTTCTAGCAGTGAAAACTTTTAATTGGCCTTCACCTATTAGTCTTATATCAATTGTAATTCTAGCTGTAAGTTTTCCTAAAATATAAAAATAAAATAAAAATAAAAATAAAATAAAATTTGAATATGCATGAGTGCACATTTTCAGCTATGTGTTAAGTTATGCACGTATCGAATTATCTTTCGGCTACATAGTTACCTGGCAGGTCGTACTAAAAATAAAACAAGGAATTGTGAAGATACGATTTATAAAGTTGAAACATAAGTCGACGCGCGCTCGTGCCGGGTGGCCCGACGGGGGCGGCCCGACACGGACCGGCCCGACGCGGGCGACCCGACATGGACCGGCCCGACGCGGGCGGCCCGACACGGGCGCGCGACGTGACGCTTATCACATATAAAATATCGGCTCGGCACTGCGAGCTGGAGCGCGACACATCTGACCCCTTATATAAACATTAGGCAACACTAGCGGGGCGCGCTGGACACAAACTTAACTATACGTAGTGCACCGGGGCAAGGGCGGTGCGGTGACGTCACCGCCGACCCTTACTATCTCCTCATGAGTTTTACAACGAAGTAGGTACGAACTTCTATGCCACATATACATCTGCTTATAGAAAATATCTTACAAAAAAGGAATGTAACAATAATACCGCCGACGAGAAGTAGGCGAAGGCGAGCGAGAGAGCCTGGCGTCTACTACACTGGGGCTGAGTCCGACCGATATAGGGCACAGATAGCTAGCGGACGCGGTTATAGCCAGTGATGATATTCCTAAGGTGGGATTCTTCACAAAACTGAATCCAGGGCGAAGCTCGACAGCGACTCGCTCGCTTCTCGAAATATCGCGATCGGAAGCGTAAATATCTAACGATTCGGTCGTCGACCGCGCCTATCGTTCTTAAAACTACATAATCGCTCGGTAGTTTTAGCGGTCGACCACCGAGACCGGTCCGCTCGATACGTCACTCGTCGCTCAACGTAAAGCTAGGCTCGGGCCGTCCCGGGCGGCGCCTCGCTCACAACTTTGAGGTAGCGGATCGTCGGGAGGAGCGCGCGCGGGGTCACTGCGCGTCCGGCGCCGGATCGGCCGACGGCGCCGGCGACGGCGGCGCGGTCGGCGACGGGGCGCCGCGCAGCGTCGTCCACTCGCCGCCCGGCTCGTACAGGCACTCCACGCACGACAGGAACTCCTTGCCGTCGAAGCCGCCCACCGCGTACAGCGCGTCGGGCAGCGCCACCAGGCCGGGCCCGGCGCGGGGGCGGCGCAGCGCGGGCCCGGCGCGCCAGGCCGGCGCGGGGCCCGGCGCGGGCTCCAGCCACTCGCAGCGGCGCAGCGAGGCGGCGCCGTCGGAGCCGCCCGCCACCACCAGCGCGTGGCGCCACACGGCGGCGCCCACGGAGCGGCGCGCGGTGGGCAGCGCGGGGCCCGGCTCCCAGGCGCCGGCGCCGCGCAGGCGCAGCGTCTCGGTGGAGGCGAGGCAGTGCCACGCGTCGCAGCCGCCGAGCGCCCACAGCGCGCCCTGCCACAGCGCCGCGCCGCACTGCGAGCGGCCCGCGCTCAGCGCCGGCGCGTCGCTCCACGCGCCCGAAGTGTAGCGCAGCACGCGCTTGAGGCTGAGCCCCGCGGCCCAGCCGCCGATCACGTACAGCGCGCCGCTCTCGGGCTCGGCCACGGCGGCGGCGTGCGACAGCGCCAGCGGGAGCCGCGCCTCGCCCCGCCACTTGCCGTCGGCGAAAACGTCCATCTGTCGACCGCACGGAGAGAACGATTAGGTCACGTCGCGGAGACGCGGACGAACGACGGCATTCTCTTCCGGCCCTTCTGCCGGTCTCGCTCGGATATCACCGTCGCGATAGACTATAACGACATCGCGTCGTAGGTTCATAATTGAACGTATCTAAAATAAAACTGACTAAAAATCGTCTCGAGTCTCATCGCGCTCCTTCCCCACCTTCATCGCAAAGAGTACGATAAGATCGACCTTTTTCAGGAACGAGGAACGATTCGTCTCCGTAAACGAGTCTCGAAGTTTCGATCGGTTCGTCCGCAGTCTCGCGGCGAAACGAACGGGGACGTATCCGTACCGTGTCGAGCTCGGTGTGGCCGTCGCTACCCCCGATGGCGTACACCCGGTCGTGGAGCGCGACGGCCGGGAAGCGCGCGCGCGGCCCGCGCATGTCGGGCAGCGCCGACCACTCGTTGGTGGCGGGGTCGTAGCGCTCCACGGCCCGCAGCACGCGCGCGCGGTCGTAGCCGCCGCACACCAGCAGCGCGCCGCCCAGCGCCACGGCGCCCAGCGCGGCGCGGCCGTGCGCCAGGCGCGCGCGCCGCTCGCCGCCGTCGGGCTCGGCGCGCGCGCCCCCCAGCGGCCCGCCGCGCACGCCGCCGCCCGCCACGTCGCGCCAGCACACGCGCGCCGCCGCCAGCCGCCCGCGCAGCGCCAGCAGCGCGCGGGTCGCGCGCGTCGCACCTGTGCACGCATCGCTCTCTATCAATCGTCCTAAAGTCTCTCGTACGCACGGAAGGGAACGCGAAAAGACGCGGCACCGACCTTCGATCCGGCAGGCGGCTATGACGGTGCAGTCCCCGCGAGGCGCGCGCGCGCCCAGCTGCAGCGCGGGCAGGGCGCGCTCGGCGTCGGGCGGCGAGGCGCGAGGCGGCGCGGTGCGGCGAGGCGTGCGGCCGCGCGAGGCGGCCTCGCGCCGGTACTCCTGCAGCTCGGGCGCGTCCCCGCGCGCCTCGGGCATCTCGCCGCAGTCGCGCAGCGCGCCCGCGCCGTCCACGTACACCAGGTGCGTGCGCGAGCACAGCTCCCCTAGCTGCGGACGGCGACGCGGCGGCGGTCAGAGAGGCGGGCGGTGCGGCGCGGCGCGGAGGGCGGGGGGACTATACTCACCTCGACGTCGATGTTCTGGTCGCGCAGCCAGACGAGCGCGGCGTCGGCGACGGCGAAGGCGGTCTCGTCGCCGCCCTCGGTGCTCGTCTCGCGCAGCATCTCGATACGGACGAGGGGCAGCGCCGCCAGCGCCCCCGTCGCGCAGATCTCCGTGAACTACGACGACCGGTACGAATTAAACGAACGATTTTATATGTTCGTTCTTTTAATGTGATGTGGGGTTTCGATTATACGATATTTTATCGAGTAAAAAGCGGCCCGCGAACGTTACCTTAAGTTTATAAAATTGTTATTTTATTGACCGCGAATGACATTTTTGAGTAATAATATACGTCTGTAACGTTTTGGAATCGCCTCCTGACGAACGACACCCCCTAAAGACGGCTAACTTTCAGTTTTATTGAGTCGAAAAAAAGAACGACCGATAGCGATTCACACTTCGTAAAATATGTGAGATGACGTCGTCTCACTAACGAGCATCACAAGTAATACTAAAACAAAGCTTCGATTACGATGCGAACGGAGCGTCGATTTCGGTACTCACGTTTTGCGCGATGTAGGCGTCGAGCGCGGCGAGGTGGCGCGGCGCCAGGTCGGGCAGCGCGCGCAGCTCCAGGCAGTCGGCGGGCGACAGGCGCCGCAGCAGGCGCTCGGCGAGGTGCGCGCGCACGGCGTCCACGCGCAGGCGCCACGCCGCCCAGTACAGCCGCCGCGCCGCTCCCGGCTCGCGCACCCGCAGCCGTCCTGCGCACCGCCCACTTCACGTCTGAGCCGCGAGATTCACAGGACACGGGACTTACGGAGAGATCTCTGAGCGAGCGCCGGACGGGCGCGCGTACCTGTATAGGCGTACTCGATGAGATCGCGCAGCGCCTCGGCGTCCACGTCGTCGACGCGATAGGCCGGCGGCGCGGCGGAGGCCGGCGGCGCCAGCGCCTCCAGCAGGTAGGGCGAGGCGGCGGCCAGCACGGCGCGGTGCGCGGGCAGCTCCACGCCGCCCGCCACCAGCACGGTGTCGAAGTGCTGGCGCGACTTGCGCAGCGCGTTCAGGGCGCTGAGCGCGCGCGCCGGAGCCTCCTCGTCGTGCAGCGACAGCTCGTGCTCCAGAGCCAGCGCCTCCTCGCCTTCGCTGTCCTCGTCGCGAGCGTCGCCATCTGCACGCCCGAACGTCACTCGACATTACCGAGTTCTAGTGAATATAATATAGGCATCGCACTGCGACTCGGCCAGGTCACATCACGAGTAACCGATCATTTCATGAAATGATCGACCGCACCATGAATATACAACTTCCCGTCATCGACCGCTACAGCCGACCTACTATTATATGCCCGTTTCAGTCGGCTCCTCTATTAATAACATACCTATATGTACATAATCTATACCTTAAATAGACATTGGTCTTTGTTTTAGTTAAGCTGTAAAATTCTTTCATATTTAAATTTTTAAAATAGTAACCGACATAAGAATTGGGCTAAATTTGTGTTTCATCAATTATAACTATATTAAAGCTTAATATATGACAAAGATCGCTATATAAGTATCACCACGCACTGTTCAGGCGTGATTGTGACTCGTACTAGGATTTGGCCTGCGTATGGCTTGGGATATGTGTATTTTCAGTTTGAACTTTAACAAATAATTCAAACAATCGCTGGATTCTTTATTCCTAAGAGATGTCTTAAAGCAGTTACATTCTATATTTGGTGTTTAATTTTAGTGTTGTTATATTTGAATGGTTACGGAGGTAAACAATAATCGATTTATTTTACAAATCGTAGTTTAGCAAGGGACTTGCTAACCATAAATCGTCAATCAAATAGTTATTTATTAATTCGTTATTAATAACTAAATTCAAATTTTTTTTAAGAATTATTTAATAAAAAGAAATTTAATTTATTTAGTAAAATAAAATTAAAGTCACCAGTTTCCATTCCCGATTTCATTCCACAGCCACAATGGCCACTAATAAATTTAGCCCAATCTGAGAACACGATCCTTAGACCGACCGATCGCAGACCGGTTCTCCGAGAGTCCCACACACGCCCTGCGTTTAACCAACGGACATAAAGAAAAAAAAGGTTAAACGTATAACACCCCTCGTTTTCCAACGGGGATTAAAAAGGCTTTTCATTATCTGGCTTTGTTTTTGTTACACAAAGGACAAAATGTTTCTTATCTATACATATAGAATTACTTAACACTACTGGGGCTACAAACTTGAAAGGAGAATGCCTATTTTAGTGTGAAAAACAGTTTTACACTTTTTTGCTGTGCCAAATATGTATGAACTGCACTATTAGGACTGCGTTGAGTATTCTCTAAAGGGGTCAAAGTATGAAATTGCCGATTTGTACTGAAAAATTGAAACTTGAAACGTCTCTTTCTAAGATGTAACATACTTATTTAAGTAAAATATTTACCCTCATTATCAATACATTGCTGCCATCTAAATTAAGTTCATTTATGCCTTTAGTATAGAACTCCTGGGGATCTAGATACGTCAAATTTTGTACTGCCCCTTGGGAAGAATATTTTTTATCACGTAGAAAATTGTCCAAACACGAAAAAAATGGTAGTCCGTTGGAGCAAGGTCTGGCGAGTACGAAGGATGACGTGTTGTTTCTAACTCCTGTAGAGTTACTACGGTTTCTCGTGCAGAATAAGGCCCGGAGTTCTCTGAACGTCAGTCGCGTGCGAGCAACGACCGATGCGTGTCTGTCGCGGGTGGCGTACGAATGCTATTAGGTATCATGAAGGAGCTTGGTTGGCTCACCTAGCTAACCAATCCTCGACGTATAAGGGACCACTCTTGAGTCTAAATGCGGAAACCGAAGTCCACAACCAATACCAATAGGTATCATGTAAAACAAGTTTGACACGAAAATCTCACATCATGAAGGTTTTATGTTAATCCAAATGATCTACTACCATACAACGGCGATTTTATACTCTAACCCCTGTTATTAACGTATATTGTAACAGAACAACGAGAAAATATTATGACACTGACATTAGTTTTTCTTATTATGACCACAACATTATGTATCGTGTTTTTAACAGGGATACCATGTATCAATTAAGACAAAACTAGCACTGAAGTATTCATTGTAAATAATAAGATTAAACTAAACTGCAATATATTTTGATGTGACAGTATGAATTATTGTCATGTATTTATTATTTAACCATTTTATTTTAAAACATTGTTTATTTACATTCAAGCATTAATGGTATATTCTAAATAATGGCAACATTTAACTTAAAATGGAAACAGTCACTAATTTAAGTTATAGTCCTTGTAAGATTTAATTTTAAGCTAAGTTCTATAGACAGATTCAGTGTTGAAAAGTCACATTAAAAACTAAATTTATTGTTTTTAACATTTAAAATACTGATGCTCGTCGACGATTCTCCTTTGGCAGCTGATGCTTTTTTTGTTGTAAGCACCCACTAAAAAAGAGTTTGGCCAGGCCTGATCACCTCCCCTGGCTGAAGGATCCCCCCTTTGTGTTAGAGGGACATAATAACCTGTTCCCCCTTAGGATAATAACATTGTTACAGTCAAATAAGTGTTCTGTCTTTTGGCAAATTATTACTAACATGTAATTGGCATTGTCTCACTGAGACCATAGTGAGAGTGGTTCTACATTTTGACTATTTATTGAAAGAGAAGCTACTGAAAGTAAACAGTTGAGTGCCAGAATGACATTTAATATTAGAACAATTCTCTAGTAACTTTTGCTTTTCCTGCTAATCACCATTCAAATGTCTATTTAATAACCAACAATAAGTAATCAGTTATAAGGAGTTATGTTGATACACTAACACAAATATTCCTTATCATGCAGATAATAATTCAAGCCATATCTTCATCATCTATCATGATTAACTCTTTATTACGATAATGTTTTTTTGTTAATTGACAAATCATGGAAATAGAGCTCCCAACAACATCAAGTACTCTTTTCCTACTTTTCACCCATACCTTGTCTTCACAATATTGTTTTTAGTCTGGATTATAAGATCATACACCAGACAGATTAGTACATCCAAAAATGTATGACAGGTCTACCTAGTGCAATGAGGAATATTAACATCTTAGATATATAAATTAAATCTGGTTTCCTGGTAACGTCTCCATAATGCATACATTACGACAAGTCACATGCATAGAAAGGTCAAATGTAGTAGGTGAGCAGGCGGAGAGCACAGCAACAACCAAAAAGCATAGTTTAAACACCTAACAATGGTTGTATCACATCTGACCAAATCAAGCGACGAAACAGCTTGCTTCAGACACACATGGTACAGGCCAACAGCCACCTTCACCTTTGTACATGCACTAATGAGGTTCAATAGAGCTAGTGCCCACTCTCAATTGCTACAATTGGTTCCTTATTGGAGCCAACCATATGACATCAAATTAACCAGATCACACTACTCAAAAGTCCATACAACCAGACACACCCTGACAAACTTATCTTACAAACAAGTACCTATTAATTTTTGACTTCAATAAAAAGGGCAATTTTGTAGCACCACTGACTGAAAACATGCATAAATTAAATTAGTCAAACAACATAATGAAATATTTCAGTCCACAGTAAAAGGTCTACTACTACTAGTCATACAGACAGGACTTGTGATACTCTGCTTAGGCCGAACCCAGTCAGCCCTGCCAACCCAGTACACATAACACATAGTTGTCCATTATTATGTGTATAGTGTAGTAATGAAAGTCGTTGAGAAACAACAATCACGGTGTCGCGTTGACAGTGAGCAGTCGAGTCGATATTCAAGGTCAAACAGCTAAGTAGACTCATCGAGGCGTGCTATGAGCCGGCGAAAATTAAATGATATGCTTTAGCTCACCGTCACCGTTTCTGAAGTCGTCTTGTGGCTTCATGTCGTCGGGTCGTTTGGCTTCAGTTGATGGGCCCAGCGCTTGCTGTCACTGCACCTGTGGCACAAGACGCGCTATGAGCGATTGGAGCCTCAGCGCTAACTGGATTACACTGGTAACTGGTAAGCACGTGGCCGACCGTGCAGCGGCGCAACGAAGGCCGCGGCGCAGTTTACAACGGTCACATGGCGCTGTAGACGTAAACAAACCCACCTGATGCGCCCGCAACGCTTCCTAGCGTGCTGCGATCGCTCTTCTCGGCCTGGACGTCGGACACACCACCTCAATTAGTAATAGATTAGTGACATTCCGTATCGAATGACGAATCACGCGACTATTTACTCAACACGACGCGAACGATCGCAAACTGACCTGACACCGCCCGCACTCTGTTTTTATTTTGTAACAATTGATTGACAAATGTGAAATTCTCGCTTGTGACACTGACAGCGAATCATCTTTGACATAATAGTAGTTTGAAAGAGGTTTGAACACCTATAGATAATAAATAGAGCGACGTAGAACAAATTTTCATGGTCGTAGGAGGAAGATAAGCATACAAAAATACACAAAAAATAAAGAATAATAAAAGAAATATACCAAAGTACCAAACTATTCTAATCTTTATAACTCTATGTACAAAAAACTTATAATTACTTGTTTTAATTAAATAATATGAATCTCTAATAACTATCTATTTGACTACCAATCTATCATATTCTTAGTGTATTATTATCATCAACGGCCTCTGCATCTAAAATTCCACTACTGGACATAGGCCTCTCCTTAGAAAGGAGTTTTTGGCCTTCTTACTAAACTACGCTATTCAGACGGGTTGTATAGAGGTTGTTTCAAGTTTACCTTCTCTTTGCAGTGCTGTTGTGCAGAAGCAGTAGATATTTACTATATAGATACACTAAATTATCACACAAAATCATTGACTTTCGTGTATTTATTCATGACAAAGAGAGTTTCTGTGTAGTATTGCCAACTCTTATAAATCCGAGTCGCTCAGTTCCATGTCGAAAACATTGAGATATAAACACAGCGAGAACACGGGGTACAGCTGCCTCAAGTGGAAGCGATACAGGCAACGAAAGAGATGAATACCAGATAGTTCCATCGGTCACTGTTTAGCTAAGCTGCGATTGGCTTTCGTGAAGTGGGCATGGTTTTTATCGTAGAATAGGCTGGAGATTATCAATTTCCTAAAAGGAATCCACAGAGCTCGACTAGAAGCAGATAGAGGAAATTATCTATATCCATCTCTCTCGATTTGCAAGATTGGGGATCTTATTCACTCTATGATTGGATCTCTAGGGTCGAAAGTCACTAGAAAGTTGTCAAAACCATAACCCACTCTCTAGAAAGAGACAAAGCCTCTGTGCGGTCAATACCTGCCTCTTTTCTGCATGTCTTAATTTGTTTTTAATTGAGAGAAAGATTTTTCCAGAATTTGGAGGGGCATGCATTACGTTGACGTGAACCAATCAGAACACTAGAAAGAAACAACTATTAGACGGGCTTTCCTTTTTCTCTCTCGGACTTTTCGGTCTGCATTCACTGCACACCTGAATACGAAACGCGCAGTAAATTCTTCTAAGTCTATGATAAACAGAGAACCTTAAAGTAATGTTGCCATAAAATATGCTGTTAAACGTTTAATAAAAAAAGAAAAGAACAAGGGTCTCCATTCAAAACTAAAAATTGGAACCAAATTGCATCGTCTCGTAGTGAAAAAATATTTATAAAATCGGTTATTTCTTTAGAATCTATGTGTAAAAAAATTGTTGTTTGGGAAAAAATTACCTATTTCAACATGTAAAAAATTGAAAATTCTAAACCTAAACTAATATAATCGGGGGCGGCGCTTGTCGCGTCAAACGTTTAATCTTTATATTGGCTGTCAAGAGTTGTCAAAAAACCTTTGCTTTTTTTCAGGTTGCAGTTGCCACTTTATTTATTTTTTACTTCCTTATATTCTACTACAAGATTTCCGAATTCGTAAATAATAATAATGCACCACACATTCTTAATTGATTCAGTACTTAAAATCATAAAACTTTAATCTGATTACCATATTACGACACTTAATTGGACAGTATTTCCACTACTTGAAAAAAAGGGCTCTAAAATGGTACCACTAAATTGATAAAGTAACTAAAAATAATCAAATAAGCTTATAATAATTTTCTTTATTTTCCTGGGGTTTTACTGACTTAGACGATAGTTTCAAAACACGTAGATTTACATTTTACAACGCTCAAATTATACTCAATTACGAATTCGCAGTTGTTCTTTCTATAATATTAACAAACATATTAAAATATTTTAGTCACAGTTGCTAAAAATACTAGAAATATGCCATTTCATTTATAATAAAAAATGAAATGATGAAAATGAACAAAGTGTTCAAATGAGCACAGAACATAGAAATATGTGTAAGTTTTTCATAGTCGTCACTTATTAAATAGGTACAAATGGTACAATAATATCTTCAGTTTTATGCTCATCTGACATGTCCGACATGACACACAAAGTAAATTTTTGAAAGTTACTCATGAGCTGATATTGCTCACTGTTTAAAGCGTATTTGTTGTAAAAGAATAACTTTCATTCATTCCATTATTATCTAGTAGTAGTAGGTAGTGTATTCCATAATCAGTTGCTCGGTTCAGATTTACTTATAGTCTATGTAAATTAATATAAATTAATAAACTTAGCGTTCGATATCAGAAAAGGAAAACAAAGAAATAGTGAATGTAAACAATATATGTACACCTTAAACGTCTCGTTTGAATAAAGAATTGTTTATATTGTGTAAGTATGTGCATACTCACTGACACAGTGCTTATTTTGTTAGGCACATATTTTTTTCTTTGTCACAAAAAACTTTGTAACCTCGCGTCCCTAGGCACATGCCTACTTTGCTTTAGGGATAATCCGCCACTGGATTAGGCTTCTCAATTGGACCTGACAATTAATGATGCAACCAGGTTCCAAAAATAATATATACATATATATATAATGTTGGACATAGATAAGAGAACGTTCCCCGTCTGAAACAACAACCGATTGATTTTTCTAGCTGCACGTACATTTTAGCTAGACGCGCGTCATATATAGGTGTATATATAGACCTAAATCAAGGAACGAGAAAGCCTGATTAAGTTCTTTGCCAAATTAAGTGATAGGTCATTTTGTAATAACGAGGAGCTGATGCGCAGCGCCCGCAGGACATTTATAAACAGGCATGTGAATAACTGCATCACGCATCATCACGCGTAATTAATAATAATTTTACTTAATATACCAAATTTTAGGCTGTACTTTTATTCATTCCGTTATAAATGTAAACTTCCAGCATTTTAACAATGCGTAGAATAGACACATGCCACAAATGGGCAGACGGACTAAAAGACGTGTCTCCGCCCTCAGGTCGCACGGCGAAGTACCGCGGGGGCGCGATCGATGGCGGCGGGCGCGGCGCGGGGCGGGGCGGCGCGCGGGCGCGGGCGGTAGCGGAGGGCGGCAAGGCGGCAGTGCGCCGCGCTCGCCACCCCGGCCGCCCGCACTCCACACGAGCGCCATGAGCGCGCTCCGGCCGCGCGCCCGCCGCGCGCCGCTGCTGCTCGCACTCGTCGTCGCACTGTTGCCGCACGCCGACCGAGTCGCGTGAGTACCGCTTACCGCCTCCGCGCCGCGCCGAGCGCCCGCCGCGACGGCCGAGGGCGCTCGGCCGCGGCCGAGCTGGTGAAAGACCCTGCGTTGCGATCGCTCTTGTCTCAGATGTATTATTTTCCTCCTGTGGCAGCGGCGGCGGCGGCGGCGGGAGCATGTTCGGGGACGTCAATATATCGTCTATTTTGGACTCCTTCAGCATAAGTTACGACAAAAGAGTGAGACCGAACTATGGAGGTGAGTTGGGCATGTTTTATCGTTCTCCTTTTCTGTCGCGTCATCATACGATCGTTTGCATGTACGTGTGATGTAGTTTCAGATCGACTCGTACTGATTACGAGGGCTACACCTTGCGGTATCTCGTGTACCCGTCTCCATTACAACATTTTATTTATATGTACTTACGTTCTTAATATATTACATGTAAAGTGCAACAGAAATCACCATCGGTTGATTTTAGAAAGTGCATAATAATTAAGACTACACTGACAATGAAGTCTTGTAAAAGCTTAGAGAAACCTAAGTGTTCCTATATGCTAAAAGCGAACCCAGCAATCAAAGGTGACAGGAATGTATTATATATAAGGTAGTACATTTCAAATCATTCCCACAAGTTTGACATGTTGGTACTCGTGCGTATCCCAACAGAGCGAGATCAAAACGGTGTAAAGTACGTATGCCTTGGGCGTACAGGAGGAGATTCCGCCGATGGTGATATTTCGTGCACTGTCCGGCTGCGCAAGCCGGTCACTGTGGATGCGATACGTAGTCGTGTTCTGTATGTTGTGTCATTTCCAGGACCGCCAGTGGAAGTGGGGGTTACCATGTACGTGCTGTCCATCAGTTCTCTGTCCGAAGTGCAAATGGTAGCTACCTAGCTGTAACGTAATATTGATGAGAGGCGAGGCGCCCGCGCCGCGCCGCCACTGTCCCCAGTGGCGGCGAGCGGCGGGCGCTCTGCGCACCGCGCACTTGCACCGCACGTCGTAGCACCCGCGTCCGTCCGTCCGTCCGTCCGTCCGCCTCGGTCGGGCGTAGCTCCGGTCGCGCCGGTCGCGCCGCTCATACTACATGTCAGGGCTTGCTTGCAGGTCCGCCGGTGGAGGTGGGCGTCACCATGTATGTGCTCTCTATCAGCTCCGTGTCGGAAGTGCTCATGGTACTCGCTCCAGTATGCTCGCACGCGCGCCCGAGCAGCCCAAGACTCGAGGCTGCGAGCATGTCCGCGTTTCATGGATCTGATCGCTGTTCGCTTTCTCGTTATATTTCATAGTGATCTTGTCGATGACTGGTAACGCTCGTCTTGACTGTGCCATTACTATTGTAACTTGAACACCCGCCGATCAGCTGCCACTTCGACCGCGCAGCGCAACTACCGTAGTGACGTAGCCTGGCCAGTGTAATTCTCACAAGTATAACACTAAGTTGTAGCCTCTTAACGAGCTGTGTAACAAACAAGATACACGTATAAGAATCATTGGATTCAGATTTAACAACGACCGAATTACCTTCATTCATCATTACTATCAACGGCCTTTCCTAGTCCACTGCTGGACATTGGGTTCCTTAGAAAGCAGGTTCATTACCTTCGATGATGTGCGCTAATTGAGGTCTGCGCTTCTACTGCCTTGGTATTGAAATTCAACATTCAACGACTGCGTCTCTGTGTCCCGGGTAGCAACAAATTTTGACGGTTGATGATGTCGGTCTTAGTACACAGGACAACAGCCAAGCGCGGATCCACCGTTGTGGGCACGATTACCCTAAGGTCATAAGATGTTGTGACGTCACAAGACAATTGAATTGTGACGTCACAACGTCTTATGACGTCTCATCACATTGAAGCATGCGACCAAGTTTTATACCCTAACATAAAAGGTCTTACAAATACTGGCAACTCTCCCGGTCAGCATAGCTACTGCAGATAGATTCTACTCTTCGCAAAGTAAAATCTTAGTTGCGTGCCTCAATGGCTCAGGAAAGATTATCCGGACTAGCTCTCCTAAATATACTCTGAGGTGTGAACCTGGATATCGATAAAATTATGAACTTGAATTTGTGATTTACGCAAGCACGTAAACAAAATTATTTAATGTAGAATGTATGATCATCATCTGCAGCCTCTAGCAGTCTGCTACTAGACATAGGCCTCTCCTTAGAAAGGAGGTTGTAGCCTACTTTACCACGATGACCAGACGGGTTGAGATATATATATAGGGTTGAAGTTTAAGTCTTCCTTCTCTTTGCAGTGCTGTTTTCCTGCGTAGTTTGCATCTTCAGTCGGCTCTTGCGACACTCACGGGATAAAAAGGGGTGGTGACATTGTATTCTTAATATATACTAGCATTTAATTTACTTTGATACGAGTATCTTTCGAAGTTGTAAAAATTTCATCAAAATCAGCTCAGTAGTTTGATCAAGCTGCGTTCGACCGCTAAACGCAATCGAGACCCAACTATGATAGCGTGGTGAGGCCTTAACGTCTTTGCCGTAACACTGTTAGAGGCGCTGATATAGTTTTGTTCTTATTTTATTATCTTTGAGAAACTACAGCTATCAAGTATAATATGCAAATTAATAATAGCCGTCAATGACCAATTATAAGTTTATACATTTTATAATCAAATGTATAAGAAGTATGTTCACTTCTCCAATAATATACATGTTTGGTAATGAGTCATGGCAAACCATTATTAATATGATTTTATATTAGCTATCATTTTCAAAGTGGACAGTAACTTGCAAATGGAAACATCGAAAGTCAGGACAACTTAAGAGATCAAAATAATTAAATACCATATTTTATAATTCCACGGTCCTAACGAGGAAACCCTAACAGTGCTGACACGCACTCAAGCGAGTTTTTTCTTAACTACGAACATACATTTATTAATAACTAATTTATTAATAAAGAATTTGAAAAGCGCTACCTTAGTGGTGCAGTAAGGTACGCGACTGCAGTTCATGAGGCCTCGGGTTCGATTCCCGGACCGAAATTTTATAGGGGTTTCCTGAGAAGAAAATATCCTAAGTTACTCCTTATATAGACAGCTACCTGGTAGTAAAATATTATATTATTTTTAGGCATAGGTATCGTACAAATAACAGTATGAGCATGAAAAAACCTATTATATTGACATTTTGACACTAAGTACATTCGCGATAAAAAGAATAATATAATAACATAATCTATCTCTATGCCCAAATTTATCCAGATTCGTTTAACCGTTTTTGCGTGAAAAAGTAACAAACATCTTAGGAAAATTAATGATTTACCTACTCGTAAGTAACTGGGATGGCAAATCACTGTTACCGGTAACGGTGATTTAGATTAGCTAGACTTCTAGAGTATCACCGTAGAAGGTCAGCGTGGCCTGTCACCTGATAACAAATAACCTGAAGGGCTGCATCATGAATGTTTATGTTCTTTTGCAGCGAAATGTTACTACGTAGATACACATGAGAGTGTAGGAAAATATTTTAATGAACTTACCATAAAGGTAATTTGTAAATTCAAAAAATCCCTTGATAAAAAAATAGCAGCGAAGTTCGATCATTTAAACCTTGGTATTACCTTGGTATTACCTGTCCATTAGATTGAAGCCGACAAGGCTCGGGCGGTCCGAGGCATGTCACCTGCGGACAGGAGCTCGCCGCATGATGCGGCCGCTGCCGTTTCACTCAGTACGAAGTTTATTTTTGCCATTCCTCGATCAATAGTTGTATTATGATGAATGATTGAAGTAGCGAGCGCTGGGGCTCGTTTCAGGGGCGGCAGTTTCTGGGGGGCGTATGGAGCGCAGATAAAAGGCAGTTTTTAAAGGCCTTTTCAGCAGGATCTCTAACACAAATAAATTAACTTTATGTTTTCTAGAAAATTAACACTTATGGCAGAAGTTTAGTTTAGTGAAGTAAAATGTGGCCGTTTTACTCCCAGGGAGAAGCATACGTTAACTGACCTGAGTGTTTCATGATGTCTGTATTACTTAGGAACCTATTCGAAGTGGCAGCTGTTGGCTCTACGAGTAAAAAGGTGTTACAGTTTTAGTTCACCCTTGACCACTTAGCGCGTACTATAAAGTTGTATTAGTTTCCATTTCCTTCTATCTGTATAGTTATGTGAGTAATTCTCGTATATGTATTGTGTATTATGGTAATGCATTGTTCTCTATGTACTGTGGTGAGGACAGCGGCGCGGCCGTCGCCTCAAGACGCGACCCGCGACGAGCTCGCGCCTCAGGGCGAGGCGTGCTCGCACCCACCCCACACCTCAAGACCTCATAAGCACAAGCACGCACACAAACTCGTTAGTCGATGGTGCTGGCCCCGCCGGAGCGCCATCGCGCTAGCGTGCTGCAGTACCGCCCACACCACCCGGCGCAGCAGGCAACGCGCCGCGCGGCACACGACCACTACTTAATCGCCCTTTCGTGTCTTACCTGCTTTAGTAATAAATACATGCGAACTTACCAAACCATTATAAACGCGCGTATTAAAATGAAGTAGAACTCGAGCTATTAGGGATGCGAACAGGAACAATAACACAACTTACCTACGTAGGCTAATAATAAATGTACCTAGCTAGCTAACCCTGGGCAATGGCTTCGTTGTTCCCACTTATTTAAAAGGCTATCAATTAGTGCGTACCAGGCTATAATTTGGCAGTGTGGGTAATTATCACACATTGACATGTGAAGGTTGTTCTACTCCTCCTGCACTTTTCACTTTTAGTACATATATAACTAACTGACGCTTGTCGCTGTCTTGTGTATTCGATGTTGTACAGTGTTTATATTAGAATAGTACCTACTTAAATTATTTTGCCAGATTGTTACAATGCACTTGTTTTCCACTGTACTGTCCACGCGAGCACGGCGTGCACTGCGCGACTAGTCTATTCTCTGTTATTTGAGTGAGCGGTGTGAGTGAGCGGGTGGGCCGGGCCGTAGTTGCCAGGCGTGCCGGGCTTTGCCCGCGCCGCCGCTCGCTCCGTTACACTACAACGTGCAATGTCTGTTCCCTCAGGACTTCACCTTGGATTTTTACTTCAGACAGTTTTGGACCGATCCTCGGCTTGCATATAAGAAACGAGCAGGCGTCGAGACCCTGTCTGTTGGCTCAGAATTTATCCGCAACATTTGGGTGCCGGATACGTTCTTCGTGAACGAGAAACAGTCTTACTTCCACTCGGCCACCACTAGCAACGAGTTCATCCGCATACATCATTCGGGTTCCATTACTCGCAGCATCAGGTGAGCGCGAACTTTCCCGTCGCGTGCGTATTCTGAGCTTTTGTTGCGCTAGAAATACTGAGGACACTGTTGTGCGTGTTTTCAGACTCACCATCACGGCGTCGTGCCCCATGAACCTGCAGTACTTCCCTATGGACCGGCAGCTGTGCCACATCGAGATCGAGAGCTGTAAGTGTGCCCATACCACTTGCACCTCGTGTGCCAGCCGACACATGAGCGCCGGCGCCTCCACGCGTCACCTTGCGTACCTACTTACCACCCTCCGCGTCCATGCGCTGCGATCTGGTTTCTATTTGATTCTATTTAAATGTCTATGACTTATACATGTTAACATGAATCAAAAGACATATGCGCAACTGTTTATGTTTTATAAAGTTGTCTAATGTTGTTGATGTTGAATGCCAGTTTGTTTAGAACCTGATCGTGTAGGGTGAGACGACGGCGACGATGCTATTCGGTTTTCTTATTGTGATTTGTTATAACTTCATCTATAAGTAATAACATTGTCTCAGATTTATAAAGTTGCTCGTAAGAAGCTAACGTCTCACAGATGATAGAAAAATAGTTAAAAACGTTTAAGTAAACACCGACATCGGTGTGTGTGTGTGTTGTGTTCACGGAGCAAGCGTCGAGCCGTCTGTGTGTGCACACGCACAGGCACAGGCTTCCGCTGTCGTGTCGCGCGCCACCAGCACCGACAGTCGTCGCGACCGCCGCATACAGCACCCGCGCGGCCGAGCGCCGCCAGCGCACGCCGGACACTGAGACGTCGCACCGCGGGCGCGACGGGGCACCGCGACACCCACCACCCACTCCTCTCGCACGCTTCTCGCATTCACGCACGTTCATCACTCACCATCGCACGTCGCCATGGACCACCTCCCAGGCGGGCTCGCCGCTTTCCCATGTTTAGCACGTTGCATGCGCTCGTCGTAGTTCGTGTTGACCGCAACCCTCACCACCATACACATAGTCGCGCACCGTAGTTACTGTTCAGTATATTTTTCTATCATCACCGCCGGGTCGTCTCGAGCGTCAACCGGCTCGTCGCGTTGCGCCACGGCGCGATCTTTCGTGGCGTGAGTGATAGCGTTTTGTGTTTGGCATGTCCCCGGAGTCGGATACACGATGACCGACATACTGTACGTTTGGAAAGACGGCGCGTCGAGCGTCGGCATGAGCAGCGAAGTGCAGTTGCCGCAGTTCCGAGTGCTCGGCCACCGGCAGCGCGCCACCGTCGTCGCTCTCACCACAGGTAATGATCGCTGGCAGTAGGTAGTAGCGCCCGCCGCCCCGCCGCGCCCGCGCCCCGCGCCCCGCGCCGCGCGCCCCCAAGCCTCGCGACGGACGCGACACGACAGCGGCACTGGTCGCGCCCTACACGTCACGCGACACTATTTTCTACGCCACAGTTGGATACACGATGCGCGACATCCGCTACAAGTGGAACGAAGGCCCCAACTCGGTGGGTGTGTCTAACGAAGTGTCGCTGCCGCAGTTTAAAGTGCTCGGACATCGCCAGCGCGCTATGGAAATATCTCTCACAACAGGTTCGAATCAAACGATTTTTTTTACGATAGAAATTAAAAAAATCCTAGATTATATATTATAAGCAAAGAATAATATATTTTTTATTTATTTTACATAACGATATTATCGTCCACGTTTAACGACCGCAGGAAACTACTCTCGTCTGGCGTGTGAAATACAGTTCGTGCGCTCGATGGGCTACTACCTGATTCAAATTTACATACCGTCCGGATTGATCGTCATAATTTCCTGGGTGTCGTTCTGGTTGAACCGCAACGCTACGCCGGCGCGCGTACAGCTCGGCGTCACCACAGTGCTCACCATGACCACACTCATGTCTTCCACTAACGCCGCTCTGCCCAAAATATCATACGTCAAGTCTATCGACGTATACCTCGGGACGTGCTTCGTCATGGTGTTCACCAGCTTGCTCGGTGAGTTTCTCTCCGCTCGGCTGACTTATATCGTCACCGTAATTTTCGTCACCGACACGATGGTTAATTGTACCTTTGCAGAGTACGCGACGGTGGGCTACATGTCGAAACGCATCCAAATGAGGAAACAGCGATTCGTCGCAATACAAAAGATAATGTCGGAGAAAAAGTTGCCGACAGAATGCGGCGTGGCGTGGGAAGCTCACACGCTGGGCGGACGTCAGGGCGGCAGCCTCGGTCGCGGCGGCGCGCCGCCGGGTCGGAGCTGCTCTGGGCGCCCGCCCCCGCGCCCTCAGCAGGAGGTGCGCTACAAGGCGCGCGACCCCAAGGCGCACTCCAAGGGCGCCACGCTGGAGAGCACGCTGGAGGAGAACCCCGGGCCGCCGCTGCACGCGCTGCACGGCGGGAAGGTGGGTCGCCGCACCTAGTCCTTGCATGTGACGTCGCATAAACATATATCGGCAATCATTACTCGGACCCCTCACCATTACCCCTGAACAATTTAAGGCTGAAAAACACCTCCCCTTTCCCGGCACACTAACATTATAAATATCAATACCAGATTGTGTTATACATATATGGTGATAAGTGTAAAATTAAGCCAACTTCCAAAATTATTGTTTTTTATATTTTATTGTCCACGCAAATTCTGCAGAATCCAACATTAGATCTATACTTAGGGCATACTGAAAGTTTCTGGATTGTGATAAATGTTATATATAAAATTCTCGTGTCACAATGTTAGTTACCATACTCCTCCGAAACGGCTGGACCGATTTTTATGAAATTTTGTGTGCACATCGGCTAGGTCTGAGAATCGGCCAACATCTATTTTTCATACCCCTAAATGACAAGGGTGAACCACCCCTAATTTTTTTTTAAATATTTCCTAGAAATAATGTATAATAATATGGCAAAACAACGTTTGCCCGGTCAGCTAGTAAGATATAAGACTATGATGCATTTATTGTTTTACAAAGTATATTACCTGGCAATTAGTGAATTTTGCATTCGCTGAACAAACCAGTTGGACCGGTCTTCCTTAGGGACCTCTTTAATTGCTTCATGGAACGCATTCACCGCCGATACAGGGCCCTAAAACGTGTGCCTCTAAATTTGTCTTTAATTTTTGGAAACAAAAAGAAGTAGCAGGGTGCGAGGTCCGGGCTGTAAGGGGAATGCGTCCTCGGTTCCTTAGCGGATTGTGAGGATGCGTTATCATGGTGAAGGAGGACATTGCTTCGAGAACGCTTTTCACGAACTTTTTCTAAGGCCCGTATTTTAAAAGATCTTTTAGTCGTGAATCTAGTCTTAAAACGAATAAAGAGAGATAGATAAACTTAAAACTAATATAACTTAAGTAGAGATTTTATTATTGAACGTCACTTAAAACGAGATTAACTGATCCATACTCAAGTGAGTGATAGCTTATTTGAGATCGAGCTTTATGTCAAAATCTGAACTCAGGTATAAATATTGAGAGCTGTGATCTTTGTTTACGTGAGACAAGCTGAAACTAGTCTCAAACGGTGATTTTGGCCTACTATGCACGCTACTACTATACACGCTGGCCAGACGGGTTGCTATAGGGTTTGTGTCAAGTTTTCCTTCTCTCTGCAGTGCCGCTGTTCTGCGTACTTTTTGTCCCTTAGTCCCCTCTTACGACACCCACGGGATGAATAGGGGTGGTGTATTCTTAATCCGTCACCACACGGACGAAAAACTTACTTTACTTTATTTACGAAAGAATTACTTATCATACTATAATCAATTCACCTTAATTGATATTAAATTTACTGAAATTCACATTTTACACACAATACTTGTTTTCAAATCGCATTAACCTTTTGGTTTATGTTAAAAGTATAATATTATTCTAGTAATATAAAAAATAAAAACATTGTTTGACATTTGAACATGACAAGTGTTGATAATTAACTTGAACGTTCCGTTATAGCCTATACCTAGTCATTTTTATTTTAATATTTATTATTTTGGACGAACAACAAGCTTGTAAATATGTTAACATTGCTACACTAGCCAATAGTATACTTTATACAAGTTGAAAGAAAGTATGTTTGGAAAGAAAATTATTTTTCAAGTAATTAGTGTAATACGGAATAATAATGTCCATCATGCGGAAAAGTAATTGAGAACAGACTGTAAGTTAAAATCAATACATGAAACTAGTTTCGACTGAGGAAAACTTAAAATGCGTTTTATAATACGAGCGATACTTAAGTTTTGATCTGCACCTAAAACTAGTTACAGGTAATCAGAGTTCAACCGATACTTGAGACGTCTTTTAAAATACGGGCTTAAGGCTCTGGGCAAGCAAGTGTTGACGTACCAATCTGCAGTCAGTCACTGTCCTCTGATCTTCAAGTGATACTGTAGTGTAATGTCCTGATTTGCCGAAACAAGAAGCAACAATTTTTTACCAGTGCTTGGCATTTTCTTAACTTTCGTCGGCAAATCTTCAAAAAGAAAGACCCATTCTGCCGACTGGCTTTTTCTTTCGGGTCGAAACCAATACACCCAGATCATCACCTGTCACGACAATGACTTTCCTCCGTTAAACTTTTTTATCATTTTACGGCACCACTGGACACGCAGTCGTTTCTACTCCTCAATTAAGACATGCGATATCAATCGAGTGCAAAGCTTCCGAACCTTCAGATGCACATGTAAAATGTTTTGCACTTGACTCATTCTAATGCCTAACAAAGTACGAATTTGCTGGCATTTTTTTTTGTCAGATTAAATAAGTTATCGTACGGTGTGAATATTAGAGTCTGTATAACGGCAGTCACCGGCCGACCTTCACATACCTCGTCATGGAGACAATCACGTCTACGTCTAAATTCTCCAAACCACGAATACACAGAGCTGCGACATGGTGCTTCATCGCCAAATGCCAATTAAAGACTCTGGCAACTTTATTGTAGACTTAAGCCACAAAAAAATCATAAAAAAAGAATTGAACGAAAATGTACATTCAAAATTACAGTTAAATTCATTTTGAATGGAGTTAAATTTATTTTGATAACGACACCATTTTCGATAGGACCCATGAAAAAACAAATGACAGTCTCGCAAATTAAAAGTAAAATGTTCCCAAAGAGTTCCATTTTCAAATTCCATAATTGTTTTTTCATTCTTTTATTGAAAGTGGCCAGGTCCAGAAACTTTCAGTATGCCCCACGTAGTATATAAAAATTAGGATTTTGATGATATATATGTAGGTGTAGGTATATAAAACAATGTTTATTCGACAGGACATTGGCAAGTTCCTGGGCATGACGCCGTCTGACATCGACAAGTACTCGCGCATCGTATTTCCGGTGTGCTTCGTGTGCTTCAATCTGATGTACTGGATCGTGTACCTGCACGTGTCAGACGTGGTCGCCGATGATCTGGTGCTGTTGGAGGAGAACAAGTAGTCTCGCAGCTGGCCCTCTACTGTATATACGTACATACATATAGCACTACTACCTCACGCGTCACCACTACCCCGTGTCCAACACTCACACACCTCCAAGTCTTTAGCACACATCGACACTGCGGTGCCGGGCGATCTACCCCGGCGCTCACACATTTGTGTATATATTGGTATCCTGTAATATATAATTCTTTCTAATTAGCAAAACGCTAGTGTCACGGCCCCTCGTAGTGTTAACTGACGATCTGCTCACGTGAACGACCACATTTTCGATAAATAGTAAAGCGAAACTGTCTGTGGGAGAGCATGCGAGCGGTGGACGACGCCACATCGCGCTTTTGTGTTCCCCGGAGATTCATCTCGTCATGTCGGCGGTGTAGGTGATGCATAACGAATGTAGCGACTAATTCATTTTGTTCGTGGAAGCTCACAACTTCATTTCACACAATTTGACCTAAAAAGTTAGGTACAAAAAGTTAAATGAGAATGCTCATTAATCTAATACTAAGTATGCCCGTGTATCTTGCAGTACTGCCGAGTGCACCCGCGTTCTTAAAGCTTGTAGCTCACCTTTCAAGAACTAAGTACTTAACGTTATGCTACACCAAACGCAGTTTGTGTCACAAATGGAACAAACGAATGACAGACAAAAGCGTGACGCTTAAGCGCGTCTAAGCACGCGATTGGGTGACGTCGTCAAGAGCATTCGACGAGCTCTAGAGATGGCGCCGCTACACCTCGTACAGACGTACACCCTTACACTTGTGACGTCAGACCTATCTCAATGTATATGATGAATTTAATGTAAGTTGAAAATGAGTTAGATTTTATTACGTAGAAGGAAACTGTTAAGTACTGTTAGTGACTAATGTATCGGATAGGTGAGCACGCGCACGGTGCGGCACTTTACGAGACTTGCGTTTACATGCGATAACTTTGTCTTGTAATAAAAATTATTTACTGAACCAGCCTTTTATTTTGCACCTTTGTGTTTTGTCGCTAAACGGTTTCAAAAAGTTAGGCCCTTCTCTGATGTTAGTAGTTTTCGCTTATGTCCTGACTTTTGTACGGACAGTGCAACCATTCCGCAAACGCATTGCCGGCTAGGTTAGGAAGCGGCCTGCGAACTTTTGGGGAAGTCGTCGCTGCAACACGTACTGGTTCGAGAAGCAGCGCGTACCCACTGACAAGGATCCTCATTATGTCAGCCAAATAAAAGTATCACTTAAGGAATTTGTGGGACTGTTTAAAGGAAAGAAAAGACTGTTTAGCAGGTTCCCATACATAATTTTATTTGATGTGAAATTGTAGCGTTAAAGTATCAAGAATGCCTAAAACACCTGAAAATTTATTCTTGATAGAATGATCACGACAATGACATGACAAAATTATTGGCGCAAAATGTGTAGAATTCCATGTTTAGAAATCCAATGTACCAAATAGTTTTGAGCAAATTTCAATAGAACTAATATCGTCTACATCTATAAAAGAACGCGACAGCGACTGACTGATCGATTAACGCACAGCTGAAACTGCTGGGTCTAGGTGAATGAAATGTTGCGCAAATGGTCCTTAGGTGACCTAGGTGTGCACTAAGTAATAAAGGAACTTTAAAAAAATCTACACCTAAAGGCGCAAAATTTTCGGAAGAGATCATCGCGAGCTAACTGTCTCCAGCGATCGATCTCCTCCGGAAGCGGCCGACCTCCAAGTAATGTCCAAGTACAATCTCTCGAGGACGCCGGCCTCGAGATCCCAGGAGATACTGCCCGCAATCAGACACGCCGCCTCGTAAAAGACGGTGCCACGGAGACGGCCAGCAGCTTCGGTGCCAATTGCTGGAAATGCTCTGTGAACCGCCACCGATTGTCGAGAACGAGCCCGAGATATTTCAGGCTGGTCCCGACAGCGATGGGGATGCCGCCCACCACAATCGACCTATCTCGAGGCGGCGTCTGTCGAGGCCCGTGGAAGAAGAGGGCCTCAGACTTTTCCAGGGCGACTGTTAGCCTGCCGAGCGACGCCTGCCGTGGCAAGTACGGCGGCGTCGCGGAATGTTGGGGCCCGCGGGGTGACTAGGGTATCGTCGGCGTAACAGAGTACGCCGACTCCCTGAAGATTAGCACCGCGCAGGACCCAATCATAGCCTACGTTCCACAGGAGCGGCCGAAGGACCGACCCCTGTGGAACACCACAAGACATGTCCCTGCGGACCACCCACACGAGTCGCCGAGGCAGCAGGGACGACGTCGAATCGTCGCTGGCCCAATTGGGGCCGTCGCGAACGTAGTACGGCTCGGCGATTACTGCCACTGTCGTCTGCCACTGCGCCATGGATTGGGCCAGAAGGTCCTGAGCCGTGACGCAGTGGTTGACGTTGGCCTGCAGTATGGAGATTTGGGCCATTACGTTTGGGCGGTGTCCATCACCTCCTCATTTGGCGGCAGGGTGGGCGAGGGTGTGGGTTTCGCCCCACCTGCAGCTCTTCTTTTTTGGCCCCTGTTCCGGGAGGCCGCTTTGCACTCCGCCGTCCCAAGACGGTGGCCGGACGCTGCACCCTCCGCCGAACAGACGGGGCAGCTGGGCTCCGCTGAGCAGGTGGCCGACTTGTGGCCGGCCTGCCCGCACCGCACCGGAAGCAGAGCGCACTGCGGTCTGTGGCCACAGTGCACCTGGCCCCGACGTGCCCCGGCTCGAGGCAGCGGAAGCACCGCACCGGGCTGGGCTCCAGGGTAGTCAGCTTGACCACTGACCACCCGACGACGATGCGGCGACCATCGGTCAGCTTTCTGGCCGCCTCAACAGGGCACCGCAACCAGGTAGTGCCCTGTCGGCCAGATGGGCGATTGATGTCGCCGACCGTTATGGCGTCGGCAGAGCAGCCCCCCTCTGCTGCCAGCGACGCCGCCACCGTCTCTTTAGAGGCCGAGTCGCTCAGGCCAGAGATGCGCATCTCCACGCATCTCTGCGGCCTAGCGACTCGGACCTCCTCGAGCACCTCCCTGAGCCTCGCAGCCAGTTGGTCGGCTTTCTGGGCTCTATCGGCGC
The DNA here is from genome assembly GCA_902825455.1 of Arctia plantaginis. Lineage (NCBI taxonomy): Eukaryota > Metazoa > Arthropoda > Insecta > Lepidoptera > Erebidae > Arctia > Arctia plantaginis. The sequence continues at coordinate 44,693 of CADEBD010000322.1, read as the reverse complement.
CAGCCACCTCCAGGATCCGACCTCCGGTTACGGCGGTGCGGAGCCGGAGGCCGTCGATCCCCAGAGCCTTGAGGTCTATTGACCTCTCGGCTTTGGACATGACCTGCCCGTAGGTCACGCCCTGCTCCGCGGCGCCCGGCTGCAGCGTGAGTGTGATCGCTGCAGTCTGCGGGGAGCGCAGTTTGCGGGACCTCCGGGCACCACGTTTCCTCTTCTTGGTGGCTGGCGCTGCAGGAGTGTCAACGGTCGGGGCAGCCGACCGGACTGGAGCCGGTTTAGGCGCCTTTGGTTTGGCCGCCTTCGGCCTAGCCGCCACTTCGCTCCATGTCGCGCTTCGCGGGAGCGGAGCGGGGGCCAGCGAGGAAGCCGACGGGGTTTGAGCGATGGTTTGAACCATCGTCACCGCCGCCTCAATAGAGCCCGAGAGCTGCTCCGCACTGAGGGATTGATTGGCCGAGGATGCCAATCCCGCTTGGGGCTGCGGACAGGACTGGGGCAGCGGACACAGAGCCCTCTGCCGCTGCTGTCGCAGCTCCTCCGCAAGCTCCTCTTCAGCGCGGAGCTCGAGCTCCCGCTCCTTGGCCGCGTTCAGCTCGGCCTTGGCCCTCGCCAAATTGACGTATTTCCCCGTTTTCGGGGGACGGCCACGACTGCGCTTTGGGCTTTCGCTTCGCGAATCGCCCTCGCTCGGCGAATCCAAGTCTGTAGCAGAGTTGGTTCGCTTGCGCCAGAATCTTCCCCTTGCTGAGGAAGACGAGCGCGAACCTCCAGGTGTGCTGGCAGCGTCCATCCGCTCCAGCACCACCACCGGCACCACCTCTCTGAGAGAGACGCGAGACCTTGCGGTCTCCGTCTCGATCTCCGTCTCCATTCCTTCTACCTCAACAGTTTTTGTTTTTGTTTTAATAAGTCATCCATATCATATCCCACGAGAATGAGACGAAAAAAGTACACTTCCCGGGTGACGCTCATTCCAGGAAGCGGGGTAAATACTATGGAGGTCCCCCGGTATCCATAGGTTTTAAGCGACTTAGCTGTCGGGTGTTATAGTCTTTTCCTTGACACAGGCCGGCCAATGAAGGCAAGCCCCACGTCCTCCGAGGTCACGGCATTCCTGAGTGTGGCTAGCACTCAGGTTTGTATGTCGATCACCCGGAGATTACGCGACGCGGGAGGGAAGCCAACTCTCCCAACTCCGACGGTGGCACGAGTGCCTGTCTGCCCCTGCGCGAGCAGTGGGTCGACCCGTCCCTAGATCCCTAAGGGATTACAACGTTCCTCCCAGTATCCCCCCGAAAAGCAGAGGGATACTGGGTGGAACGGCGAGCCCTGAAAAGGGCTGTTGTATCCCTACGAATCCCCCCCCGCGGGCCTTGCAGGCCCGCCATCCCACGACCCCCTCGTGCAATGGGGTCAGCTAGCCCTGAAAAGGGCTGTCGGGTTATCGGTCAATCGGCTAACATACAGAGCTCTGTGACAGAGACAGTGTCTATTAACCGTTGTCCAGGGTGCACCAGTCCCTCGCTTCCGCTCCCGAGGACCGCAGTCCAACGGGGGAAGAAACGAAGAAGCCAACATGGAGGTTACCCGACCCGCACCCCAGGTTAGGTTAGGTTAGGTTTTTTTTTTATTTTTTTATTTTTTTATTTTTTTTTTTTTTTTTTTTTAAATCGCTTTTCCCCAATCATAGTACATCGGGACCTTGTTACACTTATACCAGATGCCTATCTATTTATATAATGTTGTATACACAATCCCTTGGATGGGATTTCTCTATATTATTATTACTACTATTTTACATTGTTACGGTACTTGTATTACTTGTATTACATTGTTATTTTAGCATTTAGCTTTCAATATTTAGCTTTCAACTGTTAACTTACATACTTTAGCTTTCAACTATTTACTAATATACTATATAATATTATTTAACTACTTGTTTACTATATAGTAATGTTTACATATTTCTTAAATCTATTTTTGTATACTCTTTTATTATCTACTCTTATTTCTTAGTTCTATTTAACATCTATATATTACGTCTATGTGTTACATCAATATATACTTTTTTTTTTTTTTTTTTTTTTTTTTTTTTTTTTTTTTTTTTTTTTTTTTTGCGTACAATTTATTGCGGTTTGTTGAGTTTTTTGTGTTATGTATTCTTAAATGTTTGGCTTTACAACTGTTTACTAATATACTATATAAAATTATTTGACTACTTCTTTACTATATAGTAATGTTTACATTTTCTTAACTCTATTGTTGTCTACCTATTTTTGTATACTTTTTTATTATCTACTCTTATTTCTTAGTTCTATTTAACATCTATATATTACGTCTATGTGTTACATCAATATATACTTTTTCTATACAATTTTATTTAGCGGCTTGTTGAATTTGTTGTGTTATGTATTCTTAAATGTTATGTTAAATGTTGTGTATTCTTAATATTTCTTATGTTTAAAACGCTTTATACTTAGGCAATAAATTATATATACTTATATATTATATATATTTATTGACAATTCTTTTGCTACTTCAATATTTTATACCAATTTTTTCTTTTGAGTGTTCGTGTATGTGTTCGTGTTCTTGTGTCGATACCATCTTGTATATTTATAATACATTTTGTGTATCTGTTTGTGTGTGCTTCATGTTTGTGTATGTTTCTGTTTGTGTTCCTGCGTGTTTTGTGGCTGCGTGTAGGTGTTGTGTGATATGTTGTGTGTGGGTTAGGCGTAAGTAGTGTTGGCCCGGGCCAGGTAGTCCCACTTTTTTCGCACCGGGCAGTCAGCGCTAAATGCGTTATGGTCGGTCTTCCGCAGCCCAGAGCGCGAACAGTTGCAGCACTGCGGTCCGTTGCCTGCGATGAGGTCGGCGCATTTGTCACGCAAATGCGGCCCTCCGCAGTGACTGCATCTGTCCACACTCTCGGTGCAAAATTTCCGACCGTGTCCAAAGGCAAGGCACCTAGTGCATTGGATGAGCGGAGACTGGTCCTCGACTCTGACCCTTTGCAGGTCCAGATAGAGGGCTCCAGCCTCCGTCATCCTCTGCCATACGCTTGGGCCCACCTGAAGGATAACGTGTTTCGTTTTAGGGTTCTTCGTGCGCTTTTTAAATTTAATTACTATCTCCGCGTCCTCTTCAGGTAGGCCCGTAAAAATTTCTTTATTTTGGGCGTACAGTGCCCCAATTAGATCTTCGTCCTCGCTTTCTAGGTACACATCTTTTAAAATTAATAGCGGATTTTTATTTTTCATTGGGGCGACCTTTAATCCGCCCCCGCGGCTCTCTATAGTTTTTTGAACTTTAATTAGTTCTTCTGCCGTGTCACAGCCCAGAATCACTGTCTGGTTCCTTGCCTTTCGGACCTTTGTGATTTTAAGCCCGGTGCTTCTGGCATCTACCGCCCTTTTTACTCTGTTGAGGACCTCGTCAGCAGTCTCCTGGTTTCCCTCCAGGGTGACCGCCACCGAGTGAAGTGCAGGGCGGTAGGCAGGCTTGGCTGCTGCGACGCTGGCGTAAGATTTTGGGACTGGAACTAGGGCTTGATTTGCACTCATCAGTCCTTTGGTGACCTCGACGATTTCATTCTTAGCTGCCGCGACACCCTCGGCGATACCGCCGACAAGATCCTTGAGGAGTGGGTGGGTCCGGTCCTCGACCATATTGGCCGCTACTTGCCCCACCTCCCTAGCCACCTCAGTCCTGTCGCCGATACCGTCGAAGAACCTGTCCAGCAGGTCTGTGCACCGGTCTTTGGCACTAACGTCGAGTCCCTGCAGATCGGTTTGGATCGTTCGCTCCATTTCCCCGATCCGCTCCGTCAGCGCCGCCTCCATCTCCCCTAGTCTCCTTAGGACGTCCTCATGCCCATTGGACGGTAAGGTCCTTGAGGGCGCCCCTACAGCTTGTCCTTCTTCTTCGAGCCTCTTTATGCGACCACTGAGCTCAAATAGCGCTTTAAGGCCCCTGTCGGATTGCACCTCCAGGAATAATTTGATGTCCTTCCTCATCTGAGGGTATTTTTGGACCTCCGAGGGTATATCCTCGAAGGTCTTCATCAGTTCCTGAAGGAGCTGATCGCTCGAGATAGCGGCGTAGTTGTTTTGCCGCTTCTTGTATACCTCCATATTCTCGAGCGATCTTCTCTTCGTGTTGGGCCTCCTAATAAAAGTTCTGGCTGCGTCCTGCACTGCTGCAATTGTGGTCGTGGGACTGGGGGTGATGGGTGAAGTGGGCTTCCTAGCCGTGCCGGAGGTCGCGGGTGTACGGTGTAAACTCATTGTGTGTATTCGGGGAAAATTGTCAGTTAGTAAAGTGTGCTGGACCCTGTAAAGGGGGGTCTGCGTCGTGTGTTGTATAAATTAAAATAAAATAGATTTAAATCGTCAATAAATGGGACGGCACAACAAACAACTATAAGTACAAGAATAAAGTAAATAAAATAAAGTAGGCTAGGGCAAGATGTGCCCAGTCTTAAACTACTTACACTATCTTAAAGTAGCAAACGCTACTTTCTGTTTTTTTTTTTTTTTTTTTTTTTTTTTTTTTTTAATCTATATAGTTCCTGCACAGCAGGATTGTCCTAATCTAAAAAAATAGGATAAATAAAATAAAATAAAAATAAAGAAAATAGAAACAGTACAAAACTATCAGGGCCAATACGCTGGGCGTCCCGAGCCGGTTCGAATGAACCCAAACTCGGGGGGTCCAGGTATCTTGGGGGGAAACTTATAAATGGGGAAGGTAATGTGGGGGAGGAGGGGAAAACTGCCGGAGCCAATCGATTGGGTTCCCCGAGCCGATTAAAAAGAGCCCAAACTCGGGGGGCCCAGGAGCCCCAGGGACAGAGTTAGGGGGAAGGGGGGTGAGGTAAAAAAGTGGAGGGGAGAGGGGGGGAGGTTTTCGTGGGGTGGCGTTGGTGTGGTCGGCGTAAACTGCCGCGGCCAATGTGTTTATGACCCCCTGGCGGTTCAAATGAGCCTAGACACGGGGGGTCTGAGTGCCCCAGGTACGAGGTAAGGAAAAGGGGGGTGAGGTAAGATGAGAGGGGGAAGCTACTGGGCCTCCCGGGTTGGTTCAAACAAACCCAAACTCGAGGGGTCCAGGTGCTCTGGGAACAAAGTTGGAAAGGAGGGGGGGTGAGGTAAGGGGTGAGGGGGGAAAATGCTGGGAATCCCCTGCCGGTTCAAATGAACCCAAACACGGGGGTCCTGGTGCTCCGGGGACAAGGTTGGTATTAGGTGGGTGAGGTAAGGGGGGGGGGGGGGGATAAGTACAGACCAGGTCAGTCAGCTGGGCTCCCCGAGCTGATTCTAACGAACCCAAACACGGGGGGTCCAGGTGCTCTGGGGAGGGTTGGTATTAGAGGGGGTGAGGTAAGGGGAGAAGGGGGAATTAGGATATGCCCGGTACTTATGCTATCTTATCCTAACTTATCTTAACTTAAAACTATAAAAAGCAGCGAAGACGCTACTTTTTGTTTTCCCTTATCTGGGAATCGAACCCCTCACAAATTTTTTGTTTTACTTTGTCTTTAATTTTGATATAAATCTTGCACCGGAGGGGAATCGAACCTGGGGACGCTCAGTCCCTTGGTCTAAGCTATAGAATATATATTTAAATATATAAGCTATAGAATAATATTTTTTAAAATAAGATTAATAAACCCAAACCACCCGTTATCAAACCCGGTTTAATGTTTGGTTTAATGTTTGGTTAGGTTAGGTTAGGATAGGTTTTTTTTTTTTTTTTTTTTTTTTTTTTTTTTTTTTTTTTTTTAATTAACTGGATCTCCTCTGACATGATCAGAGACCTTTTACAACATAATATAGCAATATTAACAACATTAAATGATATAAAACAATAGCTAGACATAGTGAATACTAGTGGATATTACTATTTCGGAGTGTCGCATTCGTTGTGTGTGTACACATACATTGTAATATGTATGTGTACACACACAACGAATGCGACACTCCTGGAAAGGAGGGGGGGGTGAGGTAAGGGGTGAGGGGGGGAAAATGCTGGGAATCCCCTGCCGGTTCAAATGAACCCAAACACGGGGGTCCTGGTGCTCCGGGGACAAGGTTGGTATTAGGTGGGTGAGGTAAGGGGGGTGGGGGGGGATAAGTACAGACCAGGTCAGTCAGCTGGGCTCCCCGAGCTGATTCTAACGAACCCAAACACGGGGGGTCCAGGTGCTCTGGGGAGGGTTGGTATTAGAGGGGGTGAGGTAAGGGGAGAAGGGGGAATTAGGATATGCCCGGTACTTATGCTATCTTATCCTAACTTATCTTAACTTAAAACTATAAAAAGCAGCGAAGACGCTACTTTTTGTTTTCCCTTATCTGGGAATCGAACCCCTCACAAATTTTTTGTTTTACTTTGTCTTTAATTTTGATATAAATCTTGCACCGGAGGGGAATCGAACCTGGGGACGCTCAGTCCCTTGGTCTAAGCTATAGAATATATATTTAAATATATAAGCTATAGAATAATATTTTTTAAAATAAGATTAATAAACCCAAACCACCCGTTATCAAACCCGGTTTAATGTTTGGTTTAATGTTTGGTTAGGTTAGGTTAGGATAGGTTTTTTTTTTTTTTTTTTTTTTTTTTTTTAATTAACTGGATCTCCTCTGACATGATCAGAGACCTTTTACAACATAATATAGCAATATTAACAACATTAAATGATATAAAACAATAGCTAGACATAGTGAATACTAGTGGATATTACTATTTCGGAGTGTCGCATTCGTTGTGTGTGTACACATACATTGTAATATGTATGTGTACACACACAACGAATGCGACACTCCTGGAAAGGAGGGGGGGTGAGGTAAGGGGTGAGGGGGGAAAATGCTGGGAATCCCCTGCCGGTTCAAATGAACCCAAACACGGGGGTCCTGGTGCTCCGGGGACAAGGTTGGTATTAGGTGGGTGAGGTAAGGGGGGTGGGGGGGGATAAGTACAGACCAGGTCAGTCAGCTGGGCTCCCCGAGCTGATTCTAACGAACCCAAACACGGGGGGTCCAGGTGCTCTGGGGAGGGTTGGTATTAGAGGGGGTGAGGTAAGGGGAGAAGGGGGAATTAGGATATGCCCGGTACTTATGCTATCTTATCCTAACTTATCTTAACTTAAAACTATAAAAAGCAGCGAAGACGCTACTTTTTGTTTTCCCTTATCTGGGAATCGAACCCCTCACAAATTTTTTGTTTTACTTTGTCTTTAATTTTGATATAAATCTTGCACCGGAGGGGAATCGAACCTGGGGACGCTCAGTCCCTTGGTCTAAGCTATAGAATATATATTTAAATATATAAGCTATAGAATAATATTTTTTAAAATAAGATTAATAAACCCAAACCACCCGTTATCAAACCCGGTTTAATGTTTGGTTTAATGTTTGGTTAGGTTAGGTTAGGATAGGTTTTTTTTTTTTTTTTTTTTTTTTTTTTTTTTTTTAATTAACTGGATCTCCTCTGACATGATCAGAGACCTTTTACAACATAATATAGCAATATTAACAACATTAAATGATATAAAACAATAGCTAGACATAGTGAATACTAGTGGATATTACTATTTCGGAGTGTCGCATTCGTTGTGTGTGTACACATACATATTACACATAGGTTATATTGACAGAATTAAACATAAACTACATAATAAGTTATTAAACATAATTACTGTCGGATTTCAGGGATCTTATTTTCCTGTTTGGTGGTTGCTTATATACCTAATTATTTCTATCTATCTATATACATTACAACTTATCTGTCGACGACTGGATGGCGTAGTGGTTTGTGTAACGGACTGCTATTCCAAAGGTCGCGGGTTCGATTCCCGCTCAGGTCAAACATTTGTGTTCATGAACATTTGATGTTTGATTTGGTCTGGGTGTTTCTATGTATAATATGTATGTATTTACAAAAAAAAAGTATATATGTATTTATATCAGTTGTCTAGTACCCATAGTACAAGCTCTGCTTAGTTTGGGACTAGATGGCGTTGTGTGTATGTGGTAGAATATATTAATTAATATTATTATATTAATTTAATATTAATATTAATCTCTAGGTATTATATGGCTTAAATTCCAGCTTACATTTACTACATTTATTCCTACTATATTTTATGCTTATATATGTATTCTAAGAATATACTTTAAGCATAGGTTCCATAGCTACTTTGCACAGTTTGTACCTACACATTTTAACGTCGCTGACATTGACCAGCCTATATCTAAATTGACTTTCTTGATCATTAAGATCGTCAAATTTAGCGGTTTTCGTAGGCTTCGGTTTGGTTTTGTTTTGCCAATTTGCTTTTGTATACCCTGTGCGTGAATGGGTATCCGACGTGTTCGCTTCTGTTGAGTTGCCGTCTTGTGGGGCGCCAGCGGCGACCTCAGCAATAGGCTATGGCCGTCCTCGCTAGCGCATCCCACTTTCTTCTCACAGGACATTGGTCGTTAAAGACGCCGTGAGCGGTGTCACTTAATTTGGCCTTTGTGCAGTTCCGACATGTCGGTGGTTGGGCCGCCAGATGTTGTGGACATTCAGCCTTGTTGTGTGGGCCTCCGCAGTGGTTGCAGAGGTCCACCGCCTCTGTACATAGTTTTCGCCCATGGCCATACGCTAAGCACTTAGTGCATTGGATCAGGGGGGTTTGATCTTCCACCCTGACTCTTTGGAGGTCTATGTAGACCCTGCCGGCCGACAACAGCCGTTTGTACAGGGCGGGCGTCACCCTGAGTACCAAGTGGCACTCTTGCTGGTTCTTCGCCCTGCGCCTGTACAGAATCTCGGCCTGGCTGATGTCGGCCGCCAGGTCCACCAAGGTGTTGTTTTGGTTCAATAGCGCGGCCTTTATCTCCTCGTTACTGTTGTAGGCGAGGAGATTTTTGAAGACTATTAAAGGGTTTTTGTTCTTCGCCTCTTCGTATGTAATTTTGGCGTTTTGGCTCAAGCTGGCCTCCACCCTGTCCAGTTCCATTTTGGTGGAGCAGCTGAGGACGACCTTCCCGTCCCTTATCTTCCTCAGCTTCTCCACCTTAATGCCGGTCTTTTTCGCGTCCAGCGCCCTCCTTACGTGGTCCACCACCTCGCCCGAAGTGTCCATTACGTCTTTTGAGGTGATGATGATGGAGTGCGTGGGCTTTTGCTCCCACGTTTGTTTCGGCTTTGGCAGCCTAACAGCATCCGCATATGAAGGAGACACTCCAGACACGAGGCCCTGTATCTGGAGGCCCTCCACCGCTGTTCTCAACTCTCTCATCTCCCTTACGATCTCCTTGTCCAGGTGTTCCGATGTGGTGGTGGCGGGTCTTGTTTCCTCGATTTGGTCTTTTACCTGACAGACGATGGTCTCCGTCTGTTTGACCAATTTCTCAGTGAAAGCATCGAGGGAGCCGTCCATAAAACGCTCGGTCTGTACACCGCTGTCATGCACCATCTGGGTAAACCGCGCGTAGGACTCCTCCAGGTTTTTGGTATGTTCCATTTTTGTGGTGGTATTTATAACCTCCACACCCTCCTCAATTCTCTCTATAAATTCTTCTTCCATTCTTTTGAAGCTAAGTCGCTGATCTTCTTCTATTTTTTTGAGTAGTGCCCTGTTGGAATTTACAGACTCCGAAATAGCGTTCAATGTCGCCTCCAGTCTTTTATTTGTTCCCCCGACTTGTTCGGACGGCGGTGGTTGTATCGCCACCTCCGTTGGTCCTTTGACCTTGGGGTCCCCCTCCTTGACCAGCTCATAGAGCCTCCCGATCGCTGCGGCTACGTTGGCTTTAATGTCGCCGCGTATATTTCTAGACTCCGTCAGGAGTGACTTGGCCCTGATCGTTATGGCCTTTGCCTCGGCACTCCTAGAGGCGTAGTGCTTCGCTGCTATTCTGGTTGTAGGTGGCAATCGGGATTGCGTCTCGGATGGTGATTGACGCAATGTTTTCGTCTCATCCAAGGGGGGGGCTGCCTTGGGTTTTGCCGTTTTTCTGGTCTGGGGACCAGGTTGCCTTGTGGTCGGCGAGCTCCTCGGCACCGGTCTGGCGTCCTCACAATCGTCGATATTCAGCCTCATCTTGGAGGGCGGGATCGTCAGCTCCGGGGGTCCGACCATTGCCATCTCCGGGCTCTCGACCCAGGGGGAGTCTTCTACGTCTTCCACAGCCTTTTTGGCTGGTGTTCTCACTGTGGCCATGGCGTAGGTATTCTGTTCTTGTGCGGAGTGTTGTATAGGGACACTCGGCTTACAAGGTGGTCGTTGTTATTCTTAACTAGGCTGGTCAACTCTAGTGACGGTTATAACAACGAAAGTAATTTAGATTTAATGGACACACAAAGTAAATTTAAATATGAAGTAAAATATAAATGTACAGATTTAATCTATTTTGTGTCGGTCTCTCTGCTCAGCAGTGAGGTCAGACAAGATAGGGGTGTATAGTCCCCGGTCTTATGCTAAAACAAGTCAAAGTACGTAAGTAGGTCAAAGTAAGTCCTAATACTAACTAAAATAAACTAAAACTAACTAAAATAAAAAAAATAAAAAAATAAGAATTTTTCAAAATTTCTTGTCCCCAAAAATGTTTGTTAAATTTCAAATTTATGCTAACCTATTTCTTTGTAAAGTAGCAAGACGCTACTTTTTGTTCTTAATACTATATAGAATCCTGCACAGCAGGGTTGTCAAGGCACAGGAAATTAAAAGAAAATAAGTTTAAATTAAAAAATAGAAGTAAAAATGAATTAAAATAAAATAAAATAACTTGAGGGTTGGAACAGTCAGGGCCACTCTACTGGGCGTCCCGAGCCGGTTCAGATGAACCCAAACTCGGGGGGTCCAGGTGCCCTGGGGGCAAAGTTAGAAGTGGGGAAGGTAAGGTAGGGGGGGAGAAAGAAACTGTCGGGGCCAATCGATTGGGTTCCCCGAGCCGATTAAAAAGAGCCCAAACACGGGGGGCCCAGGAGCCCTAAGGACAGAGTTAGGGGGAGGGGGGGTGAGGTAAAAAAGTGGAGGGGAGAGGGGGGAGGTTTTCGTGGGGTGGCGTTTGGTGTGGTCGGCGTAAACTGCCGCGGCCAATGTGTTTGTGACCCCCTGGTGGTTCAAATGAGCCTAAACACGGGGGGTCTGAGTGCCCCAGGGACGAGAAAGGGGGAAAGGGAGTGAGGTAAGGTGAGGGGGAAGCTACTGGGCCTCCCGGGCTGGTCCAAACAAACCCAAACTCGGGGGGTCCAGGTGCTCTGGGGACAAGTTGGAAAGGAGGGGGGGTGAGATAAGGGGTGAAGCTACTGGGCCTCCCGGGCTGGTCCAAACAAGCCCAAGCTCGGGGGGTCCAGGTGCTCTGGGGACGAAGTTGAGAGTTGGGGGGTGAGGTAGGGGAGGGGGGGGAAGGGTATAGACCAGGTCGGTCAGCTGGGCTCCCCGAGCTGATTCTAACGAGTCCAAACTCGGGGGGTCCAGGAGCCCTGAGGGCAAAGTTAGAATAAGGTAAAGGGGGGAGGGGGGAAGGAAAAAACTGGCCGGCCCAGTCAGCTGGGCTCCCCGAGCCGATTCAGACGAGTCCAAACTCGGGGGGTCCAGGCGCCCCAGGAACGGAGTTAGGGGGATATGAATTAGAGGGGGTGAGGTTAGGGGTGGGGGGGACTGGTGGGTCAGTCTACTGGGCTCCACGAGCCGGCTCGAATGAACCCAAACTCGGGGGTCCAGGAGGCCCAGGAGCAAAGTTTAGGAGGAGGGGGATGAGGTGAGGGGTAGGGGGGGGAATAAGGGACTGGGGGTCAGTCTACTGGGCCCCACGAGCTGGTTCAATTTAGCCCAAACTCGGGGGGTCCAGAGGTCCAGGAGTAATTTTAGGAGGGGGGTGAGGTAAGGGGGGGAGGGGGAGACAAGGGTATGCCCGGTACTTAGATTAACTTATCCTAACTTATACTAGCTTAAAGCTATAAAAAGTAGCAAAAACGCTACTTTTTGTCTTCCCTATCCGGGAATCAAACCCCTTTTAAAAAAGAAAAGTATTTTAAAAGACCAAATGAAAGTGAAGCTACTTAAGTTTTTAAACTTTAAATTTTTGTTCGTGAGGTGGAGAAGCAGTATCCCGGAGCGAGGTGGCTAACTCCGGAACGGCTCCACCTAGATTCGTTCCAGTGATAGCAACGGGTAGGTCCCGTTGCGGGGCAGCCTCTCGACACCTCAACTGTCCAATTTGGACCACAGGGGCCGAAGTCTACACAATTGTTATAAGTCCTTTTTTGTTATCAGTTTCGTAATCTGAAATCAGAATCGACCCCTCCCAAAAAATGGTGTAGGGCCCAAATTCTGGTCTCAAACGACGGACGTCACCCAAAAAATGGCTCCTAGGTAGTTAACCCTGACCCAGGTCCACCATCCAGGTAGTTCTGGGCCCCCAAAGTTTTCAATTTTATAAAAATTTCCGTAAATACGGAAATTTTTGCCTAGGTTTTGTTTACCTTTTTGATAGGCTTATAGCTTCGTAATTTGTTGTCCGATTTTGGCAGGGGAGGTTTTAAAGTTCGTGCACTTTAATAAGCTATCAAGCACACATACTAGCTCTAAACACAGGGGTGGTTTTCACCCCTAAAAAATCACTTTACTGGCGAGCGTTCAAATAGTTAAAATAGTTTTTATAGGAGTAGTTTTTGGTCTATAACTTTTTATCCATTGTACTCACAGTTCTGGTTCAAGATAATCCTTGTCGTGCTTCTCGTCCCGCACAACACTGCACAACCTAATTGTTCCCTCAGGACCGGGATCAGGGACCTCGTGCTCACGGGGTTCTCACGGGCTCCCGGAAAAAGTGAATTAACTTCCCGGTGGATCGCCCCAAAAATCCTAGAGGGGGCTCAAAAGAAAGAGCTCCCCGAGCCGCACCCTCCCACAGGATAAAAGTGGGGGTCGTAGATCACTTCCGGGAGTTACACTAATTTTAACGTTTACACTAACCTAGAAATTGTTTTTGGTCTATAAAATCCACAAATTTGGTCCGATTTTCACAAAAATTTCACATCCGTGTTCGTCACTACACTCCGCGCCTAACTGTATGTGTCACTATCACTAAATTACACTAAATCAATGACCCGTCGGTCACTTGATTTTTATGAAAACCGCTGTAACTTCCCCAATTTCCGGTCGAAGAATCTGAGAGGGGGCTCAAAAGATGGGCCTCCCCGAGCCGCACCCTCCCACAGTTCCAAAACCGGGGGTCACAGATCGTTTTCGGAAGTTATGTGTGTTTTTCACTTTTTCCAACCTAAACTTATCACTAAAAATATAGTTTTTGTTCTAGGAAAACCGCGAGAAATGGTCCGATTTCCATGCGGTTTTCACTGTCGTGTAGGCCGTAATTACGCGCAACTTTTGGTGTAAAGCACTTGTCACTTTTTACAATTTTTACCACTTGTACTATTTTTCAAGCGCGGAGCGGGTTAAAATCGTGACGCTCGCTGTCACGTTTTTTTTTTTTTTTTTTTTTTTTTTTTTTTTACGTGGTGGAATGCATTTACGCACTTCGCTCCCCCCCCGCGGGGGCAGGGGGTTCGCTTCGTGTGGGACTCCTGACGGGCCAGACTACCCACTAAACCACCACGGTGTTCCTCCTTCGCCTAATCCGAGCCACGGGATAGTTTGCTCACCGCGACTCGGCTAGGGACGCCCTGTTGATCGGGCTCGCCTCGTGCCCAGATGGTAGGGCCTCCTAAAGAATGCACCCCATGAACACAGAGGGGCGCATTCCGCCACATTAGCATGGGGCGGCAGGTCCCCCGACCCACCGCCCGTGGCGACTCTCGTGGCCTGCGGGGCGGGAGAGCCAGTCCGTCTCGATCCCGCCAGGAGAGCCAGTCCAGCTCGATCCCGCCCCTGCAAAGCCCCTCCCCTTGCGCGCCATCACCTCGCCAGTAACGAGGCGACGGCAGCGTCAGGTTTTTAACGACTTAACTGTCGGGTTTTAAAGTCTTTTCCTTGACGCGCGGGCCGGCCAATTAAGGCAAGCCCCCCCCTCCTCGCAGGCCTTGCAGGCCCGCCATCCCACGACCCCCTCGTGCAATGGGGTCAGCTAGCCCTGAAAAGGGCTGTCGGGTTATCGGTCAATCGGCTAACATACAGAGCTCCGTGACAGAGACACAGAGACAGGGTCTATTAGCCGTTGTCCAGGGTGCACCAGCCCCCTCGCTTCCGCTCCCGAGGACCGCAGTCCAACGGGGGAAGAAACGAAGAAGCCAACGTGGAGGTTACCCGACCCGCACCCCGGACTGGTTAGGTTAGGTTAGGTTAGGTTAGGTTGGGGTGCTAGGCTAGAAAACCTCCCCGTGGTGCACCCTGGAAACGCTGGCGATGGTACTGTTTCCTCCTTGTCCTCTTGGAGGAGAGGATTATCGCCAGCGGCTAATATTCTAGCAGAAGAGGTAGCCGTTCATCGGCTCTCGGGCAAGGCCTGGTCCAGCAGGGTGGGCGTGTCTGCCGGTTGCCCTGCTGGCTCTTCGCTCTTCGGAGCATGGAGGAGGAAACCTCGGTAAAAAACCAGAAGGTGGGGCCCTATAGGGGCCAGTTTCTCCGCTGTTAGCGGTGGAGAAGAGGAGGACGGGCTCGGCGTGTACTGACACTACCACCGAGCAGGCAGGGGGACGTAGTCTCCCTGTCACCGTCGGCATATCGTAATCCCGAGAAGAGCGCTGTGGTCAAGTCTCGCGGCTCTGATCGGGGGGCGAGGGTCTTGGCTTAACCGCCCGGACCGCGAGGATGTAAACCTCTCTAAAAAATGCCCCGAATCCCGTGTTCTGGTGCGTGGCCAGGGGATGCATGGCTGATGGGTAGTTCAGTCGTAAGCGCACTCCCAGCCGGGGCACTTGCGGACCCCTCGGTTGGGCATAAATTTACGCTTGCCCGGGTATTGGGGGATCTCTGCCCGGGTGGACCTTTAGTTCTCCCCCACTCGTGGGTTCAATTATGGATAGTGAAATAGAAAATTAAAAGAAAAGGATCGAAACAACAAACGACGAAAAATGGCGAGCAAAATCGGACAAAGAAACGGTGGGAAGCAGGGAGTTGAGGAAAGACTGGTGGAGTGGATCTGGCGTCCACATCCGCAAAGTGAGGTGGTGTTGGGAACGCCTATCTCGGTGGGGCTCCCAGTAGTAGTCTGTAGTAGACTGACTGCTGGGAGCCGAAGATCAGAGCGCTTGCGCTCTAAATCTGCCACGGACTGGCGAGAGTGGAGGCTCCAGCGAGAGCATGCAGGTCGGAAGCGGGACCGAGCGAGAGCCGGAAACGCGAACTCGCGAGGGATGACGAAGGACATCCCATCCTGTGGAGTCTGGGCCTCCTAAGGGCGGCCGTATAGGGAGGTCGCGTACCCCTGTCCCCGTCCCGTCAGGCTCCGCCTTCTCCAAGGCGGATTCCTACAGACGGGTACGAGCGGACGGCGAGGCTGCAGCGGAGGAGGAGATCGCGGGTCTCCTGCTCAAGATTCCGGGAGCCGGTGGAGGGAGATGCCCCCCGGGCTCCCGTGTCAGTGCGCAGGAGAGGGCGAGAGCGGCGGTGGCTATAATTCAGAAGGTAGCCACCAAGTCGGTTAACCTTAAGGGCTCTTTTGTGAGGGCCCTTAAGGACTCCTCCTCCGCCATGTCGGAGGTCGTGGAGGGCCTAGTAGGCGGACCCCCTTTTCCCGCCTACAAAAATGGGCCCAAAGAAAAGGGGGACGGACCCGGTGAACCGGACTTATCTTAACTTAAACGGTCAAAAGCAGCGAAGACCGCTACTTTTTTGTTTTCCTTATCTGGGAATCGAACCCTCACAAATTTTTTTGTTTTAACTTTGTCTTTAATTGTTGATATAATCTTGGCACGGAGGGGAAATCGAACCTGGGGACGGCTCAGTCCCTTGGTCTAAGTCTATAGAATATAGATTTAAATATATAAGCTATAGATAATATTTTTAAAATAAGATTAATAAAACCCTAAAACCACCCGTTATCCCCGTTTAATGTTTGGTTTAATTTAGGTTAGGTTAGGTTAGGATAGGTTTTTTTTTTTTTTTTTGTTTTTTTTGTTTTTTTTTTTTTTAATTAACTGGATCTCCTCTGACCTGATCAGAGAGGCCCTTTTACAACATAATATGCTATTAACAACATTAAAATGATATAAAACAATAGCTAACATAGGAATACTAGTGGATTTATATTTCGGAGTGTCGCATTCGTTTTGGTGGTGTAAACATACATATTACACATAGGGTTATATGACAGAAGTAAACATAAACTACTAATAAGTTTATTAAACTAATGACTGTCGGATTTCATGGATCTTATTTTCCTGTTTGTGGTTTGCTTATATACCTAATTATTTCTATCTATCTATATGACAATTCACTTCTCTGTCGACGCTGGATGGCGTAGTGGTTTGTTGTAACGGCTGCTATTCCAAGGTCGCGGTTTCGATTCCCGCCTCAGGTAAACATTTGTGTTAATGAACCTTTGATTTTTGATTTGGTCTGGGTTTTCTAATGTATAATATGTATGTATTTACAAAAAAAAAGTATATATGTATTTGTATCAGATTGTCTAGTACCCATATTACAGTCTGCTTCGATTTGGGACTAGATGGCGTGGTGTGTGTATTGTGGTAGAATATCTTAATTAATATTATTATATTTAATTAAAATTTAATATTAACTCTCAGGTATTATGGGCTTAATTCCAGCTTACATTACTACATTTTATTCCCTACTAATTTTTATGCTATATATGTATTCTAAGATATACTTTAAAGCTAGGTTCCATAGCTAATTTGTCACAGTTTTACCTACCTTTTAACGTCGCTGACAATTGACCAGCCTTATCTAAATTGACTTTCTTGATCATTAGATCGTCAATTAGCGGTTTTCGTAGGCGTTCGGTTGGGTTGTTTTGCCAATTTGCTTTTTTGTTACCCTGTTGCTTGATGGGTATCCGACGTGTTCGCTTCTGTTGATTGCCTCTTGTGTGGGCGCCAGCGTCGACCCTCAGCAATAGGCTATGCCGTCTCGCTAGCGGGGAATCCCACTTTCTTCTCACGGACTTGGTCCGGTAAGACGGCCGTGACGGTGTCACTTATTTTTGCCTTTGTGCGTTCCCGCATGTCGTGGTTTGGGCCGCCAGATGTTGTGGACATTCAGCCTTGTTGTGTGGGCCTACTCCGCAGTGGTTGCAGAGGTCCACCGCCTCTGTACATAGTTTTCCGCCCATGGCCATACGCTACGCCTTGGGCCTTGATCAGGGGGGTTTGGATCTTCCACCCTGACTCTTTGGAGGTCTATGTAACCTAGCCGCCGCATACAGCCGTTTGTACAGGGCGGGCGTCACCGCTGAGTACCAAGTGGCACCTCTTGCTGGTTCTTTCCTTCCCACCTGGCGCCTGTGACAGAATCTCGGCCTGGCTGATGTCGGCCGCCCAGGTCCACCAAGGTGTGTTTGTTTTGGTTCAATAGCGCGGCCCTTTATCTCCTCGTTACTGTTGTATGCGAGGAGATTTTTTGAAGACTATTAAAGGGTTTTGTTCTTCGCCTCTTCGTATGTAATTTTTGGGCGTTTTTTGGCTCAGCTGCCTCCACGCCTGTCCAGTTCCTTTTGGTGGAGCAGCTGAGACGACCTTCGCCGTCCCTTATCTTCCTCAGCGTCTCCCCTTAATAGCCGGTCTTTTTTTTTTTTCGCGTCCAGCGCCCTCCTTAAACGTCGGTACCCACCTCGCCCCAGGAGAGTGTCCATTACGTCTTTTGGGTGATGATGATGGAGTGGCGTGGGCTTTTGCTCCCACCGTTTGTTTCGCTTTGGCAGCCTAACGCATCCGCATATGAAGGAATACCTCCAACCACGAGGACCTTTATCTGGAGGCCCTCCACCTCCGCTGTTCTCACCTCTCTCAGCTCCCTTAACGATCTTCCTTGTCCAGTGTTCCGAGTGGTGGGTCGGTCCTTGTTTCGCTCGATTTGGTCTTTTACCTGACAGACGATGGTCTCCGTCTGTTTGACCCATTTCTCAGTGAAAGCATCGAAGGGAGCCCGTCCATAAACGCTCCGGTCTGTCCCGATAGTCATGCACCATCTTGGTTAAACCGCGCGTAGGACTCCTCAGGTTTTTGGTATGTTCCATTTGTGGTGGTTATTTATAACCATCCACAGACCGTCCTCAATTCTCTCTTAATTCTTCTTCCATTCTTTTGAAGCTAAGTCGCTGTCATTTTCTAGTTTTTTGAGTAGTGCCCTGTTGGAATTTACATCTCAGAATTAGCGGTTCAATGTGCCTCCAGTCTTTTATTTGTTCCCTCGACTTGTTCGGACGGCGGTGGTTGGTATCCCACCATCCGTTGGTCCTTTGGACATTGGGGTCCCCCTCCTTTACCAGCTCATAGACCTCCCGAATCGCTGCGGCTACGTTGGCTTTAATTGTCGCCGCGTATATTTCTAGACTTCCGTCAGGAGTGACCTTGGCCTGATCGATTATGGGCCTTTGCCTCGGCCGATCCTAGAGGCGTAGTGCTTCGCTGCTATTCTGGTTGTAGTTGGCATCGGGATTGCGTTCTCGACTGGTGAATTGACGCAATGTTTTCGTCTCATCCAAGGGGGGGGCTGCCTTGGGTTTTGCCGTTTTTCTGGTCTGGGGACCAGGTGCCTTGTGGTCGGCGAGCTCCTCGGCAACCGGGTCTGGCGTCCTCACAATCGTCGATATTCAGCCTCATCTTGGAGGGCGGGATCGTCCAGCTCCGGGGGTCCGACCATTGCCATCTCCGGGCTCTCGACCCAGGGGGAGTCTTCTACGTCTTCCACAGCCTTTTTGGCTGGTGTTCTCACTGTGGGCCATGGCGTAGGTATTCTGTTCTTGTGCGGAGTGTTGTATAGGGACACTCGGCCTTACAAGGTGGTCGTTGTTATTCTTAACTAGGCTGGTCAACTCTAGTGACGGTTTAAACAACGAAAGTAATTTAGATTTAATGGACACACAAAGTAAATTTAAATATGAAGTAAAATATAATGTACAGATTTAATCTATTTTGTGTCGGTCTCTCTGCTCAGCAGTGAGGTCAG
This sequence comes from Arctia plantaginis, assembly GCA_902825455.1. Lineage (NCBI taxonomy): Eukaryota > Metazoa > Arthropoda > Insecta > Lepidoptera > Erebidae > Arctia > Arctia plantaginis. The sequence goes on along the minus strand of CADEBD010000322.1, from coordinate 25,606 downwards.
ACAAGATAGGGGTGTATAGTCCCCGGTCTTATGCTAAAACAAGTCAAAGTACGTAAGTAGGTCCAAAGTAAGTCCTAATACTAACTAAAATAACCTAAAACTAACTAAAATAAAAAAAATAAAAAAATAAGAATTTTTCAAAATTTCTTGTCCCCAAAAATGTTTGTTAAATTTCAAATTTATGCTAACCTATTTCTTGTAAAGTAGCAAGACGCTACTTTTTGTTCTTAATACTATATAGAATCCTGCACAGCAGGGTTGTCAAGGCACAGGAAATTAAAAGAAAATAAGTTTAAATTAAAAAATAGAAGTAAAAATGAATTAAAATAAAATAAAATAACTTGAGGGTTGGAACAGTCAGGGCCACTCTACTGGGCGTCCCGAGCCGGTTCAGATGAACCCAAACTCGGGGGGTCCAGGTGCCCTGGGGGCAAAGTTAGAAGTGGGGAAGGTAAGGTAGGGGGGGAGAAAGAAACTGTCGGGGCCAATCGATTGGGTTCCCCGAGCCGATTAAAAAGAGCCCAAACACGGGGGGCCCAGGAGCCCTAAGGACAGAGTTAGGGGGAGGGGGGTGAGGTAAAAAAGTGGAGGGGAGGAGGGGGGAGGTTTTCGTGGGGTGGCGTTTGGTGTGGTCGGCGTAAACTGCCGCGGCCAATGTGTTTGTGACCCCCTGGTGGTTCAAATGAGCCTAAACACGGGGGTCTGAGTGCCCCAGGGACGAGAAAAGGGGGAAAGGGAGTGAGGTAAGGTGAGGGGGAAGCTACTGGGCCTCCCGGGCTGGTCCAAACAAACCCAAACTCGGGGGGTCCAGTGTGCTCTGGGGACAAGTTGGAAAGGAGGGGGGGTGAGATAAGGGGTGAAGCTACTGGGCCTCCCGGGCTGGTCCAAACAAGCCCAAGCTCGGGGGGTCCAGGTGCTCTGGGGACGAAGTTGAGAGTTGGGGGGTGAGGTAGGGGAGGGGGGGAAGGGTATAGACCAGGTCGGTCCAGCTGGGCTCCCCGAGCTGATTCTAACGAGTCCAAACTCGGGGGGTCCAGGAGCCCTGAGGGCAAAGTTAGAATAGGTAAAGGGGGGGGGGGGGAAGGAAAAAACTGGCCGGCCCAGTCAGCTGGGCTCCCCGAGCCGATTCAGACGAGTCCAAACTCGGGGGGTCCAGGCGCCCCCAGGAACGGAGTTAGGGGGATATGAATTAGAGGGGGTGAGGTTAGGGGTGGGGGGGACTGGTGGGTCAGTCTACTGGGCTCCACGAGCCGGCTCGAATGAACCCAAACTCGGGGGTCCAGGAGGCCCAGGAGCAAAGTTTAGGAGGAGGGGGATGAGGTGAGGGGTAGGGGGGGGGAATAAGGGACTGGGGGTCAGTCTACTGGGCCCCACGAGCTGGTTCAATTTAGCCCAAACTCGGGGGGTCCAGAGGTCCAGGAGTAATTTTAGGAGGGGGGTGAGGTAAGGGGGGGGAGGGGGAGACAAGGGTATGCCCGGTACTTAGATTAACTTATCCTAACTTATACTAGCTTAAAGCTATAAAAAGTAGCAAAAACGCTACTTTTTGTCTTCCCTATCCGGGAATCAAACCCCTTTTAAAAAAGAAAAGTATTTTAAAAGACCAAATGAAAGTGAAGCTACTTAAGTTTTTAAACTTTAAATTTTTGTTCGTGAGGTGGAGAAGCAGTATCCCGGAGCGAGGTGGCTAACTCCGGAACGGCTCCACCTAGATTCGTTCCAGTGATAGCAACGGGTAGGTCCCGTTGCGGGGCAGCCTCTCGACACCTCAACTGTCCAATTTGGACCACAGGGGCCGAAGTCTACACAATTGTTAATAAGTCCTTTTTTGTTATCAGTTTCGTAATCTGAAATCAGAATCGACCCCTCCCAAAAAATGGTGTAGGGCCCAAATTCTGGTCTCAAACGACGGACGTCACCCAAAAAAATGGCTCCTAGGTAGTTAACCCTGACCCAGGTCCACCATCCAGGTAGTTCTGGGCCCCCAAAGTTTTTCAATTTTATAAAAATTTCCGTAAATACGGAAATTTTTGCCTAGGTTTTGTTTACCTTTTTGATAGGCTTATAGCTTCGTAATTTGTTGTCCGATTTTGGCAGGGGAGGTTTTAAAGTTCGTGCACTTTAATAAGCTATCAAGCACACATACTAGCTCTAAACACAGGGGTGGTTTTCACCCCTAAAAAATCACTTTACTGGCGAGCGTTCAAATAGTTAAAATAGTTTTTATAGGAGTAGTTTTTGGTCTATAACTTTTTATCCATTGTACTCACAGTTCTGGTTCAAGATAATCCTTGTCGTGCTTCTCGTCCCGCACAACACTGCACAACCTAATTGTTCCCTCAGGACCGGGATCAGGGACCTCGTGCTCACGGGGTTCTCACGGGCTCCCGGAAAAAGTGAATTAACTTCCCGGTGGATCGCCCCAAAAATCCTAGAGGGGGCTCAAAAGAAAGAGCTCCCGAGCCGCACCCTCCCACAGGATAAAAGTGGGGGTCGTAGATCACTTCCGGGAGTTACACTAATTTTAACGTTTACACTAACCTAGAAATTGTTTTTGGTCTATAAAATCCACAAATTTGGTCCGATTTTCACAAAAATTTCACATCCGTGTTCGTCACTACACTCCGCGCCTAACTGTATGTGTCACTATCACTAAATTACACTAAATCAATGACCCGTCGGTCACTTGATTTTTATGAAAACCGCTGTAACTTCCCCAATTTCCGGTCGAAGAATCTGAGAGGGGGCTCAAAAGATGGGCCTCCCCGAGCCGCACCCTCCCACAGTTCCAAAACCGGGGGTCACAGATCGTTTTCGGAAGTTATGTGTGTTTTTTCACTTTTTTCCAACCTAAACTTATCACTAAAAATATAGTTTTTGTTCTAGGAAAACCGCGAGAAATGGTCCGATTTCCATGCGGTTTTCACTGTCGTGTAGGCCGTAATTACGCGCAACTTTTGGTGTAAAGCACTTGTCACTTTTTACAATTTTTACCACTTGTACTATTTTTCAAGCGCGGAGCGGGTTAAAATCGTGACGCTCGCTGTCACGTTTTTTTTTTTTTTTTTTTTTTTTTTTTTTTTTTTACGTGGTGGAATGCATTTACGCACTTCGCTCCCCCCCCCGCGGGGGCAGGGGGGTTCGCTTCGTGTGGGACTCCTGACGGGCCAGACTACCCACTAAACCATCACGGTGTTCCTCCTTCGCCTAATCCGAGCCACGGGATAGTTTGCTCACCGCGACTCGGCTAGGGACGCCCTGTTGATCGGGCTCGCCTCGTGCCCAGATGGTAGGGCCTCCTGAAGAATGCACCCCATGAACACAGAGGGGCGCATTCCGCCACATTAGCATGGGGCGGCAGGTCCCCCGACCCACCGCCCGTGGCGACTCTCGTGGCCTGCGGGGCGGGAGAGCCAGTCCGTCTCGATCCCGCCAGGAGAGCCAGTCCAGCTCGATCCCGCCCCTGCAAAGCCCCTCCCCTTGCGCGCCATCACCTCGCCAGTAACGAGGCGACGGCAGCGTCAGGTTTTTAACGACTTAACTGTCGGGTTTTAAAGTCTTTTCCATGACGCGGGCCGGCCAATTAAGGCAAGCCCCCCCCTCCTCGCAGGCCTTGCAGGCCCGCCATCCCACGACCCCCCTCGTGCAATGGGGTCAGCTAGCCCTCAAAAGGGCTGTCGGGTTATCGGTCAATCGGCTAACATACAGAGCTCCGTGACAGAGACACAGAGACAGGGTCTATTAACCGTTGTCCAGGGTGCACCAGCCCCCGCGCTTCCGCTCCCGAGGACCGCAGTCCAACGGGGGAAGAAACGAAGAAGCCAACGTGGAGGTTACCCGACCCGCACCCCGGACTGGGTTAGGTTAGGTTAGGTTAGGTTGGGGTGCTAGGCTAGAAAACCTCCTCGTGGTGCACCCTGGAAACGCTGGCGATGGTACTGTTTCCTCCTTGTCCTCTTGGAGGAGAGGATTATCGCCAGCGGCTAATATTCTAGCAGAAGAGGTAGCCGTTCATCGGCTCTCGGGCAAGGCCTGGTCCAGCAGGGTGGGCGTGTCTGCCGGTTGCCCTGCTGGCTCTTCGCTCTTCGGAGCATGGAGGAGGAAACCTCGGTAAAAAACCAGAAGGTGGGGCCCTATAGGGGCCAGTTTCTCCGCTGTTAGCGGTGGAGAAAGGAGGACGGGCTCGGCGTGTACTGACACTACCACCGAGCAGGCAGGGGGACGTAGTCTCCCTGTCACCGTCGGCATATCGTAATCCCGAGAAGAGCGCTGTGGTCAAGTCTCGCGGCTCTGATCGGGGGCGAGGGTCTTGGCTTAACCGCCCGGACCGCGAGGATGTAAACCTCTCTAAAAAATGCCCCGAATCCCGTGTTCTGGTGCGTGGCCAGGGGATGCATGGCTGATGGGTAGTTCAGTCGTAAGCGCACTCCCAGCCGGGGCACTTGCGGACCCCTCGGTTGGGCATAAATTTACGCTTGCCCGGGTATTGGGGGATCTCTGCCCGGGTCGACCTTTAGTTCTCCCCCACTCGTGGGTTCAATTATGGCTAATGAAAAAGAAACTATTAAAAACAAAGGATCGATCAACAACCAAACGACAAAAAGGCGAGCAAAACGGCAAATGAAACGGTGGGAAGCAGGGAGTTGAGGAAGACTGGTGGAGTGGATCTGTCGTCCACATCCGCAAATGAGGTGGTGTTGGGAACGCCTATCTCGGTGGGGCTCCCAGTAGTAGTCTGTAGTAGACTGACTGCTGGGAGCCGAAGATCGGAGCGCTTGCGCTCCAAATCTGCCACAACTGGCGAGAGTGGAGGCTCCAGCGAGAGCATGGAGGTGGAAGCGGGACCGAGCGAGAGCCGGAAACGCGAACTCGCGAGGGATGACGAAGACATCCCATCTGTGGAGTCTGGGCCTCCTAAGGGCGGCCGTATAGGGAGGTCGCGTACCCCTGTCCCCGTCCCGTCAGGCTCCGCCTTCTCCAAGGCGGATGCCTACAGACGGGTACGAGCGGACGGCGAGGCTGCAGCGGAGGAGGAGATCGCGGGTCTCCTGCTCAAGATCCGGGAGCCGGTGGAGGGAGATGCCCCCCGGGCGCCCGTGTCTGCGCAGGAGAGGGCGAGAGCGGCGGTGGCTATAATTCAGAAGGTAGCCACCAAGTCGGTTAACCTTAAGGGCTCTTTTGTGAGGGCCCTTAAGGACTCCTCCTCCGCCATGTCGGAGGTCGTGGAGGGCCTAGTAGGCGACGTGTCTCGCCTACAGATGGCCAATGACAGGCTGACGGAGCAGGTGAACGGGCTGAGCGCTCAGTTCGCCCGCTTCCGGGCGAACCTCCCCGAGCGGGGGGCCCCGTCCACGCCCCAGCCTGTCCCTACCGCGACCTCAGAGGTGCCTGACGCCCAACTGCGGTCAATTCTTGACGCAGTTGGGCGTATGCTGGACGGCCGTCTGGCCGGTCTGGAGGCGAGACTGCCTCCTGCGCCGGTCGTGCGCCCCCCGCTCGCGTCGTCGCAGCGGCCTAAGGCTGCTGCTCCGACTGCTCTCCCTGTTGTGGGAGGCCGCGTGTCATACGCGGCGGCGGCGTCGGCGTCGGCCCCGACTCCACCACCGGCTCCCCAGGGGCCGAGAAGAGCGGCCAAGGCACCGGCCCAGGCGCCAGTCAAGGCGCCGGCCCAGGCACCGGCCAAGGCGCCGGCCCAGGTGCCGGCCAAGAGTAAAGCGGCGAAGAGGAGCGGAGTGGCTTTCCCTCCGCTCCCCACTCCGACATCCCTGCCGGGCCCCTCCGCACCTGCTCCCTCCAACGAGGGTTGGCAGGAGGCGAGGGGCTCAAAGAAGTCCCGAAGGCGGGCTAGAAGGGCTGCCCAAAAAGCGGCCCAAGCCCAGCCTTCACCACCGGTGACAGCGGCCTCGACTAAGAGGCCGCGGAAGCTGCAGCCGCCCAAAACCGCGGCTGTAGTAGTGACGCTGTCGCCGGAGGCGGCCAGTGGCGGGCTCTCGTATGCGGCCCTCTTCAAGGGGGCCAGGCCCGGTCTCGCCACTGAGTTCGGGGCGGCGGGGATGAGGCTGCGCCGCGCACAGACGGGGGCTCGAGTATTCGAGTTCCCTGGGGCTGAAGGCGCGGCGACGGCCGATAAATTCGCCGAGAAGCTGCGGGGGATTTTCGCCAGCACGGACGGTGTGAAGATCGCCAGGCCCACCAAGTGCGCAGAACTGCGCATCTCGGGCCTGGACGACTCCATCACGTCAGAGGATGTCCGCGATGCAGTCATGGAGAAGACTGGGTGCACCGCGGACACCATCAGAGTCGGCACCGTCCGTCCGGGTCCGGGAGGCCTCGGTGCGGTGTGGGTGAGTTGTCCCGTGGCGTCGGCCAAAGCGTTGGGCGACGCCGGAAGCATGCTCGTCGGCTTCGTGAATGCCAGAATCACGGTTCTGGCCGCGAGGCCGATGAGGTGCTTCAAGTGCCTAGCCGCGGGACACACTCGCACCAAGTGCGAGAGCTGCTTTGACTGCAGCGGTTTATGTTTCCGCTGCGGTCAACCCGGGCACAAGGCGGCAGAGTGCTCTGCCGCCCCTCACTGCCCCGTGTGTGCGGCGGCTAAAAAGCCCGCCAATCACCAGATGGGGCAGGGGGGCTGTAAGCCTCCCCGCGCTTCTCGGCAAACGCCGGGGTCTAGCCTGCCGACCCAGGCTACCCCCGACGTCAATATTGCGTCGACGACGACGCCCATGGAGGAGGTTGTAGAGACGATCCAGTAATGGATCAAGTCTCCAACCTCCTGGTCCAGACGAATCTGAACCACTGTGCTGCGGCGCAGGATCTCTTCGTGCAAACCATGGCACAGTGGTCGATAGGTGTTGCCGTAGTCGCGGAGCCCTATTTTGTCCCTCCCCGTCCAAACTGGATGGGTGACCGGGACGGCTCCGTGGCAGTCGTCGGCTCCACGGCGGCTCATTCCCCGCCCTTGTCGCTAAGAGACAAGGGTACTGGATATGTTGCCGCCGATTGGGGGGGAATCACCATTTATGGTGTATATTTCTCCCCCAACCGGAGCTTGAACGACTTCGAGGTCTTCCTTAACAACTTGGAGGCCTCGATGCGGCGACTAGTGTCTGGGCACGTCCTCGTGCTGGGGGACTTCAACGCAAAGTCCATTGCGTGGGGTTCCCCTGCGACGGACGCCAGGGGCGAAGCCGTCGAGGAGTGGGCGGCGTCGGTGGGCCTCTGTTTGCTGAACAGGGGCTCCACCAACACGTGCGTGCGACAGCAGGGGGGGTCGATAGTGGACCTTTCGTTCGCTACCCCTGCAGTCGCCGCACGAGTAAGGAACTGGTGTGTCCTGGAAGAGGTCGAGACGCTCTCGGATCATTTGTACATCCGATTCGAGCTCTCCCGGTCCCAGGACCCCAGTAGGGGTCACGCGGCGCGGCGCCCTTCCCGCTTCCCGCGGTGGGCTATCGCCAAGCTCGACAGGGACCTACTAGAGGAGGCGGCCATTATTTACTCTTGGCTGTCTCCGCAGGCCCCGACCGAGGAGGTCGACATGGGGGCTGGTCGCTTCTGCAATGCGATTACGCAGATTTGCGATGCGGCCATGCCCCGCGTTCGTGGTTGTCGGCCTCCGAGGAAGGAGGTCTACTGGTGGTCCCAGGAGTTGGCGGACCTCCGTGCGGCCTGTGTACGTGCCCGGAGGTCCCTCACCCGTAGTCGGCGACGTCACCGCGGGGTCGGTGAGGAGGTGGACCGGCTTCATGAGGAGTACCGAGAAGCTCGGAAAACTCTGAGGCTGGCCATCTGCCGCGCCAAGGATGCGTGTAGAGAGGAGATGCTGGAGAGTCTCGAGCGTGACCCCTGGGGTCGCCCTTATCGTGCGGTGCGTCAAAAGCTCCGCACGTCGGGCCCCCCCCTTACGGAGACTCTCCAGCCCAGCTTCCTGCAGGAAGTGGTCGAGGGCCTATTCCCGCAGCGGGCGGAGCACACGCCCCCGTCGATGGCTGCATCAGCCGGAGACGACGGAGGCAGCGAGGGTGATGTTCCGCCCGTCAGGGAATCGGAGTTGGGGGCGGCTGTTCTACGGATTCGATCCAAGAACACCGCCCCCGGGCCGGACGGGGTTCCAGCCCGAGTGATGGCCCGAGCCCTCGACTACATGTCGGACCACCTCAGGGGGGTGTTGGACGCTAGCCTGGCGTCCGGACGCTTCCCTGAGCGCTGGAAATGCGGGAAGCTGGTCCTGCTGCAGAAGCCGGGACGGCCTGCCGAATCGGTCGCGGCCTATAGGCCTATCGTGTTGTTGGACGAGGCGGGCAAACTTTTTGAGAGGGTGCTCTCTGCCCGCATCGTCCGGCACCTTTGCGAGGTTGGCCCCGATCTGTCGGACGCCCAATTCGGTTTCCGAGAGGGGCGTTCGACGATCGATGCCGTGATGCGCCTTAGGGCCGTGACCGAGGAGGCCGTGAGCTGCGGCGGAGTGGTGTTGGCGGTGTCCTTGGACATCGCCAACGCCTTCAATAGTCTGCCATTCAGCTGCATCAGGGAAGCGCTCCGCTACCACGGAGTGCCGGAGTACCTGAGGCGGCTGGTGGCAGACTATCTTGAGGAGCGAACCGTCATGTATGAGGACCGAGATGGCGTCTTGAGACGCAGGGCCATGTCGTGCGGTGTTCCGCAGGGGTCTGTCCTAGGACCTCTCCTGTGGAACATCGGGTACGACTGGGCCCTACGAGGGCGTCTCCCCCCCGGGCTGGGTGTAATCTGCTACGCGGATGACACCTTGCTCACGGCCCGGGGGGCTAACTTCCAGGAGGCGGCGCGCCTGGCCGCCACGGGAGTTTCCCTGGTGGTCGGGCGCATTGAGGCGTTGGGTTTGCGGGTGGCCCTGGATAAGACGGAGGCCCTATTATTTCATGGGCCCCGTCGTGGTCCACCCGCCGGCGCCTCAATCGAGGTCGGCTCGGTCCTCGTACCGGTCCGGGCCCAGATGAGGTACCTGGGTCTGGTCCTAGACGGTAGGTGGCTCTTCGACGAGCACTTCCGACAGCTTGGTCCGAAGCTGGTGGACACTGCCTCCGCCCTAGGGCGACTTTTGCCCAATTTGGGTGGGGCCAGTGTTCCCACGAGGCGGCTGTACGCGGGGGTTGTCCGGTCCATGGCGCTTTATGGTGCACCGGTGTGGGTGGCGGCTCTGACCGCCCCGAATAGGGCGCGCCTCTGGCGCCCCCAGAGGATATTGGCGGTCAGAGCCATACGCGGATACCGCACGGTGTCCACCGAGGCGGCCTGTGCCTTGGCCGGAACACCCCCGTGGGATTTGGAGGCGGAAGTGCTCGCCGAAGTTTATCGGCGAGTGGCTGACTTCCGGGCGGAGAGCGGATTTCGCCCTCCGCCCGAAGACGTGCGCGAGTGGCGCGAAGCCGCTCGCCGAGCCACTATGGTGAGATGGTCGTTCCGGCTGGAGACTCCACGCGCTGGCTTCGCCGCCGTGGAGGCTCTCCAGCCGGTCATCGCCGAGTGGGCAGGGCGGCAGCACGGGACCCTTTCCTTCCGGCTGACGCAGGTGCTTTCCGGGCACGGTTGCTTCGGAAAGTACCTGCACTCGGTCGCTAGGAGGGAATCGAGTCCCGCCTGCCACCACTGCGACTGCAGGGAGGATTCGGCCCAGCACACGCTGGCGGTTTGCCCCGCATGGGCGACGCAGCGCCGGGCCCTCACTGCAGTCATCGGAGCAGATCTCTCGCTACCGGCCGTAATTCGCTCCATGGCCGGTAGCGACAGTTGTTTTACCGCGGTCGCAACCTTCTGCGAGGAGGTAATCTCGCAGAAGGAGGCGGCGGAGAAGGCCCGGGAGGACGACCTCCACTCGGACCTGATCCGCCGCCGGCGAACCGGGCGGCGGAGGCGCGCTTACCTGCGCCTCATGCCGCCCTGAGTGTGGCCGCGGGTGGACGGGATGGGTTCTCCCCTCCACCCGCATTAGTTGGCCAGCCGCGAGGGGGCGGCGTCCGCGTGTGCCGGACGCCGCCTAAAGAGAGGGTCCACTGAGACGGGGCCCGCACCAGGAGCGGGCCGGCGCTGGGAAGGGTCCAGAAGGAGATAGCTACCTGGACCCTTCCTAAACTGGAAGCGCAAAGAGGGCACACCGTGTGGTTTTAGTCGGTTCGAGTCCGACACACCGCCCCGCCGAACGAGAGCCCCGGCGGGGTGACGGTCCGAGGGGATTTCCACACGTAAAAAAAAAAAAAAAAAAAAAAAAAGGTTAGGTTAGGTTAGGTTAGGTTAGGTTAGGTTAGGTTTTTTTTTTTTTTTTTTTTTTTTTTTAATGTTACAGTCTGTTTCTCCTCCAACGTAATCGGAGACCTTAGGTATTTTTTAATGATGATATACATTTGTTGTTAGTTTACAGTGTACATTAATGGCTAGGCAAGGCAGGCAAGGCAAGTTAAGTAGGCAAGTTTGCTTTACAATTTTTTCTTTTACTATAGTGAACTAAACTAAACTTTACGACATATAATGGCTAATCTTACTCACAAAATACTGGGACTTATACATTTCTTTCTATTTTTAAAGACTAATAATTTTTGACTAATTTGGTTTGAAACTAAATTTAACTAATATTACTTACTGTTATTGAACTTACTATTTCTATACTAAATTTACTATGCTTATTTTTATATTGTACAAAATATAAATTAAGCATAATTCTATTATCTATTTATGTGCAATTTATAGCTATGTATTTTTACAGAATTTACACTGACCAGTCCACACTTTAATTGACTTATTTTCAAAGGAAAATAAGGCCAATTGGTCCGAACCGCAGTTCCAATTGTCTGTATTGAAATTTTGTGCCTGAGTCCTAATAGGTGCCCTAATTTGAGATGCTGATGATATTCTAAGGTGCCCAGTTCGATGTTTTTGTCTTGCCTTGGGGCGCCCGCGGCGACCTCAGCAGTAAGCCACGGCGGTCCTCGCCAGCGCGTCCCACTTTTTGCGGACGGGGCATTGGTCGCTATAAACGCCATGGGCGGTATCACCCAACTTCGCCTTCGCACAGTTCTTGCAGGTTGGTGGCTGGGCCGCTAAAAATTGTTCACAATCGGCTTTCTTGTGGGGGCCTCCGCAATGGTTGCAGAGGTCCATTGTCTCCGTGCAGAGTTTGCGTCCGTGCCCATAGGCGAGGCATTTGGTGCACTGCACTAGTGGTGTTTGGTCCTCTACCCGGACGCGCTGCAGGTCGATGTATATTCTGCCGACCGACACCAGCCTCTGGTAAAGCGCGGGCGTTACCCTGAGCACCATGTGGCACTCATGTAGGTTTCGGGCCCTGCGCCTGTATAAGACCTCAGCGTTGCTGATGTCGGTCGCCAGATCCCCCAATGCTCTGTCGTTTTGCTTTAATAAAGCAGCCTTTACCTCCTCGTTGGTGTTGTATGATAGTAGGTTTTTGAGGACCACCAACGGGCTCTTGTTCTTTGCCTCCTCATAGGCGATATTGGCGCTTTTCTTGAGGTGCTCCTCCACTTTTTCCAGTTCCGCTTTTGTGGAGCAACTGAGGATGACCTTCCCGTCTCGTATCTTCCTCAGTTTCTCCACCCGAACACCGCTCCTCTTGGCGTCCAACGCCCCCCTGATGTGCTGGACCACCTCGCCCGAGGTGTCCATAGTGTCGGTGGAGGAGATTATGAGGGAGTGCGACGGCTTGTGCTCCCACGGTGTTTTTGGTTGCTGCCGTACCGCATCTGCGTAGGAGGGAGAGACTCCAGCCGCGATGTCCCGTATTTGAAGGCCCTCCACTGCGGTTTTTAACTCGCGCAACTCCCCCACAATGCCCCCGTCCTCGCCCGCGGAACTCAGGACCTCGATCTTCTCTCTGACGAGGCTCTCGACCTGTGCTGCACTCTCATTTACGACCTGTGTTAAAGTTCTGCAAGTTTCCATCGTTTCCATTTTAGTGGTCGTAATTGATACCTCTACTCCCTCCTCTATCCTCTCTACAAGGTTTACCTCTAGTTTCTTGAGCCTTTGCTCGAGGTTTTCTTGCATTTTTTGTAGGAGTTCGTTGTTGGAGGAGACGGTCTCCGAAATGGAGTCTATGATTTCGGTCGGCTCGTTACGTGGTCTCATTCTTGCTTCCACTGGTTCCTTCTCACTTCTATCCCCCTCCTTTACCAGCTCGTATAATCGGCCGATCGCAGCCGTCACGTCTACCTTTATGTCGCCGCGGATATTCCTTGACTGGGTCAAGAGGGTTTTTGCCCTAACTACAATGGCCTTAGCCTCCGCGCTTCTTGTGGCGTAGTTTTTTGCGACGGTTTTGGCGACCGGCGGCGACCGGCTTTGCGCCTCTGATGACGTTCGGCGCGTTAGTGTCCTGGTTTCGTTTAAAGAGGAGGGGGGGACCACTTTTGATTTGGCCGCCGTCTTTGTCGGACAGCCAGAAGGCCGTGTGATCGGCGATCTAGTGGGCGATCTTCTCGGCGCTGGCCTGCCGCCCTCCCACTCGCCGATGCTGCGCCTCACATTGGAGATCAGCGCCGGCGGCGTCGAAGGTCCTGCCCTAGCCAGCTCCGGGCTCTCAGCCCCGGGAGAGGCTTCTGCGGCCTTTTTGGCTGGAGTCCTTATACAGGACATGATAATTTTTGTTGCGAGTGCGGTGTGTTGTATAGGGACACACCTCAGCACACAAGAGAAGATTTTACGCTGGTCTGGACTGAACCAGTCCGGTAGTATTATAAAAACAGATCAGACAGACAGATAAAAACAAATAGAAGGGATAAAATAATATAAAGGATGAAGTTTTAAATAAAATAAAATAAAAATTTTGATTCTGTAGGGGTCAAACGATTGGTCTTCCCCGTCTGGTTCAAACGAACCCAAACACGGGGGGGTCTAGGTGCCCCACAGAGGGATATAGGGTTAAGGGGGGGATGAAAAGGGTCGATGTCTCTGCGCAGCAGAGAGGTCAAACTAGATAGGGATGTAATGTCCCTAGTCCTATCACTAAAATACAGAAAGCGTCAAAAGTAGAAATATAAGTAATTATAAAAATAAAATATTTTGCTCCCCTGCTTTACCAAAATGTTTGGCTACTCTGCCACAGAATTAACCACCCTAAGCGATTCCGGGAGGGTGGGGCGGGCAATTTTTTAATTTTCTATCTGACGGATTTTAACAAATGAGGTGTCGTGTGATAGGGCTAGACGAGCCCTATCCGAATATGTAATAATTTTGAAAATAAATTGAGGGGTTGCCAAATTATTAGCGAAAAACTTGAAAAATTAACAATTTTGGTGCCCAAAATTTTCTTTCGCAGGTGTTAGGTTAGGTTTTTTTTTTTTTTTTTTTTTTTTTTTTTTTTACGTGGTGGAATGCATTTACGCACTTCGCTCCCCCCCCGCGGGGGCGGGGGGTTCGCTTCGTGTGGGACTCCTGACGGGCCAGACTACCCACTAAACCACCACGGTGTTCCTCCTTCGCCTAATCCGAGCCACGGGATAGTTTGCTCACCGCGACTCGGCTAGGGACGCCCTGTTGATCGGGCTCGCCTCGTGCCCAGATGGTAGGGCCTCCTAAAGAATGCACCCCATGAACACAGAGGGGCGCATTCCGCCACATTAGCATGGGGCGGCAGGTCCCCCGACCCACCGCCCGTGGCGACTCTCGTGGCCTGCGGGGCGGGAGAGCCAGTCCGTCTCGATCCCGCCAGGAGAGCCAGTCCAGCTCGATCCCGCCCCTGCAAAGCCCCTCCCCTTGCGCGCCATCGCCTCGCCAGTAACGAGGCGACGGCAGCGTCAGGTTTTTAACGACTTAACTGTCGGGTTTTAATGTCTTTTCCTTGACGCGGGCCGGCCAATTAAGGCAAGCCCCCCCCCTCCTCGCAGGCCTTGCAGGCCCGCCATCCCACGACCCCCTCGTGCAATGGGGTCAGCTAGCCCTGAAAAGGGCTGTCGGGTTATCGGTCAATCGGCTAACATACAGAGCTCTGTGACAGAGACAGTGTCTATTAACCGTTGTCCAGGGTGCACCAGTCCCCTCGCTTCCGCTCCCGAGGACCGCAGTCCAACGGGGGAAGAAACGAAGAAGCCAACGTGGAGGTTACCCGACCCGCACCCCGTGTTAGGTTAGGTTAGGTTAGGTTAGGTTTACGGTCAATGGCGCTGTACGGTGCACCGGTGTGGGCGGCGGCTCTGACCGCCCAGAATAGGGTACGCCTCTGGCGCCCTCAGAGGGTAATGGCGGTCAGAGCCATACGCGGTTACCGCACCGTTTCTACGGAGGTGGCGTGCGCGTTGGCCGGAACTCCCCCGTGGGATTTGGAGGCGGAAGTGCTCGCCGAAGTTTATCGGCGAGTGGCTGACTTCCGGGCGGAGAGCGGATTTCGCCCTCCGCCCGAGGATGTGCGCGAGTGGCGCGAAGCCGCTCGCCGAGCCACGATGGCTCGTTGGTCGTTCCGGCTGGAGACTCCACGCGCTGGCTTCGCCGCCGTGGAGGCTCTCCAGCCGGTCATCGCCGAGTGGGCAGGGCGGCAGCACGGGACCCTTTCCTTCCGACTGACGCAGGTGCTTTCCTGGGCACGGTTGCTTCGGAAAGTACCTGCACACGGTCGCTAGGAGGGAACTGAGTCCCGCCTGCCACCACTGCGACTGCAGTGAGGACTCGGCCCAGCACACGCTGGCGGTCTGCCCCGCATGGGCGGCGCAGCGCCGGGCCCTCACTGCAGTCATCGGAGTGGATCTCTCGCTACCGGCCGTAGTACGCTCCATGGCCGGTAGCGACAGTTGTTTTTACCGCGGTCGCAACCTTCTGCGAGGTAGTAATCTCGCGGAAGGAGGCGGCGGAGAGGGGCCCGGGAGGACGACCTCCACTCGGACCCGATCCGCCGCCGGCGAACCGGGCGGCGGAGGCCCGCCTACCACAGCCTCATGCCGCCCTGAGTGTGGCCGCGGGTGGACGGGGTGGGTTTCCCCTCCACCCGCATTAGTTGGCCAGCCGCGAGGGGGCGGCGTCCGCGTGTGCGGACGTCGCCTATAGAGAGGAACAACACTGAGACGGAGCCCGCACCAGGAGCGGGCTGGCGCTAGGAGGGGTCCGGATGTCTTAACAACAGCTGTTCCCGGATCCCTCCTGTTACAGGCGCAGAGTGGCACACCGTGTGGTTTTAGTCGGTCCGAGTCCGACACACCACCCCGCCGCAAACCCCGGAGGGGTGACGGTCCGAGGGGATTTCCACACGTTAAAAAAAAAAAAAAAAAAGGTTAGGTTAGGTTAGGTTAGGTTAGGTTAGGTTAGGTTAGGTTAGGTTAGGTTTTTTTTTTTTTTTTTTTTTTTTTTTTTTTTTTTTTTTTTTTTTTTTTTTTTTTTTTTTTTTTTTTTTTTTTTTTGTACGTGGTGGAATGCATTTACGCACTTCGCTCCCCCCCCCGCGGGGCAGGGGGTTCGCTTCGTGTGGGACTCCTGACGGGTCAGACTACCCACTAAACCACCACGGTGTTCCTCCCTCGCCTAATCCGAGCCACGGGCTAGTTTGCTCACCGCGACTCGGCTAGGGACGCCCTGTTGAACGGGCTCGCCTCTCGAGGCCCCACCATCCGGGCAAATACCGTGCCCGGGTGGTGGGGCCTGTCCTCCACATGAATGCACCCCAGGAACACAGAGGGGCGCATTCCGCCACATTAGTATGGGGCGGCAGGTCCCCCGACCCACCGCCCGTGGCCACTCTCATTCGGGGACGCGGGCGAATCGTGCTCGCCGGCGTCCCCTCGCCGGGGGTCTGCGGGGCGGGAGTGTGAGACCAGCTCGCTCCCGCTCCCGCAGAGCCTCTCTCTTGGCCGCCATCACCTCGCTAGCGAACGAGGCGACGGCAGCCCAACACTGTTCGCTGTCGGCCATAGCTGGAATTACGGCCGACAGCGACAGGTCCGCACCAACGGTGCTAGTGAGGGCCGTCCTTTGTTCGGCCCACGCCTCACACACGGCCATGGTGTGATACGCCGTGTCAGGGTCGCCGCTGGTGCAGTTGCGGCACCGGGGCTCCGACTCCACCCCGACGACCTCCCACAGGTACTTGGCAAAACAGCCATGACCCGTGAGGAGTTGGGTGAGGTGGTATGTCGGAGCTCCATGACCCCTCTCCACCCACTGACGCAGGACGGGCCGAACGGCCCCCACGAGCACCGACCCGCTACGGGTCGCCTCTAACCTTACGGCCCATTTCCGGAAGAGATCATCGCGAGCCGACTGTCTCCAGCGATCGATCTCCTCCGGAAGCGGCCGACCTCCGAGAACACGTCGCATTAGGGCGCCCTCGGCGTACACTCTCTTGAGGACGCCGGCCTCGAGATCCCATGGGATGCTGCCCGCAATCAGACACGCCGCCTCGTAAGAGACGGTGTGGTACGCCCGTGCAGCCCGCTGCGCGATGGCGCGCTGCGGACGCCGCAGCAGCGCGATATTCGCCGGGCTGAGGGCTTCCGCCCATATGGGCGCTCCGTAGAGCGCCTTGGAGCGCACCACTCCGTCATAGAGACGGCGGCAGACAGACCCCGGTCCTCCGCTGTTGGGCAGCAGACGCGAGAGCATTCCGGCAAATGCCAGCAGCTTCGGTGCCAATTGCCGGAAATGCTCTTCGAACCGCCACCGACTGTCGAGAACGAGCCCGAGATATTTCAGGCTGTTCCCGACAGCGATGGGGATGCCGCCCACCACAATCGACTTATCTCGAGGCGGCGTCTGCCGAGGCCCGTGGAAGAAGACGGCCTCAGACTTCTCCAGGGCGACCGTTAAGCCGAGCGCCCCGATGCGACGCACTACATGAGCGACGCCTGCCGTGGCGAGTACGGCGGCGTCGCGGAATGTTGGGGCCCGCGCGGTGACTAGGGTATCGTCGGCGTAACAGAGTACGCCGACTCCCCGAAGATTAGCACCGCGCAGGACCCAATCATAGCCTACGTTCCACAGGAGCGGCCCAAGGACCGACCCCTGTGGAACGCCGCAAGACATGTCCCTGCGGACCACCCCACCTTGGGCCGGGTAGATGATGGCCCGGTCCACGAAGTAGTCCGCAAGGACGCGCCTGAGGTACCACGGGACATTGTGGTACCTCAGCGCCTCCGCAATGGTCTCCCAGGGGAGGGTGTTGAAGGCGTTGGCTATATCCAGCGACACAGCCAACACCACCTCACCCCCAGAGACCGCTTGGTCGACGCTGTCCCGCAGTCGGGATACTGCGTCGATTGTCGACCTCCCGCGACGGAAGCCGAACTGGCCATCGCTCAGGTTGGGCCCCGCCCCCTCCAGGTGGCCGACGAGTCGTGCAGCGAGCACTCGCTCGAAAAGCTTGCACATCTCGTCGAGCAGAACGATGGGGCGGTAGGCCGATGGCGACTCGGCTGGGCGCCCGTGCTTCTTAAGAAGCACGAGCTTGCCGGTCTTCCATCGTCGCGGGACTCTTCCCGACGCCAAGCATTCCGACATGAGGGACAGCGTCTCCTCCTCTAGTGCCGGCATGACTGTGGCAATAACTTTCCCAGGGACGCCGTCCGGGCCCGGGGCGCGATTCCTAGGTTAGGTTAGGTTAGGTTAGGTTTTTTTTTTTTTTTTTTTTTTTTTTTTACGTGGTGGAATGCATTTACGCACTTCGCTCCCCCCCCGCGGGGGCGGGGGGTTCACTTCGTGTGGGACTCCTGACGGGCCAGACTACCCACTAAACCACCACGGTGTTCCTCCTTCGCCTAATCCGAGCCACGGGCTAGTTTGCTCACCGCGACTCGGCTAGGGACGCCCTATTTAGCGGGCTCGCCTCTCTCGAGGCCCCACCATCCGGGCAAATACCGTGCCCAGATGGTGAGGCCTGTCCTCCTCATGAATGCACCCCAGGAACACAGAGGGGCGCATTCCGCCACATTAGTATGGGGCGGCGGGTCCCCCGATCCACCGCCCGTGGCCACTCTCATTCGGGGACGCGGGCGAATCGTGTTCGCCGGCGTCCCCTCGCCGGGGGTCTGCGGGGCGGGAGCGTGAGACCTGCTCGCTCCCGCTCCCGCAGAGCCTCTCTCTTGGCCGCCATCACCTCGTTAGCGAACGAGGCGACGGCAGCCCAACACTGTTCGCTGTCGGCCATAGTTGGAATTACGGCCGACAGCGATAGGTCCGACCCAACGGTGCTCGTGAGGGCCCTCCTTTGTTCGTCCCACGCCTCACACCACGGCCATGGTGTGATAGGCCGTGTCAGGGTCGCCGCTGGTGCAGTTGCGGCACCGGGCTCCGACTCCACCCCGACCACCTCCCACAGGTACTTAGCAAACAGCCATGACCCGTGAGGAGTTGGGTGAGGTGGTATGTCGGAGCCCCATGACCCCTCTCCACCCAATGACGCAGGACGGGCCGAACGGCCCCTACGAGCACCGACCCGCTACGGGTCGCCTCTAACCTTACGGCCATTTTCCGGAAGAGATCATCGCGAGCCGACTGTCTCCAGCGATCGATCTCCTCCGAAGCGGCCGACCCTCCAAGTACACGCCGCATCAGGGCGCCCGTCGACGTACACTTGCTTGAGGACGCCGGCCTCGAGATCCCAGGGGATACTGCCCGCGATCAGACACGCCGCCTCGTAGGAGACGGTTGTGGTACGCCCGTGCAGCCCGCTGCGGCGATGGCGCGCTGCGGACGCCGCCAGCAGCGCGATATTCGCCGGGCTGAGGGCTTCCGCCCATATGGGCGCTCCGTAGAGCGCCTTGGAGCGCACCACTCCGTCATAGAGACGGCGGCAGGCAGACCCCGGTCCTCCGCTGTTGGGCAGCAGACGCGAGAGCATTCCGGCAAATGCCAGCAGCTTCGGTGCCAATTGCCGGAAGTGCTCCTCGAACCGCCACCGACTGTCGAGAACGAGCCCGAGATATTTCAGGCTGTTCCCGACAGCGATGGGGATGCCGCCCACCACGATCGACCTATCTCGAGGCGGCGTCTGCCGAGGCCCATGGAAGAAGATGGCCTCAGACTTCTCCAGGGCGACCGTTAAGCCAAGCGCCCCGATGCGACGCACTACGTGAGCGACGCCTGCCGTGGCGAGTACGGCGGCGTCGCGGAATGTTGGGGCCCGCGCGGTGACTAGGGTATCGTCGGCGTAACAGAGTACGCCGACTCCCCGAAGATTGGCACCGCGCAGGACCCAATCATAGCCTACGTTCCACAGGAGCGGCCCAAGGACCGACCCCTGTGGAACGCCGCAAGACATGTCCCTGCGGACCACCCCACCTTGGGCCGGGTACATGATGACCCGGTCCACGAAGTAGTCCGCAAGGACGCGCCTGAGGTACCACGGGACATTGTGGTACCTCAGCGCCTCCGCAATGGTTTCCCAGGGGAGAGTGTTGAAGGCGTTGGCTATATCTAGCGACACAGCCAACACCACCTCACCCCCGGAGACCGCTTCGTCGACGCTGTCCCGCAGTCGGGATACGGCGTCGATCGTCGACCCTCCCGCGACGGAAGCCGAACTGGCCATCGCTCAGATTGGGCCCCGCCCCCTCCAGGTGGCCGACGAGACGTGCAGCGAGCACTCGCTCGAAAAGCTTGCACATCTCGTCGAGCAGAACGATGGGGCGGTAGGCCGACGGCGACTCGGCTGGTCGCCCGTGCTTCTTAAGAAGCACGAGCTTGCCGGTCTTCCATCGTCGCGGGACTCTCCCCGACGCCAGGCACTCCGACATGAGGGGACAGCGTCTCCTCCTCTAGTGCTGGCATGACTGGTGGCAATAACCTTCCCAGGTACGCCGTCCGGGCCCGGGGCGCGATTCCTGGACCCGGAGTGCCAGTATCGCGGCCCCTAACTCGGCGTCGTCCACGGGAGGTATTGCCCCTTCGTCTGCCGGCACCTGGCTTGATGGTGCTGCCATCCGCGGCGGGACCCACTCTTCCCATCGCAGGGAAGAGGGATCTGACGACTCGGTCCAGAAAAGCGCGGCTCGAGAGTTCTGGTGAGGGGAGGCGCCCAAGGCCGGAGTTTCTGACTCACAGTCTTGTACGGGCGCCCCCAGGGATCTCGATCCAGGCTCTCAAACCCACATCTTTCCGGGCCCTCGTTTTTGGCGGCTTTGATGGGCCCGAGCTGAGGGCCTAAAGGGCAGCCCGGTACGCGGCATGCGGGTTCTTTTCGGGGGGCAAAAGGTCTCTGAGGGGTTTCCCTTCCCCGGCTGCGGGTGACTTGCCCCCTGGGCCGGAACTTGCGGTCCCGCACCCCCGGCTAGGGGGGGACGCCAACCAGTACACCCTGTTTCCCGAGGGGGATGGGTTCTGGCCCCCCTCCCTTTGCCGGGTTGGGCGGGACGCGGAGCCCCCCGCGTTTCCCAGCGAGTCGCTCGCATCTCGCTTTCCACGCCCGGGCCCCGCTTTCGACGGAAAGCCCTTTCGTCGACGATAGCCGGGCCCCTCGAGCTAGCTCCCGGGCAAGGGGTACCGAAGCCCCCCAAACCCCGGGGCCTTCCCCCACCACGGGGCGGTCCAGTGCCCCACGAGTGCCCAGGAACAGGGGGCGAAAGTCGAATCGGGGTGTACCGATGGTCCGGGCGAAATCTCCCCCCCCCCTCGGACCCCCCCGTTGTGTATGTGAGGGGGCCCGGCCGGAAAATCGCGAAAAGAAAGATCGAATAGGGGTCCGGGGTGTGCCCTCACAAAAGTTTTGGGGCCGAACCCCCGGTTCAGCCGCCCCCCAAGGGCCTTGGGACCCCGGGCCCCCCCTCCACCATTTCCCCTCGGCTATCGGTGCCGGAGATCCCCCCGCCCCCGAATGAGGGGTTTTAAATCCCGGCCACCACGCCCGGGGGGGGGTGCACTTCGCCCCAGAGCCCCGACCTCCGGGGAGAACTGCTCGAAAAATCGGCGAGGCTTTTGCTAGGGGGGACAAATACCCCCCCAACTACTGGGAGCGCCCCCCCAAAAACACGGAATACGCATCCTCGGCCCCTTCCCCCAAATCTGTGAAGGGAGAAACCCTTCGCCCGGGCACGATAAACCACCCCAGCCGGGCGTGGTCGCTGGCCCCAAATTTGGGGGCCCTCGCGAAAAGTGTACGGCTTTCCCCCGGCCCACTTTTGCCACTGTCGTCTGCCCCTGTGCCATGGATTGGGGCCAGAAAAGGGCCTTTAGCCGGGGGGAAAAAGTGGTTTACGTTGGCCCTGCAGTAGGAGATGGGGGCCATTATGTTTGGGCCCGGGGGCCAATTTTCCTCCTTTTTGCGGGAAAGGGGGGGCGATTGTGTGGGGGTTTGCCCCCCCTGCAGCCTTTTTGGGGCCCCCGTTTCGGGAGGGGCCCCCTTTGGAGTCGGCCCCTCCCAAAAACCCGGGGGCCGGAAAGCCCGCACCCTCCGCCCAAAAAGACGGGGCAGCTGGGCTCCGCTGAGGAGGGGCCGACTTGTGGCCCGGCCCGCCCGGGACCGGAAGCAGAGCGCACGGGGGTCTGTGGCCACCGTGCAAACCCGGCCCCCACGTTTCCCCGGTCGAGGCAGCGGAAAACCCCCACCGGCCGGGCTCCCGGGTGGTCAGCTTGACCACTGACCAAACCCCACGACGAGGGGGCGACCATCCCGGGCAGCTTTTGGCCGCCTCAACCCGGGCACCGCAACCAGGGGAGTGCCCTGTCGGCCAGTGGGCGACTGATGGGCGCCCCACCGTTTTGGCCCCTCGGGCCAGGCAGGCCCCCCCCTGCTGCCCAGCGACGCCCGGCCCCCCGTTTTTCTTTAAAAGGCCGAGCGCTAAAGGGCCCGAGATGCGCATCTCCACGCATCTCTGCGGCCCCACGAATCGGACACCCCCTCGGCACTCCCCGAGCCTCGGGAGCCAGTTTGGGCGGGGTTTCTGGGCTCCATCGGCGCCAGCCACCCCCCAGGATCCGACCCCCGGTTACGGCCCGGGGCGGAAAGGGCCCGGGGGCCGTCGATCCCCCCGAGCCTTGAGGGGCTTTTTGACCCCTCGGTTTGGACCCGGGCCTGGCCCCTAGGTCCCCGCCCGGGTTTCCCCGGCGCCCGGGTGCAGCGTGAGGGTGATTCGCTGCCCGTCTGTGGGGGGGGCGCAAATTTGGGGGGACCCCCGGGCGCCCCGTTTTTTCTTTTTGGGTGGGGCCGCTGGGAGGGGAGCGGGCGGAGCAGCCGACCGGATGGGGGGGTTTTGGCGCCCTTTTGGGTTGGCCGCCTTCGGCCTAGCCGCCCCTTTGCTCCAGGGCCCCCCTTTTCGGGGGGCGGGGCGGGGCCAGCGGGGGGAAGCCGACGGGGGGGGGACGCCGCGGACTGTCGGGCCCCCCCGCTCAATTTTCCGGCCAGCAGTCTTTTCCCCGTCTTCTTCCCCTTCTTTTTCTGCTCCCCGATGCCCGGGGGGGCAAAGCCCCATCTCCTCCCGCCCGTCTTGGAATTGGGGGGAGAGGGGGAGGGGCCGGGAGGGAGACACCTCAGGCCCGGGCTCAGGACTTTCTGGCAAAACCCGGGGCCCCGTTTCTCTTTCCGGTTGAGAGGCGGAAAAGGGCGGGGTCTCCGGGAGCAGGGGGGGTCAGCGATCCCCCCCGAGTCGCGCGTTTGATGAGAAAAACCCAATTTTCTACGGGGTTTACGCGGGCGGGGCAGCCTCCGCCTGCTGCTTCAAGGCCCGCATTTCGGCCCCTTTCTGCAGCCCCGTTTGGCCCCGCGCTGGGGCCCCCTCCCCTGATTCCGTGCGGGGGCATGAGGGGCGCGCACGTTTTTCAAATATGGAGTTGGGACGCGGGCCTTGGGGGTCCCCACGTAATTGGGGCCCCTTTAAAAATTTGAGCTTTTGGGGGCATGGTTTTAAACCCTCGTCACCGCCGCCTCCGGGGGAGCCCCAAAGTGCTCCCGCACTGAGGGGGGTTGGGTTGGCCCCAAAATGGGCCCAATTTCCGGGGGTTTTGGGGGTGCGGAAGGGGCCTTTTGGGGAAACGGGCACAGAAAACCCCCCTTTTCGTGTTGGGCGCGTCCTTTCCCCAAGCTTTTCCCCAGCGCCCGGGGCCCGAGCTCCCGCCCTTTGGCCCCCGGGGTTTAGTTCGGCCTTGGCCCTTTGGGCCCAAAAAACCCTAATCCCCGTTTTTTTTGGGGGGCGGGGAAAAGACTACG
This sequence comes from Arctia plantaginis, assembly GCA_902825455.1. Classification (NCBI taxonomy): domain Eukaryota; kingdom Metazoa; phylum Arthropoda; class Insecta; order Lepidoptera; family Erebidae; genus Arctia; species Arctia plantaginis. The sequence goes on along the minus strand of CADEBD010000322.1, from coordinate 2,499 downwards.
TTGGGCTTTTCCCCCCTGCGCGAATCCCCCCTCGTGGCGAATCCAAAAAATGTGCAGAGTTGGTTCCCCTTGCGCCAGGGCTTTCCCCCCCTGGGGGGAAACCCCCCAGCGCGAACCTCCAGGAGTGCGGTAGCGCCCTCCCCTCCAGCCCACCACCGGGGAACCCCCTCTCTGAGAGAGACAGGAGACCCTTTCGGTCTCCGTCTCCATCTCCTTCTCCCCTCCTTTCTACGGGCAGATTTTTTTTAATTTAAATTTTTCGAAATATCCATATCATATCCCACCCAGTATTTAGACAAAAAAAATACACTTCCCGGGTGGGCGCTCATTCCCGGGGAAAAACGGGGGAAAAAACTATGGAGGTCCCCCCGGTTTTTCCCCTAGGTTTTAACCCACTTAGCTGTGGGGTTTTAAAGTTTTTCCTTGACACAGGCCCGGCCAAGGAAGGGGAAGCCCCCCGTCCTCCCAGGTCACGGCGGGTTTTGAGTTGGGTTTGCACTCAAGTTTATATGTCGATCCCCCGGAGATTACCCCGAAGCAGGAGGGAAGCCAAAATCTCCCAAAACCCCACGGGTTTGGGACGGGGGTGCTGTTGCCCCCGCGGGAGCAGTGGGTGACCCGTCCCTAAATCCCAAAAGGGGTTAAAAAAGTTCCTCCCCCGTATCCCCCCAAAAACAAAAGGGATACTATGAGGGGAAAAGGCGAGCCCCGGAAAAAGGGGTTTTTTTATCCCCACAGATCCTCCCCCCAGGCCTTTCAGGCCCCCCCAAACCCAAGACCCCCCCGTGCAAGGGGGCAGCTAGCCCGAGCCGGGCCCAAAAACCCCCGGGATTAAACGTTCCTCCAGGGATTTCCCCCCCCAAAGCAGAGGGATACTGGGAGGAACGGGGAGCCCGGGAAAAAGGGGTGGGTTTTATCCCTACGGACCCCCCCCCCCCCCCGGGCCTTGCAGGCCCGCCAACCCCCGACCCTCGTGCAAAAGGGGTCAGGTAGCCCCGGAAAAAGGGTGGGGTTATCGGTCCAAAACCCGGGTAAACATTTCAGAGCTCTGTGACAGAAAACAGTGTCTATTAACCCTTGTCCAGGGTGCCCCAGTCCCTCGGTTCCCCTCCCCAGGACCGCAGTCCCAAAAGGGGGGAAGAAAAAGAAAAAAGCCCCAAAAAGGGGGGTTACCCCACCCCCCCCCAAACGTTTTGGGTGTTTTTTTTTTTTTTTTTTTTTATCGCGTTTCCCCGATCATGATACATCAGGAAAAATTTGGGTATCTTACCCGTTAAAACTATACTACCTGGCTCCCTGCTTCTAAGCCGCCTCAAGGCTGTTACTTGTTAGGTTTCTAAAATTATATCTATTTTAAAAATATTATATTTTTTAACTCAAACAAATCTTTTCATTTTTAAAATTTTTTTTAGTTATTTTTATATATATTTAAAACAGGTTTTTTTTTTAACAAATTTTTTTTATTAAAAATTTTTTTATTCTAACATTTTATTTCCCATTTTTTAAGTCTATTTTTTTTGTAGGTTTAAAGTTTTTTTGGGAGGGGCAATTTTTTGTATTTTAAAAAACTATTTTTTTCTTATCTGATAGTGTTTATTATAATATTTTACATCTTTCTCTGTTTCTAATTTTACTTTTATGTTTTTATGTTTTTTTATACATTTTTAAATTTTTGGCAATCTTGGGAATTTCATTTTTTTTTTTTTTTTTTATTAATTTTTTTTTTTTTTTTTTTTTTTTTTTTTTTTTTTTTTTTTTTTTTTTTTTTTTTTCAACAGTGTTTTCCTTTTTATCTTTGTTCCCATCTCCCGGGGGACTTATTCTGCGGGGCAATAGTACTTTTTTTTTTATTCCCTTTTTGTGTTTGGGCCCTTTCCCAAATTTTTTACAGTTTTGGGCAACCGAGTTTTGCAGGATTGTGTTATGTTAAGTTGTTGCCATTTTTCTCTTTCATTTCTTAATCAATTTTTTGCCCAGACAATAGAATTTTACTAAAATTAACGTTACTATTGACTGGGTTTTTTTTGTCAGTATTTTTTTTATATTCGTTTTTCCCCTTTTTGTGTCTGGGGGTTTTTTGTGTGTTTCATGTAGGTTCTTGTGTGATATATTTTCTGTATACTTTTAAAAAAAAAGATATCGATTGTTTTTGCGTTATTGTGTGGGTTTCCCGGGTTTTTTTGTATCGTGTTTGTTTTTTCTGTGTGCTTGTAATGCGATAAAGTGTTGTGTAAATTTTCCTGTTGAGTTTAAAAGTAGGCTGTTTTAAACGCCCCGGGGCCCGATAGTTCCCCCTTTTTTTCGGGGCTGGGGAGTCCGTTTCTGAACGCGTTATGGTGGTGTTTTGCAGGTTAGGTTAGGTTTGGTTTGGGGGTTTGGTTTTTTTTTTTTTTTTTTTTTTTTTTTTTTTTTTTTTTTTTTTTTGGGGGAAACGTTTTTTGGTGGGGGGGGGGGAATTGGGGCCCCCCCTTTAACCCCCAAACTCGGGTCCCGCCCCCC